>CM052801.1:3993883-4026027 GCA_028533885.1 Nasua narica | reverse complement strand
GAGGCATTTTTCTATTTAAATTGTCTTTGTATTCAATTTTTATCTTAATGTTTTCATCCAAGTAATCCTAAATACTTTGGAGCATGAAATATTACTGTGGTGCTATAAAAACCTAATAAAATATACAAATAAAAAGTTCAATTTTAACAAAGCACATTGTTCTAAGAACATCTTTTAAATTAATCTGTCTCTTCAATAACACATTTTTCTATACCAAATGTAATTTCCTAATTTTTTTCCCCATATACCACAATGCATTGGCCATTCAGGCCTTTCATTTATGTTTTTATTTTAACATTTTCTTGAAATACATTGCATTTACTTGTTCTAAGAGAGTCTGATTATTTCAATTTCAACAACTACTCATTGACCATGTCCTCCTATGTCCTAGGCCCTTGTGATTAAGTAATACAATAGCATGTTTGGTCTTTGCTCTTACTTTTGACCTGTTTGGCCTGCCGGGGAAATCCTCTTTTAAGAAATCTTCATTCCTTTTAAAAAATTGGCACAGGATCCCTTAAGAGTCCCCAGGATTGTGTGGACAGGCCCACAGGCCACCTTTTCCTTATCTCACCAGCTGGTATATTTGTGTATTTTTTGGATCTGTGCTTCCTTTGCTCTCTGCTGATCCGTAATTCTTTCCTAATCCCAGCTCTCCCTCCTTTCTACCACTCAGAGTTTCCTCTGAACTCATCTATTAATTGGTTATTATGCAGGTGAGTGTGTTCCTTTTAGATTCTGCCCTCTTCTCAGGGGTTTTTCACAGCCCATGACTCCGGACTCACCTGGATGGAAATACTTGATGACAAAGGACAGAGCTGTTGGAGTGATACTGTGACTTTAGAGCCCTGATGTTAGGACTGCAGTAGGAGTTAGATGGGTTGAGAGGAGGGAAGGTGAGTGATGCACAATGTTGGGATCACTCTTGTAGGAAGGATAGACAGAAGAATTCTGAAGCTAGGAGGACTTTAGGAATTCTTTCATAGCACAGTTGGGAATCTGACCGTAACGCACAGATATATCTTGCCAAAGGTATCTGCCACCCCAGTGGAAGGCCTTATTCTCAGAACCTAAATTTCATTGGGCATAATTTCTCTGAAGACCAGTTTAGGGATAATTTTGGAGGATTTGCTGGGAGACTTGAAATGGGAGTAAGATACTTTGGTATTTTGTTTCAGGGGAGAGGTACAGACCATTTTTGTGAACCATTGTATGATTTTGAGAATACCTTTTTTTCTTTCATTTTAAAGATTTCGTTTATTATTTACTTATTTAGAAAGAGATTATTTATTTACAGAGATTTTATTTCACAGAAAGGAGAGAAATCATAAGTAGGCAGAGAGGGAGGGGGAAGCAGGATCCCCACTGAGCAGAGAGCCCGATGCGGGGCTCCATCCCAGCACCTTGAGATCATGACCTGAGCTGAAGGCAGACGCTTAACCCACTGAGCCACCCAGGCGCCCCTCAGTGTGACACTGTATTGAGCACAGTACTATGATACTGTGATTTGTAGTACATTCATATTTGGTCTTCGTCTCCATTTCTGGCACAGAGCTCCTAAAACCCTTGAAATTCCCTATGTGGAGAGAACAGTCAGGATGTCTTTTGTTCTGCGAATGAGGTGACGTTTGGAAAGCACCTGAGGACGGAGGCTGGTTGTCAGGGGCGCCAACCACAGGGTTAGAGTGTTGGGACTTCCGGTTCCTACTGGGACCTCTGGGGGTGGGGGGAAAGGGCGGGAGTTCAGTCTTCCATAGCCAGTGATTTCATCCATCGTGCCTAGGTAATGAAGCCTCTGTAAAAACACAAAAGGAGGGTTTAGGGAGGCTTCCAGGTTGGTGGACACGTCGGGGTGTTGGGAGAGTGGTGCCCCTGGAGGGGACACGGAAGCCGCACGTTCCCACAGATGGGGATGGGAGGATGCATGTTCCTCCTGCAGATGGAGGGATGCATGTTCCCTGTGCACCTCCTCCATCTGGCGGCTGCTGGCTTACATCCCTTAGAATAAACTGGGGATCTAGGAAGTAATGTGTTTCTCTGAGCTCTGTGGGCCACTCTAGGAAATTCCTTGAGCTCAAGGAGCGGGTTGTGGGAATGCCTGAGTTACAGCCGGTGATCAGAAGCACCGGCGACGAGCTGAGCCTGTAGGAGGAGTGCAGTCTTACAGGACGGGGCCCTTCCCTGTGGGATCCGGTGCCGTCTGTGCGTAGACGGTGTCGGAATGGAGCAGGACGGCTTGTTGGTGTAGGGAAGGCTCATTCTCCGCACGCACATTTTAAGTACCGTCTCATACCTTATGCCAGGGGTCAGCAGGAAACGCTCGATAGTAAATATTTTCATCTTTTGCAGATCGTGAGGTTCCTGTGGCAGCGATCGGCTCTGCCATTGTAGCGTGAAATCAGACACCGATAATACACCAACAAATGAGTGTGGCTGTGTTCCAATAAAACTTTATTTAAGGCCACTGAAATGTAAATTTCATGTCATTTTCACATGTCATGAAATTTCATTTTTTCCTAACTTAGCATTTACAAATGTGAAAACGATTCTTAGCTCACAAGCTGTACAAAGAACAGGTGCCAGGCTCGATTTGGCCATTGGGATAGCTTGCCAGTCTCTTCTATGCCATTGCATTCACGTACGCAAAACCGAACTTAAAACAATGAAATGCTTTCTTCTCTCGATACAAAGACATATCGCGATGTATTCACACTCCAACAAAAACAGTTCCGCACATCACGCATGGATCGGTGTTGGTTGGTGTGTGAGGAATTTTGAATGAACGCATGATAAACAATAGTAAGAAAACGTCAAAGAAATCACAGCTTTTGAAAATTCAGTGTTGAAATGGGATTGTTAGAGCCAGCCAAAATTGTGGAGGACTTCAAATTGAGCCAAGCAGACAACTTCAGAATGGATGGCCTCTGCCAGACCCTTCCAGGTTGTCTCCATTGTTCATTGTCTTTGAGCAATTTTCTTAGTCTGCAAATGGTAGAAAGCTGATGAGTCTTGTCTATGGAAATGCAAATGGATCATGGCCAGAGGAATGTCATTGACGCTGACCCTGTGAATAGACCATTTTGCATCTATCTGTAAATCTGGTCCCGCAAGTCTTGTTGTATGGGAATATATTTATATTTCTTGGCTTTCTCCTTTGAACCAAATGTAACCTATTGGTGCTTGCAGTATTTCATGGGTGAAATCTAATCATTGACACATGTTCATCTTGTGTTTGCATGAGAGTCATGCATTTGCTTTATAAAAGATTTATCTTTTCAGATTATGCTCTGTCACCTTGTACCTGGCCACCTCTCTGTGGGAAGCGGGGTGCTTGCTTGTCCTTCTCCTTATGGCTATTATAACTCACTCCCTCGACGTGTTCACCATTTGGTTCTGAGGCTATGTGTTGAAAAGCAGTAATTTAGGGCCCAGTCTCTGCCTTGGTATGTTGCTTTGATCTCAGTGGGAGTTCATTTCTTCTAAGGGCTACAACTCCAAATCCTTAGTCATGTTCCAGGTTTATTCGGAGCCAAACTTAGAGGTGAGGAATATTGCGTCTGCTGGTATGAACATCTGGGCAGCTTCATTTGACATCTGTGAAATTTACTGGAGAAGGGTCAAATCTCTGACACACAGCAGAAGGCGGCTGTTGAAGGTTTTTGTTTTGTGTTAGATGTTTTCTATCATGTATGTGGTGAATCCGCAGAGCCCGAGGAAAATGTATCTTAAGTAGGAAAATGAAAAACCTGGGCCCACATGGAAATGCACTGTGTCCGAACATCCAAGAACATCTTTTACTTCTTAGTAACTCTAATAAGCAGTGGATGAAAAATTTCAGATGTTTTATAGTTTAAAACGTCTCAAGCATATGGTAATAATTACTAATATTCTGTTGTTTTCCCTGACTTTATACAATCAACTTCAAGGACAAAGTTGATATATATTGAATATCTCTTATCTAACATACTGCTGGGGAATTGCCCGCTATTTCATAGGCAAAGCCATCACGGACAGTGATGGTCAAAGAAGTGTAGGTTTGTAGCCCTGGAAGAGATAGCTGCTTCTAGAAAACTTCGGAAGTGGGACGATTAATTCCCTTTATTGTGGTACCGGTGCTATTTCCATAAGTGAAAATCATGACATTATTTCTCAGGAGAAAATAAGCAGGATATTATGATCTGAGAAGAGAGGACTAAGCTACCATTTCCTTAAGCCAGCGGTGCAATTAAAATTTGCATGGGATGCATAGGAAAAGAATGTAAGGGAGAGCTGAGTCCTTGAACTTCCCCGTCGACCAACAAGCATGGGTTAGGGCTCCTTGTGCAACATCCTTCTCAAGACCTCTGTCTGTTGTTGCTCTACGGGAACGTGCAAAAGGAAATCCTCTCTGGTGTAAAGGCAGAGATGGGGAGAAAAGAGAGACAGGAGAGAATATGAAGCAGACAAAACCAGAAGTAACTTACAAATGGGGTCAGGAAGCATCCAGAGTCAAAACTTCATTTCCGAAATGCTGAGGAAGCAGAGCTAAGCTGTGTGAGAAAGGCTGAAGGCTTCCAGCAGCGTCCCTTGTCGTGATAATGCAGGTGGGTCGAGGAGTTAATGGTTGAAACAATTAAGAGATTTGTGCCCCCTTCCGTCTGCCCCAGCCTCCCGGAATGCGCGCTCCCAGTTGTAATTGCCGCCTCCAGCATTGAAGGCGGCCTGAGCTGGTGTCTCCGATTTGCTTCTCCTCACATGTCATTCTTATGGTAAGTGTTTTCTGCCCTCATGCTGGGAACTTTTATCAAACATATTAGTGTGCTTTGGGTGATCATTAGCCTGCAGTAGCTGGAACATTCCATGGTTTTTTAACCCGGAGACTAGCCTGAAAGAACATGCAAAGCCTCCTGCTAGACTCACAGCACAATCAACATGTGAGGAAAAGAACAGGTTCTTATTTAGATTTAAATCCAACATGTGACATGTTAATAGCCCAATGTGTTTCCGATTTTCCGTATCAATTTTTTTACGGGTGTGAAAGATGCTTCCACCTGCTGTAAACTTCAAAGCAAAGTCCCGCCGGAGGGAAAAAGCCACCTCCGTGGAAGTCTTTATTCGCGCCCTTGCCTACTCTCTATTAATTTCTCCTCCCGTCCGATGAAAGAAGATGCGAACAAAATCTCTTACTTGGTTCACAATGGAAGAGGGGTTCCTGAAAGCTGGCTTTAGAAAGGGAGTCTGTTTGGACATATGAAAAACATCTCCGTCAGGATGCATTACATGGTGATTACAGTCTCACCGATGTGTTGCAGTTGTAATGTGTTCATCAGAAGGCCCTCGGAGCGTGCGTGAGTGCCGATGGCTTGAACTTGTTGGCGTTTGATCTGGCAGGTGTCGAAAGCACCAGCGCTGGGGACTGTTGGGTTTTAGAGGGGAGACGGCACTGGCTTTCAGGTGCCCAAATTTGTGGGCACCACGCGCATGCTTGTCCTTTGTTGCCCTCCTTGCCCCGAGAAGGGGCCTTGTCAAAATCGTCTCGGGGACTGGAGGGGCGGAGCAAAAACTCTCACTGGGATTTAACCCACCTTTGCTTAGCGCTGTTCATAATTTGGACTCTCCCGTGGGTAATCCTTGACGCGAGAATCAAGTCTAGTGGTTTTATCTATTCCTACACAGGATTTCCTTTTAGACATCTGATTCGTGTTGGTGCCTCATCTGCCTTAGAAACAGGATTTATGTTTTTAAGAGAACAATCATTACAAGAAAATGAATCTAGGTTCTAATTTCTTTTAAGTTTATTTTTTAGTAATCTCTACACCCAATGTGGGGCTTGAATTTATGAGATCAAGAGCCACGTTCTACTGACTGAGCCAGCCAGGGGCCTGAAATCTAGGTTTCCTTTCCTTTCCTTTCCTTTCCTTTCATTTCAATGTATTCGTTAATTTTTGAAATCTAGGTTTTAATTTCAACTCTGTTTTTATGAGTTGAGTGAACAAGGACACACTCTTGCCGTCTATCTCGCCTGAAAAAATATAGGCTAATTTCCGCAAAGTAATTTTCCTTTCTCAAAAGTTCTTATCTTTGACCTATTTGTTTCAGAAGATCCTCCATCACTCTATAAACGATGACATGCAACTACTTTGCTTTATACATTTTGCAACTAGTTTAGGCCAGAGAACACCCTTGTAAGATTCATTGCTCAAAGCATGCTGTTCTTTGGGTGATTTGAAGAGAGAGAGAGAGCGTGTGTGTGCGCGCACATGCGTGTGTGTGCTGGCTGAGTTGGACATTTGTTTTAAATTCCTTTTCAGCCTAAAATTAAATTACTGTGGCTGTACTATATGGGATATACTACTGAGGTCCACCTTCTCTTTTCTTCTGGATTGAAAGAGAAAATATTTTTTTTTTTTTTTAAGGAAGATCTTTGCCAAGTATTGCCTTTACCTTTGATGCATGTCTACACAGAGGTTGCATTGCCTACTTACTCCTACATCTTTGTTAGGATCTTTAATTTCCACAGTGGATATTGTGCAGACCCAAGTTCTGCTAGCTCTGAAATGACGGTCACACGTAACGCTCGCCAAGGAGCAGGCTGTCCAACGCTCCATAACCTCGTGCCACCAGAAGTTGCAGGGAGAAACCGTCTTCAGACGTGCCTGGTGCCTACATCATTTCCAGATGTTCTGCAGTCTTTGCCTTCATCACAGAACTGAGACTTTCTGCCTTTCCTGTCTCAAGACTGTCCTTTCACCAATGGTTTTTATTCAGTGCATGTTGCTGCAATGCGGCAGGTGGCATATTCTCGGAAACTGTCTCACAGTCCCAGCCTTTGGGACCACCCCGAGGAGACTGGGGACATTAACTGTCATCCCGTGACATCCTTAGAAGGAAGCTTTTGAAGGCATCCATTGTGTTGGCATTATCAGTACTAATTACGTTTCCCCTAGAAGTTGGTAGGGTTTTTTTTTTTCCCCTCCTGGGGATATTATGTACCTTAACCAATAGTGTTTTCTCCTTGCATTGACTGTTAGAAATCCAAGAGATAAATAAAATACTCTGCTTTTAACAAGGGTACTGGAATGAATCACATATATTTTGGAAACTAGCTTTACCCCAACTCCCATCTATTTGCGTATTGTCTTTGCTTTTGTCTCCCTTTATCTTGTTCTTCCCACACACTTAAGATTGGTGTTTTGGCTATAGATCTTGGTCCACTGTTTAGGAATGCCTTTAAGAGTGAAAAGGGCTGTCGATAAATTCATAAACCCATGAAACGAGAAATAACTAGAAAGTTGCCATATTGCAGCTACAATGGGCCTGATGAGTCCTTGGGTTTCCTGGACCGTTTCATCCACAATTTCATGGTTAGTCGAGATGAGGTGACAGGACATCTGTATTCATGGGAGCAGTCTTGCTCCTGGGCAGTGATGATTATGGCATCATACTTGGAAAGGAGCAGTACTTGCCACTTGTGGATTAGGTAATGGCTGTAACTGGCCGAAAGAAACAAGAAAAAGGCATTTAAATGATGAACGCACAGGGAGTGCAGTAGAAACGTGTTCCGATGGGAAATGAGGTAAGTGGAGCAAAGGTGGACGGCTTTTGTTTGTGTGCACCCTTTGGAACCAAAGGGCTTTGGCCCTGTCTTCACAGATCTTAAGTCATAAATAGCAGAGGTCAAAGAATAGTCTTTAAAACTACACAATAAAGAAAGGACTTCTCTCAAATGGCTCCATTCAGAGCATAGTCACCAATGTGGGTGAGTTCATTTTCCATTTGTGTGGAGGAAGAAAATGACTTAAAGTGTGTATTTTGTAAAGATGTCTCTCTTTCTCACCCTATTGCTCTCATTTCCATTATTAGTAGTAGTAACTGTTTATGTTGATTTCTATGAAGATCCTTCTCCATCTGCCGTAGGCTCTGGGAATCCATACTGAAAAATTTTAAGCATAGAGAAATACACGTAGATAAACTGGGCTTTCGCCTTCTTGAACCTCCAGTGGAAACTCCAGTCAAGCAACGGTGGGAATCACAGCGTGATCTTCATCAGAGCAGGGGTTCAGTGCGCGTCTGTCCACGTACCTCTTCCTGGTGGAAGACAGGTTGGGGATAAGGCAGAGATGACTAGGGGAGATGTGCTGATGGTTAGAAAAACGGGATTCCCATGGCATCGCCTTATTAAGCAATGTGCATTTCAAGTGATTACAAGTGACTGATTCTGTGTCAAGTCGCACAGAAGGAACGCTGTTTGCAGGAGGAACCTCTGAATGCGGCTGGGGCCAGGGCGAGCCTTGCACTGTTCAGGCAAAGATCATTTTAGGCGTTCGGCCGCCCGCCGGCGTGGCCCGCTTCAGCCTTTTGCAAACTTTTCTCATGTGCCTTGATGGCAGCATTGTTGAGAGTACAAGGGGGCTGCCCAGCGCCGCCTGGGGACACAGTCCGTCTTGGGCTCTGCTTGCTGATGAAGGTAGGGCTTTGATGCCCACACAGCTCCCGGTTCTCACAGCTGAAAGGTTGAACTTGGGCGGTTGCAGATCAGTGAGCTGCGTTTCCCAAGAGAAAGTGCACAATGGCTCTGGGACTATTAAGCTGTGAAGATTCATGCCTTTGCGTTTCGGAGCGTGTGTTCAGCAACTTTTCCTTGGGGAGGGGAGGGGGCATGTGAGCTTTGCCTTTTTACATCCAACTGTATGCACATTTTCCCTTTTTGTATGAGGAAATAATGCCTGCACTAAGGATAACCCTCCCCTCCTCCTAAATCCTTCCACAAAAAGATACTTATTAAGGCTGGTATTCTGAAGAACTAAATGCTTCTTTAACTTTGCTTTATCTGCTTCAATGAGCACAGTGTACCGAGTCCGGGGAATTCACATTACGGCCGCGAGCGGCCCTCCCTATTCTCTGGGGCTCTTTGGGCACAGAAATAATCCCTTCCTAGGATCTTTTGAGAAAGCAACTCAGCTATGCAGGCTAATCAACTGTAAATTGTGGCCAACTCGAAACGTGTTGCACAAAGTAGCATCGAAAAGTGTTGTGATCACTGTTGCGCAGTCTCTTTAAAGACAGACCTTCCTTCGTTCGAAGACCCAGGACACATTCGAGGCAAATGCACTTATGTAACTATATTTTAAAGCGCCAGGATGCTGCTCTGCTCCCTCCGGGTCCCATCCCCACTTTTGTCCTGAGGGCTCTGTGTTTGTTTCCCTGTTACATTTCTTTGTCATTTTCAGACAAAAAGGCAGTGAAGGCCCTTAGAATTTCTGTTTTCCAAGTGGTAATGGAGACTATCTGAGGAGGCGTGAACTCTGACGGCATGTGAAATTGCGGACACACGGAAGCTTTCCTGGGTTGCTTCTAAACCATTTTCTGCCCCATCCGGATAAAGTCTCTGGCAGGAGGAAACCGTCTCTAGGCTGGGAGACTCACGTCTCCTCGCATGCATGTGCCACTCTGCTGAAATGCCCCGACCTGATAACGTTAGCTGTCATTCTTGGAAAGGCTGTGTCTCGATGGGGACTCAGACATCACCAGTTTGCCGGCGTCCTCCTTGGCCTGCAGGGTAACGTCGGTGATGCATTTATAATCGCAGAAACCCAGTATTAAGACACTTAATAGAATTGAAGCCTCTCTTTCGGACTCGCCAGAATCGAACAGCAATGGGACCATGGCCGTTGGTCTCTGATAACTGAAAGGCAGACGGAAAAGTCCGTCTTCGGCCAGCGGCATGGCCCTTCTTTCCCTGCCGCGTTTCCTGGCCATTCCTTCACCTGTACAGACCCAAACCACTGCAGTATTTCCGTCCTGAGCTGTGGATCCAGCTCCTTACTGGTCATTTGTGGCGATGCTCCTATAGAAACTCTTGCAGTTACGGTGTCTTCACTTGAACACGTCTCTTCTGTTGTTGGTGGGAGAGGCAGTGAGTGACGACATGGTCCAGGGTCTGGTCTTTGGGCTCCAGGCCTGACAGTGCGACTAACAAACTCCGTGACCTGGACTGACTGACTTCTGGGCCCTCTGCGAACCTCTCTCTCTCCCTGGATGCTCAGTATTCATTAAAAACGCGAATAGTCACTCAATCATGTGAGCGAAAAAGCCTTCCTCTCCTTCACCTTTATGTTCATCCTTCTGTAAAGTTTTCACATTCATCTCTCAGACTGTTTTGCCATCCCTTCTGCTGTAGCTCAAGCGTGCATTGTCTCAGAAATTCACTAGTTTGAACACGCTTATCGGTTAAGAGCAAGAAAAAGAAAAAATTTTATTTTATCTTCACATGTTCCTTCTTGGATGTTCTCCCCTTCTTTAAGCTTTTATTTATTTATTTGAAAGAGAGAGCAAGCAGGGGCAGAGGGGAGGGACAGAGAGGGAGAAACAGACTCCCCGCTGAGCAGGGAGCCTGACGTGGGACTCGATCCCAGGACCCTGGGATCGTGACCTCAGCTGAAGGCAGACACTTAACCCACTGAGCCACGCAGGTGCCCGTGATGGTCTTCCCTTCTTTATGTAGATCTGAGTTCCTGACCTATGCAATTTTTCTTCTCTCTAAAGAACTTTCCAACATTTCTTGCAAGGCAGGTCTTTTAGCAACAAATTCCGTGTTTATTTGTCTGAGAAAGCCTTTATTTCTTCTTCACTTTTGAAAGATAATTTTATAGGTACAGAATTCTAGTTGGTGCTGTTTTTTGCCATCCATAGATTAAATATTTCTGCCCACTGTTCTTGCTGGCACGGTTTCTGAGGAGGAGTTGGATGTAATTCTTACCTTTGTCGTTCTATAGGTAGTTATTTTCCCCCCTCTTGGTATTTTCAGGATATTTTTTTACATCTCTGATTTTCTGTACTTTGACGGTGATATGCCGAGGTATAGTTTTTTGTCCTGCCTCCTGCTCACTGAGCTCCCTGGATCTGTAGTTTGGTGTCTGATACGATTCTTGTCTCAGCTGTGTCCTTAGCGACTAGCAACTCCGTCACAAAGGATTTGTGTTCTCTGTCACTAGGGTTTTCTTGGTTCACGTGTGGCTTGTTTTTTTGTTGTATCTCTGGCAGGATTTCTTTTTGGTTCTTTCTTGGGATTTTCATCTCTCTCCTGACATTGCCCATCTTGTGGTTCTTGCATGTTTTTCCATTAGAGCCGTTAGTATGTGAATCATAGTTGGTCTGATGGTTCCCACATCCCTGCCATGTCTGCTTCTGATGCTTGCTTTTCCCAGTCAAATTGTGGTTTCTGCCCTTCAGTATGCCTTGTAATATTTTTCTGGATAGCTGGATCTGATCCACCAGGGAAAAGGAACTGCTGTAAATTGGCTTTTAGTAATGTTGGTGAGGTGATCTCGGGAACGGTGACTCTGTGTATTCACCTGTCCTTTCCAGTGTTGGTAAGCCATGACTCTGTGTTCACCTGTCCTTCTCTCTGATCTCGGGAGCGGTGACTCTGTGTATTTACCTCTCCTTCTCTCCAATCTCAGGAGCCGTGCTTCCTTCTGTGCTCTCCCTTGTGCAATGGATCCGGATCCGAAAAGACTTGTTTTTCCTCTATTCAGGTTTTTATTTACGGTTAAGATAGGGTGGTGACTTTCACCCTGGGTGTGTCCGTTTCGTATGTGTCTGCCGTCAGTCTTTTCCTCTTCTGCTCGGATGTAATGTCTGTCTTCTGTGCAGCCTTCCCCGACCTTTATCCTTCTTTAGTCCCAGGACCGATTCATCAGTCTGTCCTGTGTGCTAACGAGATGCTGTGTTTACATTCACACGCATTCTCTGTCTTGTAGGTTTTTGTTTCTGTGTGCTTGCCTGTGGAACCTCATTACCGGCATCCCCCGTTATTGTATTTTGTTTATCTTTCTTAGCTCACTTGACATTTGTTCGCTGTTAATTATGTACCATCCGCGTGCCCGACCCGTTGTTTGCGGAGACTTCACGAGAGGAGGGGATGGGATGTGGGTTGGATAAAAATTTACTAGTGTGAATCACAGTTCTGAAGTTCTGTGCTCTCGAGAAGGACCCTGTGATCAGGATGGGTCCCTTAGGTCCTTAACTTACATGAGTGGTAATTTGACATTTTTATGACTTCTGGGTGCCTTCTGAAATGTGTTGATAGCAACTTTGGCTTGATCTGCAGTTATGAAGTTAATATCTTTCATTTGCTTCAGATTTATCATTTGCAGACATCTTCACATAAATTAATACCATTTGCTTTTCAAAGCATCTTTCTGAGAAGGGAAGGGCAAGTATTAATTTGCTGTTGTGCAAGATACGATGCAGAGAGTAGCCTTTTGAAAGTCCCGTGGCTAATGAGATGTGAGGACGGTTGAATGGGCACAGCCACCACAGTAACTTTGAAGGAGGGGGCTGTGGGAAGCTTGGAGGACAGGTACCTGACTTCATGTTAGTTGAAGAAAATGTGGAAAGAGAGAAATTCAATTGAAGTTATGGCGACCCCTCCTTTGGGTAGTTTGGCTGTAAAGAGAAGAGAATAAAGAGGGAGGTCGGGATTTTGAGAGGCTGGATAATCTCTCAAACAATAGATTTTTGTTATATTCTCTGGTGGGCTTAATAGATAAATATTCTTCTTCATATCATACTAGTTTGTATTGATACTGCCTTTCACTGCCCCATCTAGAATTGCTGGGGGAGTAGCCTTGTCTAGGAAGGGAATTCTCTTTAGGTTCTCTAGCTTGGCCTGCTGGCTCAAACTTGGCATTTATGCTAGTTTTGAGGCAGGGCCTAACTTGACATGGATGCTAGTTATGAGGGAGGTGTTTAAAAAAAAGTGGGGGGGAACCCTTGGGGTCTCTCTCAAAACTCCTGCTCCGAGTGGCACTTGCCCCACTCACCTCCCAGCCCATTGGCCAAGCAAGTCACAGAGCCCAGAGTGATGTCAGTGGGGCAGAGAAGCACATATAGACCACCCTCTTCTAGAAGGGACTTTGGGATCAGCATGCAGTCTACCTTGCTAGGAAAATCACTTAGAATGATCAAATATTAGTTTTAATCATTAGGCATTTGTCAGATCTGCACGGAATGGCAGTAAAAGGAAATACTTCAACTCATATATGTTGTCAAAATCTAAAAATGAAAATGAACAGGTAGGAAAAGTGATTTTAGCATCACACCCGAGCCCTCGGAAATTTAGCTATCAGGGAAAACGGTGCCCTCTTGCACTTTCATGGCGGTGAAACTACCCTGAGAAGGGAGCTTTTAGTGCAACTCAACTGGATGAAATAGTGTAAACTTTTTAATGTGTGAAATTTCAGGCTGTATTTTATTTAATACACACATTTGCATAATGCTCTGCTGGAAATTCTTTTTCTATCGGTTAAAATTTTAAATTATTTTACATGTTATTCTGCTTATTGCCTTGGTATTAGCCCAGGGGTGCCGCCAGGCAACTCTCTGTCTTGGGCCGTATCTTTCCTTCTCACCCCACTTCCTTTTCCAGTCAAGGAATCTTACAAAGATGCAAACATGTGAGATGGAATAATCTAGGATCTGCCCACATTTACTTAATTGACATTTAATGACTCTTCTTGCCACGAGCAGCTACACATTACTGGGGCTATGTCATGCAACATGTTACAATGCACATTTGTGTGAAGACCTCAACTTTGGGGCCACTCATTTAGACCAGGTTTTTTCAAATTTTAAAGGGCATCACCTGGAGATTTTGTCCAAATGTAGATCAATATTCAGCAGGTCTGGGTGTAGCTCAAGATTCTGCATTTCCAAGGTCCTGGGTGATGCTGATTTTGCTGGTCTGTGGCCTACATTTTGCCCAGCAAGTGTATAACCCACTAAATTGGGAATCCTGCAGCCTGTGGGGGTAGCATCCCATCTAGAATTATTTTGCCTAATTAGTGGCAACCGTTACTGCATGTGGTTGAGTGAACTTTCCATTTTACTGTGTGTTACTCTCCTTTTTATTTTTTTTCACCCTGACGGAAATTACCGTGTGCCTCAAGCCGTTAGTTAATTTTTATTTGGCCACAAACTAAAATCCGTTCAGACAAGCTGAGTTCCAGGAACTTTTATCGCCATTATTTTAAAAAGGAGATACCGTGTCTAAGGGACGAGCTCCTTTTATGTGGAGGGAAAGAGTGTCTCCTTGTTAGCCGTCTGCTCATCGACCAGAAAACCTGCTGTGACGTGACTCCAAGACAAATGGGACACTTTCCACCCCAGGATGTGAGCGCAGGGCAGGAGAAGGGAGCGAGTTTCAGCCTCACATCCGCGGCTCTCCCCAAGGAGGGAAGGGCCAGCTCTCGGCTCCCGTCCTGTCCTTGGCGCTGCTTCTGCAGTTCCGTCTAAGCAGAGACCCGTGACGCCACGTCCGTTTCTAGGGCTGCTTGCTGTCGGTGCATGGGGTGCTCGGCGAGCCGGGATCACGGTGCTGCCCTGCCGCCCCTCTCGTCTCGATGCAGAGGTGACCGCGGGTGTGCACGTGCAGGTGTGCTCACGCCTCGTGCCTCGCACAGCCGCATGAACATGCCGTTCATCTTTTCCTTTTGCCGTGATGAAATATACAGCAGACAAAAAAGTTACTGTTGCAGGGACGTCTGGCGGGCTCAGCTGGTAGAGCACGCAACTTTTGGTCTCAGGGTCATGACTTTGAGCCCCATATTGTGCACAGAGCCTTTTTTTTGTTTGAAGATTTTATTTATCTGACAGACAAAGAGGGAGCATAAGCAGGGGGAGCAACAGAGGGAAAGAGAGAAGCGGGCCCTGTTCTCTGCTGAGCAGGGAACCCAACGTGGGGCTGGATCCCAGGACCCTGGGATCATGACCTGAGCCGAAGACAGATGCTTAACTATCTGAGCCATCCAGGTGCACCCCCTTTATTTTATGATTTTATTTATTTATTTGAGAGAGTGTGCAGGGGGAGCGGCAGAGGGAGAGGGAGAAGCAGGCTCCCCACATGAGACTCTGTCGCAGGGCCCTAGATCATAACTGGAGCCGAAGGCAGACGCTTAACCGACTGAGCCACCCAGGTACCCCATGCATAGAGCTCACCTAGAAAAAAAAAATGTTACCATTTTAATCACTTTGAAGTACACATTTCAGTGGCATAAGTATATTCACACTGTTGTGTAACCATCCCCCCATCCAACTGCACAACATTCTCATCATCCCAGACAGAAACTCTGTCCCCATTGCACACAATCTCCCCTCCCTCCCCCAGCCCTTGACACCCACCCTCCTAATGTCCCTACAAGCTTTTCTACTCTAGGTCCTTTATGTAAGTGGAATCATACAGGTTTTGTGTCTTTGTGTCTGGCTTATTTCATTTAGCAAGGTGCACACCTTTTTTTTTGTTTTTTTTTTTGAGGTTTATTTATCAGAGAGAGAGAGAGAGGGCACGAGCAGAGGGGAGGGGCAGAGAGAGACAGAAGCAGACTCCCTGCTGAGCAAGGAGCCCAACGTGGGGCTGGATCCCAGGACCCCGGGATCATGACCTGAACTGAAGGCAGACGCTTAACCAACTGAGGCACCCAGACGCCCCGGCAGTGTGCACATCTTTTAAAGCCAAGATTTTATTTAGTTGATTATTATTTTCTACTCTCCGTTGTTGAACTCAAGGCTGGTGGGGCAGTGTCGTCATGTAATCTCTAGGCCTCTTGAGTTGAATAAGTACTCCGTGAATCAGTGTGTTTTGAACTCTTTTGTCCATTGCAAAAGCCCTTGAACCTACCAGATGCCTGACAGGTTTTGTTTCACGATTAAAGAGAATTGTTTACTTTGCTCTTTTGGTCACTGTTCACTCAGAGGGGCCTTTACTCCGGATTATATGGCCCGTGGAGTCCGGTTGCTTCCATAGTAAGTGGTGTGTTTTCAGTGTTCACTTTCATCTACGTCGGTGTTTATGTGTCTATCTCTTTAGATAGATGGGCGTCTCCTTGAGAAAGCTGATTGTGGTTACAACCTCTGGGGCCCCGGGAGCTTCTTGAAGGGTGGGCGGGGCAACCTTATTCCAACATCGGCTGCTCAGTAAAGCAGGGTAGGGGTTTAGGGGAGGTGCGTTGGGAAGCACAGACGGGTTCATCCACTGTGAAAGATGTCCTTTCAGTCTTTGCGGTAACCCAGGAAAATGGCTCCGATTTTTCTCGTTTTACTATTTAGAAAGCTGAGTTCGGACTGAATAAGGCTTGTCCAAGGTTCCTGGAATCGGCCGGTCGTGGGCAAAATGGCAGGACTGTCTCTGGAGCCCATGTTCTTTCTTTGAACTTTTAATGACTGCTCCTGGCACCAGAGTCTGTTAGGAGATTCACCGTCCAAGAGGTTGGAGGGGAAATACAGAATTTCAGTGTATTTCACCATCCTGAGTATCATTTCTCTCCAGCAATATCGGTCCGTTTCTTGAAATGTAGATCCGGAAAGTCAGACTTCCCTGTCTCTAGGCACTGGGGGTTCAGCTGCCTTCGGGATTCCAGAAGGACCGTTTGTTTTGTGCCCTATTCCCTTTGAACTTGGACTCATTTGGGGACTCTGAAGTCATCGACAGGACTCCCTAACCTAGCACAGTCATCTCGTTTTGAGAGAGTTATTTTCACTCCTCAGACGAGCGGATAGGTCCTGAACTTTCCAGAGTAGCCGGTAAACCCTTGGAACCACACTGGCAGGGGCCGGGGCTTGGCCAAGTGCAGCCATCGGCACGAGGGGCGAGCTCCGCAGGTGAGCTCCCCGCGGCTGCCCCGGACGATCGGTCCTGCTCCCGCGTGCTGTGCGTGCTCCGCGGCGAGAGGCCCGCAGCCGCACGGCCAGCTTGGGGTGGTGACGGCTGTTACTTTTTCCTTTGCTTCTGGACTTGCTGCGGGGACATCGCTGTCTGTCTCATTATTCCCTCCCCGGGTGGCAGGTATGGAGAGAAAACCCCCACGGTGATTTTCTTTTTTGTCGTTGTCGTTTCCTTTTATTATTGGTTTTGTACCTTTTTACACATGGCCAAGTTAGGATCGCCCTCACTGTTGTGAGTTGAAGACAGCCAATACATAGTGATGCGTTAATAAACCGAAAGCTTAATCATCCCACCCATCCTTCGCCCTTGCGGAAAAGAAACAGTCCACACTCCCCAACAGACTTGTCAACCCTCAGCCTAGATTTTGAGAATCATCTCGGCAGTTGTTCGTCAGAGCTGCCTGACCTCCTGTTCACTCACTCCATTGACTATTTACATTTAAAGTAATATAAGTTGGATACAATTAAAAATTGAGTTCCTCAGTCACGTAGTCCAGTGCTTTTGCACGGGAAATGATTTGGCCGCTCCCCGGTGACATTGAGCCCCGTCCGGGGACGTGACGGGTCGGGAACGTCTGGGGGCATGATTGGTGTTTGGAGGTTCCCTGGGGGAGGAGGAGGCGCCGGGGGACATGTCAGTTTCTCGTCAGGTCTGTCCTTTGGATGAGCTCCTGCAGATTCTAGACTCGTCCATGGACGTCTCTGATATTTCAGACCCCACCCCCAACCGGCCCCGGCGTTCTCGCTGAAGTCGCTCTGCTGGCGAGGTTAGACGGGTGCTCCCTGTGGGTGTAGAGCTCCGTTTACCGTCAGTTACCTCACTGAGTTTCTGCGCAACCCTGGAAGGGGGGAGCTCTCCACCGGACAGACGTGTAAGAACGAGAGGGTAGCTGATCGCCTCGGCCCGCTCACGGTGGGAGGGAACGAATGGCTTCCCGATGGCCCTGCGGCCAGAGCAGAGCCCGGGTCTCTCGGCTTAGGAACGCGTGCCCGCCCTGCTCTGTCCTCCCTGCTTTCGTTGGCAAGGCTTTTAAGGACTGAAGCCGTCCGCAGACAACAGGAGAAATAGGCCGACTCTCAGAACCCAGAATGCTTATTACAGCTCAGTTTTCCATGCCACTCTCGATGGGAAAGCAAGAGAGGAAGAAAAGGGGATTCTCTGTCCCTCGTTGAACAAGTCAGAGACAGTTATGGGTCTTCCCGAGGGGACAGATCCTGTTTCCCCTAAATGCCTTTTTCTTGGAAGAGCTCATTAAAGAGGAGAAGACCTCCCCCCTTCTCCCCTGCCCTGATTTATGGACAAGTAGGGCACCATTTTAGAAAGAGTCTCTGCTCATATTATTTTTCGTATTTGCAAAGGGCATTTCTCCAAACTAATTCATGCAAATAAGGATAACATAACGCGTGTGCTTTCTGGGACTTTGCGCTGGGGAAAGAAAAGTTGTGCATGTCGTTCAACAGTTACCATTAGGCGATCTCAACCGAAGGAACGGTTTTGGAGAGGAAATCAAAGGGTATCATATGAAGCCACGTACATGGAACTCAGTGCTCGACTTTAGCTCCTTTGCCATTGGATTTCAATACAAAACCAGTCAAAACAGCGTTTTGGTGGCAACAGCAAGGAATATCCTTAGGATACCCAAGGACAGACTCCTCTTCATTGTTTCTAAATGGGATTGTGGAGCTAGAAACGTTGGATCGTAGAGACCAAGGGTCGGGCTTGCTCGATGGGTGCGCTCTGCCAAAGGCTCTTTTCACCTCTGCCTTCAGATGGAGACCGCGGTTGTCGTTAATTCCTCGAGACTCTTAGGCCTATGGGTGGACTGTCTCCGCACAGCACCCCAGAGGGGGAGATTTCTGCTGAAATGAGGACCGTGCCTTTCTGGGAGAGCCGGCATTTCTGCTTTGAGACCTGCAGGCAACATATGATCAACTTATGTATTTATGGATCACCACATGTTTTGGCCTAAAAATGCTGCCTATGGAAATGTGGAATCCATTATGCAATAAAATACTTGGGAGCTTCTCTTTCTTAACTTTGGAGAGGAAATTTGTGTGAGTCAGGAGGTACCAAAGTCACAGCTTTGGGGTTTTGAACAGTTCCTCTCTTCACTGGGAGGTACGGTGGTCCCAGCGTGCTAGTCTCCATGGCTGCCCTTCCCTCTGTGGCCCCCACAGACATTTCCGATCAGTTTTGGGCAGAATGCCTCCACGATCGAGAAGGGGCTGAGGGAATGAGGACGTGCTATCCCATCCCGTGGAGCTGCCAGGCCAGAAGTGGCCTGGCAGAGAGGGAAAGTGTACAGATAGTGCCCTTTGCCTGAGAAAATCTGGTTGGCATTTCAGGGGTGGGTCAGGGATTTCCACGTGTGAATTCGGACTTTCACGTGAATGAGGCATGTGCATTTTATTATGAACTCCTCAGGCTTAGAGCGTCGTGCCCCTCATTTGACCTGTCTATGTCTCGAAGGCCTTGCAAAGTACGCGAGGCCCCACCACCACTCAGCGAGGAACCTTTGTGAGTTTAAGGCATGGTTTTTGCTTTTACTTGTGAAACTGGTTGATTTCATAAGTCTGATTTTGCTGGATCACAGAAATGCTAACATAAGAAAACAGACCAAGTGACATTTTCCCCTATTTCTATACAACAACAAAAAATTTAACGAGAATAATTTTCTTTTGATACAGAAATGGGTTGGGACTCGGAGGGTATGTTTTCTGAACCTCTGCAATGGTTTGTATGTGGGTTCGGTGTCTCAGTGTTCTGTCACAGGGCAGCAAAGGGGCCTTACCGATGCTTCCCATGCTAAAAAGAAAATCGATGCAGACCATGAGTCTCTTGTTAGAGAGCGAAGAGAGGAGCCAAAAGGTCCTTACATTTGGTTTATGGGGCTGTTCTTGGAAGCGTGTGAAGTTTCCTGCTGCATTTGGAACATGAGGACAAAGGAAGCATACGGACCTGGTTGGCGCCTTGGGCGGAGAGAGGCCGGCAGCGAGGCCGATCGTGCCGTGGGTGGGAAGTTGCTCTTTGTGGAGGCCGCCCTGCCTGGAAGGTTCAAGCTCCTTAGAACCCCTTCCACTCTGTCTTTACCCCTGCTGGCCTCTTCTCCACATCCCTGCAGTCGGATCCTTCCACCTTGGTGAACGCCGAGTGCACTCAGCCTGGGACGGGAATCCAGCCTTCGTTCTCTAGCCGTTCGGGGAACCTTACCTAACGGCGATCACTTAAAAATACAAGTTCACTTAGCTTTCCATTTTCATGCAGAATGGAACCCACTACCCGTTTCTTAAAACTCCCAGTAGCGGTGCCAGGGCATTTCGGAGGGAGGAGTTGTATGTGTCCTGCCCAGTGTCATTGTTGCCCCCGTCACCTTGCGACTGGCATGTCCCAGGCTGTCCTGAGCTCTTGAAAGAATCAGGGTACTGGTTTTTTAAAGATTTTACTGATTTATTTATTTGACAGAGAGAGAGAGACAGAGAGAGAGGGATTAGAAGCAGGGGCAGTGGGAGAGGGAGACGCAGAGTCTCTGCTGAGCAGGGAGCCCGATGTGGGGCTCGATCCCAGGACCCTGGGGTCATGAGCCTGGCCAAAGGCAGAGGCAAAACCACATAGCCACCCGGGCGCCCTCAGGATACTGCTTTTGGCAGCACTTGGAAAAACTCTCCCTCTCTGACAGAGACTCCCCTTTGGCGTGAAGTCTGCAATAACGGTAAACAGAAACGGGGAAAGCTGCCAAGGTTCACTGTTGTGAACCGTTTTGGAGCATCATCGTGCCCTATGAGAGCTCTTGTCAGTCCGTGAAAACAACAAAACATCACTGCTGATGCCATCGACGAAGGGAGCTAAGAGCCAAATGGGGCGTTCCGTGCCAGTTTCAAAAATACAGTAGGTGAGTGCAAGTTCGGCAAGCACAACGCTTTGAGTAGTGTTTTCCGAGTTAACGTTGGAAAGGTGAGTTGATGGCGGCGCCGTAACAATTTTAAAACCCGGGCTTTATCTGCACATCGGGGGACCCCACCTCCGTATTTTTAAGTTAAAAGACGTCTAAGAAAACCCCTGATTATAATGCCAAAAACAGTTGCTCGGTTGTGTTTCGTACTGTAGTGCGTGTGCCTGAAGTTGACTAGTGCACAGATTTCCTAGTAATGCCAGATTTCCCGTGGGCTACCTGGATCGCGGTCTCGCTTCTTTGTGGAGCTCCTCCGTTGCTAGATCTCGTTTGCCCTAGCGCGATGACGCGAACCCCTCTCCTCTCCTGTTCTGTGGGATCGTCTCCCCTCGCACGGATGAGCTTCCCTGTTACAAGCAGGACGTGGCCGGTGTTGAGGGTGAAGGGCCCAGCCGATGCACTAACAGATCTGCAGATCCCGTGCTGGCCGCTGCAGTGCGGACGGTGTCTCCGGCTGAGTGCTTCGTCCCGGGGACGGGAGATAAGCCCCTGCGCCCCGGGCTCCTGTCCCTCTCACGCAGAGTGGAGCTTGTTTGCCATGAATGGCTCCCGCAGGGAGCAGAGGCACCCCTGCCCCCACAGAGATTAGAACACTGACCTCCGGTCACTTGACAAGGGAACTCTCTGGCGTGGCTCGGCGTCCCACTGCTCCAAGCCAAGCCTAAAGAGACTGTTCACCGGGAACGGGGCTGACAGTTGAGGGATTTCTATGCACAGACCCGGGCCACGAGCAGCGGGATGTCTTCGAGGGAAGGCCCTCCAGGCCTTTGAGAGCTGACATTTTCCTAATGTCAAAGTAGGTTTGTAAACTCTCATTGGCATGACGGGGTGGGCTCACGTTTTCATTCTCTCTAATGTCAAGGGAACCATGTGAAGTAAACAGAGCTGGTGGGGGGGGGTTGGGGGCAGTCTACGTCTGTGATTTCTCTGGGGTAGTGATTTTGGAATGTAACTCAAGAAAATTGATTTCTGACATTGCCTTTTTTTTGTGAATGACATATGACATTCCGTACACACGTAGTATCTATACACAAAATACGTAGCATCACAATACAAAATATGAGTTAACGTTGCTTTCTTTGACAAAAGGTTGGTTTTTAATAGACGTGGACAAATATTTCCTAAGGCGAGAAACACGTGATGACTCGTGATGGGTCTGGACATTTGGCCAAGTTTTCATTTCTCCTCAGAACTGAGGCTTCTTCTCTCTCTCTCTCCCTCGTTTGAAATCCGCAGGAAATTACTATTCAGAAGATTAATTTAGCACCATGTCCCTCAGCAACAACCAGAAAGGAAATGTAATTTGCACCTTTCTACAAATATCTTCTTATCTGATTTTTCACATGCCTTGACCCACTTTTCTGGAAAAATATATTTGAATGTTGAATATTGAAATAAAGCAGTTTTCCTACATGGAGATGAAAACATCTTTTCTAAAAGTAAATCATCTGACCTTTTATAAATACCCCATGAGATAAGAAATGGCAACGGTCGCGAGAACCTCATGGTTCACCTCTGTCTTCTGGAAGTTAGGTTTTCTGGTGATGTAACAGGTGGTTTGAAAACAGGTTATGAATGACAAATAGTAGGAGAAGGACTTTTCCCCTTCTTGTGATGAAATGAATGGGGAGATGGTAAATACTTAGTAAATGAATGAATTCCAATATCCCATTTTTCATGTTACTTTAAAATAATTCATTTATTTAAAATACCCATTTCTGCCTCTTCAGTAGCATAACCTTTTTAAAAAAAGATTCTATTTATTAGCGCAAGCAAGGGAAGGGACGGAAGGAGAGAGAGAAGCAGGTTCCCACCGAGCAGGGAGCCTGATGTGGGGCTCCATCTGAGGACCCTGAGATCATGACCCGAGCTGAAGGTAGACGCTTAATTGACTGAGCCACCTAGGTGCCCCTTTACCATAACCTTTCTATGCAAGGTGCTTGGCATATAGGCATAGACTTTGTGTTTGTGGACCAGAACTGGTATTATAGAGATAGGAGGAAGAAAGGACGGGCACAATTTTAAAAAGGAATAGACATTGCATCAAATATTTTGAAAAAAGATAGGGTAGTATAATAGCAAACTTAAGAGAATGATTGTTTTCTGAGGATGAAATTTCTTTGAAATTTGGAAGAACAGGCTGGAGGCCATGTGCAAAGGCCCTGGGGCAGGAAAATGTTCGCTATCTGTAGAGAATTTTAAGAAGCCGTTCCTTGGTGGCTGAGACCTGGAAAAGTAGGCACAGGTCTGACCTCTGCAGGGTGTCACCGGAGCAAGGACTGTGTGCTCTGTATGAAGTGTAACTGTATGAAGGAGAAGACACTGAAGAGTCATACGTGTGGGCGTGTGATATGGTACAAGTTACGTGTGAGGAAGATTAATAGGGCTGAACATGGAAATTGGGGACCCATTCAGAAGAAACGTGTGCAGATTTAGGCAGAAATGTGAGATGATGGTGAAGCAGGGTGAAGTAGATTGATTTTGGTTTAAAACGAAGCAGAATTGGCCAGGGTTAGACATGGGGTCTGAGGGGAGGCAAGCCTCCGTATTCCAGTGCCTTGGTTTCTTGGGAGGTTGGGAGAAGCATGGGTCAGTTACTGAGGTGAAAGAGAGGAAAGGAGGAGCTCGGATTTTCTTTGTGGGGAGGAGAGCCACGCCAAAATTTCCCCCATGGACGTGATAAATTTCAGCCTGTGAGATCATCAAGAGGAGCTCTTCGACATTGGGTAACTGGGGCCTCCGTTTCAGGAACGCAGAACTAGAGGTATAAATTTGAGCTGTCCCCGGTTGTGTGATGTTTATGGCCACCGAACCCTTGGGTGATGCCAGTATTTGTTGCGAGTATTTGTAATTGCTTCCGTCCAGGGTAATGGAACAAGCATTGCAATGTTGAGGAGGCTTGGCATTGACTGGGACGTTGGCAAAATGGCGGGCCGAGCGGTGCAGCCAGTCGCCAGAAGCACAAGCGGGTGCAGCGGAGGACCCAGTGAGGACTCTTACTCTGCACCCCGCTGTGTGGCCCTCGGCACTCCCTTCGTCTCCTGCCTTTTCTCCCCCAAGATGAAGACTGTAGATCAAATCACGTGTTACTTTGCAGCTTCACGAAGCGTCCACCACACGGGAAGTCATGATTTATGAGCATTTCCTAGTACATCATAGGTGCCATGCACCTTTGTCACGTCACAGTTCTTTGTCACCTCACAGCAAGAAGGAAGCCACGAGCCCGGATGCCGGTGGTGGCGAACCGTGCCCGACACGGTTTCAGTCCGCAAGCACTGTCACTCCCCACTTCACGCAGAGGGTGAATATCCGACTTTTCGCCGAGTCACGGAAACACAGTGGCAATACCTCTATCTGTGGGACATTTCTGGATCCGGAAATGACAAATGTTTTTTGTTTTTCTTTATGTTTTTTTTTTTTTCTTTGTTTTTCTGGTAATCTCTTCACTTCTTTCATTGATTATCTATGTGATGAGCTACCTTTATGTCCCATGCATTTTTATGAGAGATAGTTAGGAATATATGCAGCCCGGCATTTTTACCAGTTTGGCTGGTAAAATTATTGAAATGATGGTTTCTTGTGTGTGCCTGAGAACACCTCTGTATAAAATTCTGGGTTGTGTTCCCTGTGTCCTCTACCACATCAGCTCCATTGGCCTTCCTACTCTGAGGGGACATCAATTGGAAGCTAGCGTTTGTACTTATGTTTGGTTCCTTTCTGGACATAATCGTCTTTAATTTGGTATGGGACTATTCAGAGATCTTGGATTTCTTAAATAAAGGGACTTTTTGGTGGTTTTTTTTTTTTCTTCTTCTTCAGTGCTTTTAGGTTGTCCACCATTACGGTATCGTACACCATAGTTCTCTGCTCTAAAACCCTGTCCTCCTCCTACTTATCTCTCCCTCCCTGCGAACTCCCGACAACCACTATCTTTTTACTGTCTCCAGAAGAGGCTCTGGATCTTCACCCTCATTTCGCTTTCTTTGGTGAGTGGTGTGCGTAGCCCCAATGAAAGAACTCGCTGTTAGACTTGGAGGGACGACGGCGCTGCTGAGCGCCCCTTCTTAACTTCCCACACACGGTCTCACACATCTCCAATTACTGAGCGGCGGCTTTTCCTCCGCTGACCCCCAGGGTAAAAGGCTGTCCGGAGACAGGAAAGGCACAGATAAGCAAGAAGAAGAATGTAAGAGACAGTGACATGTGACTTCATAGGGGTCCGAAGTCTAGATTTTTTGTCCCCCGGCTTCTCGGAGATATAATTGACATTAACATTGCGTAAGTTGAATTGTGCCGGGTGATGATCGGATACCTAGACTATATATTGTGAAATGTTTCCCACAAAAGGTAACACATAGTTCCCATCTGTGGGTGTGCGGTGAGGACATTTCAGATGTGTTCCACATGCAGTGCGGCGGTATGAACTCCCTGCGTCCTGCTGAATCCGTGGAGCTTACTTGTCTTATACCTAGAAGTATGTACCCTTGGACCACCTTTCCCCATGTCCCCTTCTCAACCTTCACCCCGGCTAGGTCTTTTTTTTTTTTTTTTTTTTTAAGTAGTCTCCATGCCCAGCATGGAGCCCAGTGCAGAGCCTGAACCCAGGACCCTGAGATCAAGACCTGAGCCAAGATCAGGAGTCAGATGCCTAACCGACCGAGCCACCAGGAGCCTTCCACCCCAGCTACACCTTTTTGGTGTGTGCCCAGAGCTCTTGGATGCAAATTTTTTGAATCAAACATTTTGGTTTGAGACCGCACAGTGGAAAGTTTCCACAAAGTTGATCGACCTTTCCTGGGTTGGTTGGTGTTCTAGAAGCCGACACCTGCACCGTTGGCGACAACACCAGTTCTGCCAGTAAGGACGTAGAGGCTTTCACCGGGATTGCTGCCGTGACTGAGTAGACCCGATGGGGCGCCTGGCGGGTGTAGGCACTTTGCAGGGATTAACTCCCTTGGACCCCCTTACAGTCCAGTGAAGGAGTTACTCTTCTTTTCCTCGTTCTGTACAGAGGGAATCTGGGAGAGACGGAGTCTGAACCCAGCAGCCTGGTCTCCACGGTCCCTGCTCTGACCTTCCACCTTCCCCTGATCCTTCGTACCTCAGTCTTGCCCTTCCAGCCCAGTCCAGATTCCGGGAATGTGCCCTCAAGAAGTGGCTGGCCCTTTCTAGTCTTTGGCAACTAAATCCCTTAACTTGCTCCGTGCCCCCCCCCCCCAAGAAACCCAGCATATCCCCAATTATGTTGTGTCACCCTGACCTCATGGCGCAGTGACACGGACGAGAGTGGTGACCTATGTTCCCATCACCTCTCTGTCTCCTGCTTGCTGGGTAAGCCCTGTCCCACGGTCCTGTCTCCTCCAGAGCTCTCACTGTCTGTCCGAAGAGTGAAGCGATTGGATGGGAAGCTCCCTGGGTTTTTCTCTAAGGTGAAGGATGGCGTGAGGTCGTGAAACCGGCGTGATGCGAGAGAGGAATTTCATGAGTGCAATACTGGGAAGGCTTGACTCTCTTGTAAAGTAAGTGTGAACTCAGTTTTCTCCTCCCTGTAGGCTCGAATTTTGTTCGCTGTGTGCTAGAATTTTAAGGGTAAGTTCCAGCAGCATTGCGCCCCAGGATGGGGTAGGGCTGGGTGAGAGGCTGTGGACACAGTTTATAATTTCTGGAGTACGCCGAGTTCCGCGCTATTCAGCCCAAGGCCGTCGCTGATGGCAGGGCTCTCTGTTCTTTTCACGAGTCCAGTTGGCCTCGCAGGATGCGTTTTGTCCCAGGCTCCTGCCATTGGCACGTCTGTTTGGGGAGGAGAGCGCGAGGGTGCTTTGCTGGCCTGGGGCGCTGCTCTCAGCTGTCGGGCGTCTGGACCTCGTCCCAGGGCGCGTGAGGTGAACTGAGTGGGGCGAGAGTCGAATTTTCCAGCTATCAAGAAGTCTGGAGACTGGGAGGAAATACAGACTTTGCACAAGTGATGTGAATCTCCCAGGGCTCGATCCATACTGCCGTTTAACTCAACACAAAACCGGTTTTTCCTCTTTTGTTTCTTGGACATTGGAGAATATTGAGTGTTTCCTCCCAAGGGTCTTACCTGGTCATAGATTCTATCTTTTGGATTCGGAATATAGAAATTCAGCCTTCCTAAATTCCACCGCGACCAACTGTAAAGAGGCAAGACGACGCTCAAAGTTAAAACATGAAAATTTTTTGACTCCATTGTGTGTGTGTGTGTGTGTGTGTGTGAGAGAGAGAGAGAGAGAGAGAGAGACAGGGACACAATTTCCCCTTGGGTCACAGTAGCAGCTTTATTTAGTTTTTTTTTTTAATCAAAGCATGTATGATACAGGCAAACATCACGTGATACTGGTTTGAGACTCACTGAAAAATGAACCTTCTCCACCTTTCCCGATTTCCTTTGCGTCCCTATATCTGCATTTTAATCATTAAAATTTGTTAAATAGAAACAAATAGTGCTAAGGACCTCTCCGAGTATACAATCAGTTTCACTTTGGGGATCTTTTTCCTTGGTGCCTCCCTGCCTGCCTGTGTGCCCAGCCTCCCTCCCTGACGTCCTTCCTTCCTTCATTTCTGTCTCTCACTCTGTGTCTCTCTCTGTCCCTTTTTGTAGAGTGCGTATGAGTTGGATGAAAGGAATGTCAGTGTTTTCACTTTTAAGGAATATCATCCGAAGTCATTAGCTTTGCCAGAATGAACCCAGTACATTTTGCCACAGTCATCTGCTTTAATATTTTTTTTTAAAGATTTTATTTATTCATTCGTTAAAGAGAGAGAGAGAGCACAAGCAGGCAGAGAGGCAGACAAGCAGAGGGAGAAGCAGGCTCCCTGCCGAGCAAGGAGCCCGATGTGGGACTCGATCCCAGGACCCCGGGATCATGACCCGAGCTGAAGGCAGCTGCTCAACCAACTGAGCCACCCAGGTGTCCCTGCTTTAATATTTTGACGGTCAAATTTAGTGACCACTTCATTTTCTAATACTAGTAACTCATATGAGAGGATAATGTTTTTTAAACATTTATGTGCATTGGCTCCCCCACCCTTCAGTACCTCCAATATCCACATCCTTTTAGGTACGTCTAGGAAGGAACAATTCGGTATTTTAAACCTCAGTAGTTGTTCTAATGACCGCATAGTAGAAAAAATGCTGCTTCCGTGATAAAGGTAATACACACCCCCTCAAAAATATGTAGGGAGAGTGCCTGGCGAGGTCAGTTGGGGGAGCATGCGACCTTTGATCTCAGGGTCCTGAGTCCCAGCCCCGTGTTGGGTACAGATGACTTAAAAATAAAATCTTTAAAAAAAAAAAAAAAAAAACGTACAGAAAGGAAACAGAAAAGCTGCCACCCTTAGTCACACTATTCCAACGTTGACATTTGGTGGCATCTCCTTCCAGCCTTTTCCCAAGAATAGGAATAGTTCTCTTACGAGGAGAACTTGTCAGTGGTACTTGAGATATGCTTGTGGGACTGGGATTAGTCCCTGTGCGGGGCCAGCTCTGTGCGGGGCCAGCTCTGAGAGCCAGCACGTTCTTTTCACGAGTCCGGTTGGCCTCATAGGATGCGTTGTGTCCCAGGCTCCTGCCATCGGACTGAGAGGGAGGAGAGAGGTTTGTGGAAGACATGTAAAGGTTACTTTAAGATTTCATTTTTTTTTAAATTTCTAATTTTTTTTTAAGATTTCATTTATTTGTCAGAGAGAGAGAGAGAGCGCACAAGCAGGGAGAGTGCAGGCAGAGGGAGAAGCAGACGCCCCACTGAGTGGACATGGGACGCAATCCCAGGACCCTGGGATCCTGACCTGAGCCAAAGGCAGACGCTTAACTGACTGAGCCACCCAAGCATCCCTAAGATTTTATTTTTAGTTAATCCCTACATTCATGGTGGAGCTCAAACTTACAACCCTGAAGTCAAGAATCACATGCTGTCCCTACAGAGACAACCAGATGCCCCCAAAAGGTTACTTTAATATCAAGCTTTGCTGAAGCATCAGTGTAGCCATTCTGATGTTTGTTCAACTTCCTGCTGTTTAAGTGTTTTCAGTCAGAGCCAATGCTTTATTAAAATCAAGTGAGTAATAGAAATCTGAAACTTCCACTGCTTAGGCTGAATTGTGCACTCCCTGTGCTTTGTAATCTGAAGCCCTAACCCTCAGCAGCTCAGAAAGTGACCATTTGGACTCAGGGCCCCTCAAGGGCTTAGTAAGGTAGCATCGGGTCATGAGGACGGGCCCTGATCCCGTGGGATGGCTGCAGTCTCCCAGAGATCCCCGTCGCTGCTGAGCTGATTATATGTTTCCTAAACCTTTGCGTGAAAGCTGTCCTCACACAGAGAGGACATGAAGGCACAGACACGCACAGAGGGACGACCCTATGAGGGCCCAGGGGGAAGACGGTGTCTACCCGCCGAGGAAGGAGGCCTGCAATAGATCCTTCCCCCTTGGACCTCAGGAGGAACCAACCCTGCCCAGCCCCTGACCTTGTACTTCTAGCCTCCGGAACTGAGACAAAGTACATTGTTGTTGTTGCAGCATTTGAGTTGGGTCTTTGTCATGGCAGCCCTGGGAAAGAAGAGATCTATCTAGTTCCGTACAGTTTCTCGCCAGGCTGGTCTGCCCAGTGCTGTAAACTGTAGATTCTTTGAGATGTTTTTCCTGGGTGGGGTGCCCGGGTGGTCGTACAGTGCGTGAAGCATCTGCTCTTGGTTTTGGCTCCCGTCATGGTAAAGTTGTGAGATCGAGCCCCGCATCGGGTTCCACAAAGTCTCCTCCAGAGTCTCTCTCCCTCTCCCTCTGTCCCTCCTGCTCTTTCTCTCTCTTTCTCTCAAATCAATAAATCTTAAAAAAACTAAAATAAAAATTCTTTTAATTTGCACTACAGCATAGCTCTTGCCTGCTTTGTTCATTCTGGCACATATCACTCTCCGGGCCGTTAAAGTTCTGCGGTTTTAATAAATACGTAGTGAGGGCCTACAGTTGAAGAGCCACTCTCCTCTTCTGCTAGGCCGTGTATACATACGGAGTCAAGACACGATTTGTGTACTCAGCAACACTGGAATACCATTGTGTGTGAAGGTATATACAGCTCACTGTTCTTCGCAGCATTCTGGTGTATACCTTTTTACCCACAAAACAAATGTGGAGGAGGTAGGTATCTCCTGGTGTCGTCTTAGGGCTTGTGAAGCTATTCAGGCCCTGAATATTCAGTTTGCTACTGGACACGTGTGCAAGGTTTAATTCCTAAAGTCTGCTGCAGTTCCTACACATGGTGCATTCAATGGAGATAAAAGCAAACATCAGCAAATGTAAAATCTCGTTCGTCTGCTGAGAAAGGACTTTTTTTTTGTCCCCATCATGGCACGTTCTTAGCAAAAGATCAGAAAGAACTTGTTGCCGAGATAAGTATCTCTTTCTATAAATGAAATAAAAATAGACCTTCAGCAAGACCACAGTTTATCTGTTTTTTCCGGTATTATAATTCCTAGTCATAGAGCACAGACTTACTTTGAGGAGGGAAGGGGGTTGTGTTTCGTTTCGTTGACTGCCCTTTGATAGAAATACGGTCTGTGAATATAGACATACCCCAGTGGGAGACAGCGGGAGACATCGGGAGTCAGCCATGGAGGGAAGTCCGTGACCAAGGGAAGATAATGCACAGGGTCCAGCTCCAGGATGGGGGGCATCGTGTAGGCAGCAGAGCACTGAGCTCTGGCTGGGGCTGCATGGCTGGGAGACGAAAGTGAGGTGAAGACAAGGTCCGAGGCTGAAGCTGACCCGTAAAGCCGTGACTTTCATCCCGTCCAGGAGCAGTGCCAGAAGAGTTAGCTGGAAAATTCCCTGAGGGCTGTGGCCGTGTCTATTTTGGTCACCTCTGAATCCCTAGCGCCTGGCCTGGTGCTTGTTACCATGCTTGTACAGCTGGAAAGCAAAGTCGTTGGTCTCCTGTCTACAGCCGTGTGTGGAGTTTCTACCCAGTTCTCCAGCTCATTCCTTTTTTTTTTTTTTTTAAGATTTTATTTATTTATTTATTAGGAAAAAGAGAGTGAGAGAGAGCATGAGAGGGGAGAAGGTCAGAGTGAGAAGCAGACTCCCTATGGAGCTGGGAGCCCGATGTGGGACTCGATCCCGGGACTCCGGGATCATGACCTGAGCCAAAGGCAGTTGCTCAACCAACTGAGCCACCCAGGGGCCCTCTCCAGCTCATTCTTTACGAGTGCGGTGAACATTCAGGTGAACATTCATCGAGTACCTGTTGGGTGCCGGAGCCAGTTCTGGATGCCAGGGATGCCAAAATGAAAACGTAGACCCATTGCAGGTCCTCGTGAGACTACCTTCTTGTGGGGGCAATGCCAAAAACACGAGAAGCAATTTTTTTTTTTTTTGAGATTTTATTTATTTATTTGACAGGGAGTGAGAGAAAGCACAAGCAGGGGGAGCAGGAGAGGGCGAAGGAGAAGCAGGCTGCCTAGCGGGATCATGAGCTGAGCCAAAGGCCAAGTCTTCCGCCACTCAGGTGCCCCACTAGAGGCACATCTAGATGTGGTCGTTGGTCAGGAGAGCAAGGGGAAAAAAGAAGGCAGGTAATGGGGAGATGGAGTTGGGAAAAAGGTTTTTTGCAAAAGGCAACTGCTCAACGTCTTGCGAATTCGCACACGTAGCAGTGATCTGGAGGGGTGAGGGAGACAGTGGAGGTATGTCGGGAAGTGTTTCGAAGGTGGTGCCAACAAGACCTGGCACTTCACTTCCTGGGGTAGACGGTAAGAATTTACGTGGGCACGTCCTTTCCATCCCGGACAGCAGGATCCAAGGAGCACGACAGTGGGTTCGTGGACACCCATTCAAGGCTAGCCATCAGTTGAGCTCTGCTTCTTCTGTCTCCCACCTCAGATCACCAAACTTAAAGCAGGTACAAGGCACAGGCGAGCGCGTGAGAAAAATGAGCCTGAAAGAAACAAGTTAGCACGAAGTATCCGCAGTGCTCTAAATGGGACAAATGCTGGCTGGACCCAGTGGGGCAGATGATGAGTTACGCACTAAGAGTCTGGGGGACCTTCAGAATCGAGGGTGTGTTACGTACTCCGAGTCTGGGGGACCTTCAGAATCGAGGGTGTGTTACGCACTCAGGGTCTGGGGGACCTTCAGAATTGAGAGTGTGCTACGCACTCAGAGTCTGGGGGACCTTCAGAATCGAGGGTGTGTTATGCACTCAGGGTCTGGGGGACCTTCAGAATCGAGGGTGTGTTACGTACTCCGAGTCTAGGGGACCTTCAGAATCGAGGGTGTGTTATGCACTCAGAGTCTGGGGGACCTTCAGAATCGAGGGTGTGCCACGCACTCAGAGTCTGCGGGACCTTCAGAATCGAGGGTGTGTTACGCACTCAGAGTCTGGGGGACCTTCAGGATCGAGGGTGTGTTACGCACTCCGAGTCTGGGGGACCTTCAGAATCGAGGGTGTGTTACGCACTCAGGGTCTGGGGGACCTTCAGAATC
>CM052801.1:3927564-3993783 GCA_028533885.1 Nasua narica | reverse complement strand
TGCTACGCACTCAGAGTCTGGGGGACCTTCAGAATCGAGGGTGTGCTACGCACTCAGAGTCTGGGGGACCTTCAGAATCGAGGGTGTGAAATTTGCTCGGTGAGAGGCATGTCTCACCAAGGTGAGATGCCTTGGTGAGACATGCCTCGAGAAGGAGCCCTGAGAACCCCTCAACATCGCTTCTGTGAAGACGCTCTTGAGTGCATTCCATTATGAGAATGTGCTTTTTCTGAACTTGCGAAGAAAATGGTCTTTGGTATTTGCGTTAGGAAGCAGTGCTTCCCCAGACAACTTCCTTGCTTTCAACTCACGTCTCCTTGAGTGGTGCGGCCTGATCAGACTCTTGTGTTGGGTCGTAGAAAGCCCAGACCGGTATCCGTGGTCTCCTTTCAGTGAGTCGGGAGGCCTCTGGAGAGTACGGTTGGGCATCAGACACGTTATTGGCTTGTCTTATTTCTTCTCACCAGCTTCCAAATCAGGTTACTTTTCTATGGTTTTGAATAGATGTGCGTCATTTCAAATCATTCCTAAACACGTAAGTCAAAGACTGAATGTACGTGAGGCCGGTGCCGATGACCTCCCACCCTCGTGAGCTCCTGTCCCAACGGCACGCCCAGTGGGGAAATCCCAGCCTGCGACAGGACCTCCGATGCCCGTGATCGCTAGCGCTGATGGGGACTGTAGGAAAATACGTGCAATTCCCGCTGACCCACTAGTTCCGTGGGCATTTGCTCCACGTAACGCAAGAGCCCGCGGTCGGCCTCGTGTTGTATGCACGATTTCCCACTGGTGGTTTATCGCGTGACTTTGGGGAAGCCAGTGCAGAAATTGCGATTTGGGGAATTGTTTCTTGATTTAAAATCAATAATTTTAAACGGTTTTTAGCGCACTTGCTTGAGAGTTCCAGGAAGCAGAGACGCTCCCGTTCTAAATCAGGTGAAAATGTGGGATTTGATCCCCTTGGCTGCCCGTGAGATGAGAATATTGCTCTGAAATAGGGCTTCTCTTTAATTTTCCTCAATCTCTTCTTTTCCTTCTCGATGAGGTGATAGCGCCATTACTTTGCCACTCTCTGGCTACTTTTATTCAACACTTTCTACCCAGTTCTTCGGGGCCTTAAACATGTTCTGTCCTTTTCGTGCATGGTGGTATTAGAGAGTCCCGGGAGGCTATTTGCATTGGTTTTAAGCAAGAGGGCATGGGAAGGCCGCCTGCTTTTGAGGAGGGTATGTGTTTCGTGGCCTGAGAGGTGTGGGGCCACCGAAGCGCCCTCTCGGAGTCCCCGGGGCAGGCTGAGACGGAGCCTTGCTTGCTGCTGCGGGGCCGCCCTGAGCTCACGGCTCCACAGTTCCCAGGGTCTCGGGCGCAGGGCCCTGTGTCCTCCCGCGCCCCCTTCCTCCCCAGTATCTCTCCCGTCTGCAGACACTGTGTGCTTTCTTTCAGGTGTCAGTGCGGATCAAAGCCACCCAAAGAACATTTGCATGAGAATCTGCAGAATGATTAATTAGCAATGGGCATTAGTAATTTTTCTTTAAGGCTTTGAAATGTCTTTCATTGATAAACTAGTTCTGTTAAGCCCTGACTCCTTTTCAAATGGTTTTCACCCAGTACTCCCTCTGTGACTACAAATTGGATTTCTCCCCCTGTCTACACCTCTCCTGTTACTTGGATCCCGCCGCATGCTTAAGCGTGGTTATGAAAAGGACAGCCTCCTGAGCGTGATAGTCGCCACCCCTGGTGTTTTCCACCCTCCGGTTTTCGCTCTGTCATCCCTGCGCTGGTTCTGTTTACCCCATCTTGTAGCTCGAAATTCTGACCATGCTCTTCCTTCGAATGCAGATGGGTTGATGCTGTCCGATTCTCACTTGCCTTTCCCTGGTGACCCGAGAAGCCTGTGGAGCTGGGCTCATAACGGGCCCATGGTCTGCAGACACAACCTAACGCGTTGTGAGGCCACAACGTTGCCGAGGGTCAGGATGCTGTGGTCTCAGGCAGCCGCCTGGAGAACCACCAGGAGAGGCTCCTCACGCCTGGAGCCTTTGGGAAAAGGGGCGGGCGGCACAAGGGGACTGCAGCTTCCCCAAGCAACAGCTACAACGAACGCTTGTCCAACCCTTTGCCAAAAATAAAGCCTGTTGCCAGCATATGGCTGAGGTGTGCAGGACAGAAACTAATTAAGAAAAATGAATGAAAATATGAAATTTGCCAATTTTATCCATGAATGCATCATGAAGACATCCTGATGAGCTTCCCAGGGCTTTGGAGGGGCGTCTAGGGACTGAGGAGCCCTGAACTTTAATGCTTGATCAGCTCCCTGGAGAAGCTGCATCAGGCCCTGAGGAGAGGGCCCTCTCCAACCTGCTGCACTGAGGAGAGGTACCCCACCAGTGGTGTGGCTGATGGGGGCGCCATTTTGTGCTGACAAAACTGGACGGGACCATTCCTGTCTACGAGAGATTTTAGACTGTGGGACTTGGTCTTGTGAAGACGGAGGGCGATGGAATGTGACTACTGTATTCATCCATCGAGGACCTCCCTCTCGTGCAGACCTTCCCTGGGGGTATCTCTGTGAACACAGACAGAAGTCTCGGCCTCACGCATCTAAGAGAAGAGGGTGGTAGGACTACGGCAGAAACTAAGGTGAAGGAGGAGACGGGGATTTGTGGCAGGTGCCTTCTCCGTGTGTCAGGAAGGTACCGGGGCCGGTGGGAGAATGCGTGGGGCTCCACAGAGCGCTGGCAGTCAGGTGCGGAGATGTGTCTCTGGTCCTGCCGCTGTCACGATCGAGATGTGTAGCCTTGAGTTCATCACGTACGTCCACTCCCTGGGCCACAGAGTCCCCAGCACAAAGTGGCATCCAAAGGCTCTTCTGGCTTCTCAGTTCTTGCATTTTGTTTTCTCTGTCCCGGTCCAAATGCTTCCATCTGTGTCAGCCTCTTACCATTAGAGATGTGGGGATAGTTTCGGTGTTGGACTTTATGAAATGTCTTGGAGTTACAGATGAAGCCCTTTGTGGAAACTCCAGGTGCCGAAGGAATTCAGGAGTCACTCCTGCCAGAGCGTTGGCCTAGGGCAGGGTAGCCTTTGTTTAGTGGCTCCTCACGTCCTTAAGCCTTCCTCCATGGAGTCATGGAGGTCTGGTGGGAGGTAGCAGGAGGTCTGGTGATGCAACGGACGCCCACTTGGGAGGCTGCCATCTCTTGGTTGTCTCTTTACGCTAAAGATTAGATTCCAAGGGGTCCCATTTTTCTTGACTGAATATCCAGCGTTCCCTCTTCTGTGTGGTGTCCCTTTAATGCCATATGCCCACATATTTCTACCATCACTTGGAAAGAAAGAAGAGACCTAAAAGAAATCAAAAAGGAAACAAGCTTATATATGTTAAAACTATTTACTAAAGTATCTGGACTTTGCCAAGATTCATTGGAATATTTTAAAAGTAATATCGTTATGTTGTATACTTATATTACAATATCATATATTGTAATATATAATATTGACAATACAATACAATATATAATATTTATATATTGTAATATAAGTCGAGGAACAAATTTCTTTGGTTCCTTAGTTTTATGAAGTGACAATATTTGGTCAAAATATAAAGAATATAGTTATGTAGTAATGAATTTTCATTCTTTAGCTTGGCTTAGGTATAGCAGAATTGTTAAAAATTTGCCTATTTTGAATTATTTTGCTTATTTTAGACTTCAGAATTATGGACAAATTACTTCTTCTGAATGTTTATTGGATCACTTCTTTTTAGTGGGTAATCCGATTAAATTGGTTTTCTTTGTTATAAAATGATCTTTATATAATTATTCTATTTTATATACTATTTGCTCTACTTTAGAGGCATAGAAATTATGTTCCACTATGGAGATTAGTGAGAACCATTTTAATTGGCCCATCTACCAATTTGTAACATTATTACAACCTGATGAGCTTCCCTGGGTCTCAGATACTTCAGGGGAAGTTTTGGTATTTGTTGCTCCCAATTAGACAGCTGAGCTGAAAAGAGCAGATCCCAGTGTTTGAAATGCGATAAAATCAAAATGTATGCGTTGAAGGTGCTCATTTGGCTCAAAAGAGTATAATGAGAGAATTTCAGTCATGTGATAATTCATTCTTTCCTCTGTCAGTCATCTTTGTGGAAGTCTTAGGTCTTTTCCGAAGGAGGTTGAACACAGTATTTCTGTTTGCTGACTCCTTAAAACTGAGAGAGAAAGTACCTCTAAAATAGCTTCTCGCCAGAAACATCCTGTTCATTAAACAGCTAACAGATTCGACTTGTTTTTGCATGAATATTCCGAGAGTCCCACAGAAATATCATTCAAAGCCACATTGATTTATGGAAATACTTTGGAAACCCTAAAGTTATTTTCAAGTCTTAGTCAGAATTGTTATTTGTTTTACTTCCTCTTTTCTTTCCTCATTTGAACTGTTACAATGAATTACTTCTGTTCGAACCTCTTGTTTTAGCCTCATGGCCGAAGGTTAGTCTGAATTCTGTTATTGAGAAATCCACGTCGTGGAGACAAGGGTTCTGATTCAGTCTCAGTAGAGCTACCCTGAGTCCTTTTCCTGTGCTGGTGATGGTTTCGAGCTTATTTATCTTATTTAGGGCCTTGCCCTGTCTCACGGGTTCATAACTGGGGACATTTGGTAATGTCCCCGTTCTCAGGGGGGATGGCAAGGCTACTGGCATTTAGCAGGGAGAGGCTCAGGGTGCTGCTAGCATCGTACAGTGCACGGGATGGCCTCCCCGAACAGAGGGTTATCCAACCGCAGATGTCACTCGTGCCGCGGCTGAGAAACCCTGGCTGTTTCCGCTGGGGGATCAGCGCATTTCTTATCAGTGGCCCGCTCAGACCGCCTTTCGAATGGAACGGTTTTCTCTGCATGTGGCCGATAGTGGCACATGGGGCTCCAGCCCTCAGCCTCGAGCCTGCAAATGCTGTATGAAGTATTCTCTTAAAAGTATGATTCTGTTCTCAGGCTTCCCGTTTTTTGGCTGGCAGGGGTAGACTTTACTAATAACCGGGACCTACAAAAGGTCACTAAATGCCTAGTTATAGCTAGAGGTATTCTTGCCGCATTAGGGAGAGTTTTAAAACTACCTATTTTCCACAATCAGAGACCATCTATGTGTCTCTCTACAGCGCCCCCCCCACCCCCAATCTTCTTGTACGAGAAGAAAAAACTTATACAAAACTTACACATAACAGGAGGTAGACCCAAGTTTCTGGATTAGACAGAGCTTGAGTTTACTTTTACAAGTAAAAGATAAGACGGACTGCAAAATAAATAGAAGGAACTGAAGAGCTTAAGGATAACACATGCAAAAGGTGAGTGAAGAAATATTCAAACACGAAAGAGGAAGCAATAGGAAAAGCACCAAGTGCATCCCACAAAGCTAACGCTGGATTGGCCAGGCCAGGTCACTGATTAACGTCAAGCTAACTGGAAAGTCCACGTGTGCTGCGTACAGAATCCGAGGGGCCACACGGGTCTTTCCTTAGGAAGGCCCACAGTCGGAATGCTAGTCAGCTCGGGCCTCGCCCCCATCTGTGCCAACCTTGTTTGCTTCCCCTTCCGGATCATGCAGCATGGACGCCCTCCCTGCTGCTGCACGGCTACGCACACGGACTCCCCCCGTTGGCGCGAGGTTGCCCGCAGCTCCCCATCGCCACCCTGTCTCGTCGCAGTCCTGAAGCAACCTTGACTTCCACGCGGAGGAGCATGCAGTTGAAACTGAGGTCCTTTTCTGGTAAAAGCGTTTCGTTTCCAAAGTACATGTGGGAAACCCATCTCAGATCATGTTTCGGCCAAAAGGTACTCTACACGGTACGGTTCTTGTCAGCCTACGTCTCACACAGAAGCAGGACAGAATGACAATATACCTCAGCATAGGAGGGCGCAGTTCATTTGTGCAACGTCGGATTGAAGCTTAAAATCGTAGCCACCGGTATCTTGGGTTGATACATCATTTTGCCAGACTGACTCATTAGGTAAAGGGCCGTGGATACAAGTTGCAAACATAACTTCCCTACCCCTCCCCTCCCCAGTGTAAAGACCTTCTGTGGATCGCATAAGCATGTTAGGAATTCATAAATGGGAGTGCCAGCTCTTGCGTTGGTATGTCTAGCATTTATTTTAAAAAAGACTGATGGGATAATTGCATCCATCTTGCTGAAGAGAAAACAAAAGGATCACAAGAAATGAGTTTAAAGAGAAGATTAGGGTGAAGATGGCTATTTTATTTCATTGAACACTTTGTTGAGAGCCTCTCTTTTCTTCATTCCAAACATCTGATTATTCCCTCACTTACCAAAGATGAACTACTTAGTTGGCAATGTATTGCTTTTCTATTTGTGCGTGTGTGTGTGGATATGTGTGTGCACATGCATGTGTGTCTCTGTCTCTGTCTGATTCGGTTTGCGGTGACTCTTCACATTCATAAATTTTTTTTTATTTCTTATTGCTTCATCCCCTGAAAAATTCCTTGCTCCTTGGGCATTCCATCTGTGTGACTATCCTACTTATTTTCATAATTTTAAAATGCTTATTCTGCATATGGGCTGAACTTCTGAAGTAAATGTCTAATGTTAGAACAACATCAGAGAAGGAAATATAATCCTGTTACAATGAGGAAAAGCATTGTTGTGTCAATTATAATTACATTAGAAAACCCTCTCTGTTTTCGAACTACTGATGTGATCAATATTCAATGATCTAAGTTTTTAGGGACCACGTCTATCCGTTGATTTCCTTCTAGAGCAGGAATTGTTATGGTAGCTTACAGAAATGATTGACCTTAATCACGTGCTATAAAGCTTTTCCTGTGGAGACCGTCTTAGACAGAATGAGCCCTTTATCAAGCTTGAATAGCGATGTCTGTTAATGGTGCGACAGGTTTCCCCGTATCGGGAAGCATTAATTCCAAAGTTCTCTGATTTTATTGCAAGTGGGGAGGGGAAAGGAGTGAAGAAATTTATGTTCAGTATTTCCAATACCATTTTTTTCAGGTTCTTTTTGATTAAAATATCTAAGCAAAAGGCTGTGCTTTTTTTTTTTTCCTCTCTCTCTCCTCTCTTTAAAGCAACAAGTGAACTCAGCCTGTAAGAAAGAGAAAGCTCTGTCCCTTGTGGCTTCATGAAATCGATTTGGTAGGGCTCTCCCAGTGGTGGGCAGTGGATTCACGTTTGCCTGATTTCTGTCGAGTGGCAAGAAGGGGGACGAGAGGGGGGACGTGCCTCCAAGAACAACGCTTTCTGAAACCGGCTCCTGTTTGCGCTTCCCTTCCTCTCCCCCCTCCCATTAGAGGACCCCGCCGGCAGCCCAAATGCAGGACTTAACCTGACCCTCCACTGTGCTCACAAAGGAGGGTTTTTAGGTCCCCAGGGAAACAGCTCCTGTGTTTTAGCACGCCGTGAAATTCGGAGTGAAAAGCCCCATGCCTCTGGCTGCTTAGCCATGCGCGGCTGTGTGGCGGGATCTGGGAGGGACTGGGGAGCCGGCAAGGACAGACAAAGTAACTGCGGGCACAAAGGCGGCCTTTCCCCCTTCTTTGATTGTTAGGTGGTCTATAAAACTCCTGAGGAGTAGCTGACCCGGGGCACAGAGCATTTTGTCGTCCCCGGTTCCCTGGCCTTCTGGGTGGGGTGGGCTGCAGAAAGTGACCGAGACGAGCCCTTTGGGTGCCCCCACTGCTGCTGCTCCTTCAGCAAACAGCCATGGCACCTTCCTGTGCAAAATAAACAAATGATAGAAGAGCGCATCGCATCATAGGAAGGACTGACTGGCCTTGTTGGACAAGTCTTGGATCTCTAAAGATATTTCGCGGGAGCGTTTCCTACTCCGGCGAAGAGGCCGTCCGGATGCTTTGTCCTTGTGACCGGGTGTTTGCATGGGTCAATCCCATTTCCTATGGAAAGTTAGTGCACTGGGCGCGAGCGCTGAGGTTTTGAATAAGCGCAGAGACTGGGTAGTGTGTTAGAAATGGAAGCCCAGCATCGCACAGCGTCCCACGTAACAGTGGCCTTAGGAACAAAGCAGGGGTGGTCGGCGGTCAGCGACGTGGCCGCGTTGTGGCCAGTGAGCAGCGTCTTGGCTGAGTCTAGCTGTGCCATGACTGCGCCGCTTCAAGGTGTGTAAGGTCAGTCTCGTGAACTGACATGTGGACTGAACAAACCAAATGGGGAAGTGAGTAATAAAAGGTGTGAAGGAAATACCGTTTACTTTTCGTTCCGCGCGTCATCGGCCGGTTACACTGTTCAACGCGGTGGTCCTACGTTCCGTGGAGCTCCCCGTTCAGATTTAGGGGCTTTGTACATGTCGCCTAAATTTCTTGAATCGTTTTACGTGTGACTGAGACTGTTTTTAAAGCTCCCGTCCTCCCCAAATGGAAGAAAGCTAAGTGGTGAGGGCCACCCATGGCTTTTCCAATATAGTCCTGTCTGTGTACGTGCTATTTTCCAGGGCAGGAAATCTTCTTCGGGGAACGTTAGCATTTCCTCAAGCAGACCTCTCTGTGCTGTCTTGAGGAGGTAATTAGACTGCTTCTACAAAGGGTGCCGGGTATTTGGAGAACGGAAGCTACATCACTTGTCTCTGATAAAGGGAACATACACTGCTTCAGTAACAGAGTCGTTTCCTTTCTACCCTTCTGCATTTCGACATCATGCCTGCGATGCTTCTAGGAACACATTCAGCAATTACTCTAAGGATCGCAAGAGTCCCAGCCTCCATTTGCGCACGAGCTAAAGTTTACTCCGAGTAGCCTGTGTGTCATAAATCACGGGTGTGTCTCGTCTCAGCATGGCAGAGACCCTTGGGGCGGGTCTAGGGTGCTGAAATTTACAGCTTTATTTCCATGCTTCCGAAGACCAAATCTGACCCAACCTTCTTCTATCCCCCCTTCTTTTGCTCCTCATTCCTTTCTTGCTCGGGACTGTTTTCTGCCTAGCATGGCTTCACCCGGAGAGCTCTGCCCAGCTGCAGCTGTGCGTCTCTCCCCTCTTCTTCCGTCGCGTTGGCCCACTGTGTTGGAATGGTGTCATGAAGTCTGTCCTCTGCTGTACTTCAGGTCGAAGCTCACAGAGTCTTGATGGGTACACGTCCTCCCCCTGTCTCTCAGAGCGCCGGACATGTAGGTGTAGCTCCACAAATGTATATGCAGGACAGGGAGGGAGGGAAGGAACAAAGCAAAGGGAGAATATGACGTTGCTTACTTACTTTTGGTTGCTCCAAAGTGAAGGGATCGTAGGGTTATCTCTGTTCTCTACGTTTGTGATGTTAAATCTGAGTGCACAGCTGGCGTCTTCGTCTGTTGTATTGGGCAGTGAAAATGAAGAAAACAAACCACTCTAGCTACATCCTCTGGAGGGATTTACACAGGGCATGAGGCGCTTCACAAAGGATTGGAAGTGTTGAAGAAACAATGGGCTGTATACCCAACGTCCAGAGAAGACTGCGGAGCCGGATGGAGCGGACCGTCTTGCTTGCGTGGAGGCTTCTCCGGAACATCCACCTCAGACCTGAGAATCCTCCCCTGAGGAAGCCTCTCTAGACGTGCAAGAGGCTGAGGAAAGAAGGCGAGGATGCCAGTAGAAATAGTGAACAGGGGAGAGGCAAGAAAATACCTTTTGCTTCGTTTCTGCCTCCAAGTGCTGCATGAGTGTGCGAATTAGCACAGCGTAATTGATTCAGAATCTCAGTGGCAAGGTCATCTGGGAAATGCAGTTTTTACTTCCTCTCCCACTAGAAAGAGAGAGTAATGGATGCTGAATGCACACCTTTGTACTTTTTTTTTTAATATTTTATTTATTTATTTGACACAGAGACAGAGAGATCACAAGCAGGCAGAGAGGCAGGCAGAGAGAGAGGGGGAAGCAGGCTCTGTGCTGAGCAGAGAGCCCGATGCGGGGCTCGATCCCAGGACCCTGAGACCATGACCCGAGCCGAAGGAAGAGGCTTTAACCCACTGAGCCATCCAGGTGCCCCTACCTTTGTACTTTTTAACACTCAGTTTGTCATCCCCAATGTCATGGCCACTAGCCATGGCTCTCTACTTTTACATGAGTTAAAGTGAAGTGTTTGGTTTTTAGTCGCACTGGCCACATTGCAAGCACTCAATAGCCTTATATGGCTGATGGCTGCCATATTGGACGGTGTGCATAGAGAGCATTCCCACCATCGCATCGTGTTGGGTAGCACTGCTCCACACGAATCGAGCTGCCTTTTTTTCTAGATTTTTTGGTTCAGCAGATGAATGAAGTCGGTAAAGGAGTTGAGAAGGTAAGCATAGAGTTAATGAAACAGTGTTGAACTCGTGGAGTTAAGCGCAAAATAACAATATGAGACCTCTGTGGTTGGATTCTTAACTATGTGTTTCAGGTCAAGGGAGTTATATGGGAAAGTAGCATGAGAAACCCGTATGAACATGGCACACAGTGTCAAGAAGGCCATTCGAGACCTGGTAGAAAATTTCCTGGAAGACAAGGCGCGTGAAACAGACCTTCACTGTAACCCATGCTTCTTGAGTTTGCACTTGCTGGTCGCTGTGATTGGGTTTACAAGTAGCTTTAATTGTCATCTCATTATAATGGCATCTCATTGGACACAGGAAACTCAGTATCAGCTTTTTGGGGGTGAGGGAAGAACAGAATTAAAGATCCCAATGAGATTGTGCGAGTTCTGAGTTTGGGTTAAAGGTCACATAGGTTCTATCTAAGTAGGTCTTCCCACCCGTAACTAATATAAAAATAAACCCTCTATGACAGTGTTTTCAGCTTCTGGAGAATTAGGAATATTGTGACTCACTCGCTAATTTTGAGCAGACCTACCCCATGATGCCAAGTTGAATGGGTTTGTTCAGGGATATACTAATGCCTTAGAGGCGCTTTTCTGTTGACAGAGCCGGGGTGATTTGAGCTGGCACGGGGGACAGGAAGCATGAAAGTCCTTATGAGTTTCGGTTCCCTAGTCCTTTCAAGAGCACTCCATGCCTTCCTCGAGCTTGACACGTTAGACAACGAAACCACACAGATAAGACATGAAGCTGTCAACGTTAGAGACTGCTTCTATCTGAAAAGGATTAGTGGTGACACTCTTGCTGATCTGTCCAGCTAAGGACTGGCTTCATTTTTAGGTTGTCTCTTAGAACTTACTACAATCGCTCACCTCTCAGACCAACAGATTTAACTTCTCGGAAATCATACACCGACAAGTGTGTGTCTACCTAAGCCATTCTTACCTACGGCTGGGAGAAACCACCTAATTCACCCACAGCACCCAGAAGCTATTGAAAAGTAGCTCTCTGAGATTTAACATAGGAGCAAATAGAAAAATCTAATTCCTCCCGTGACATGTGCAACATTTTATAAGGCTAGTGGCCCGGGAAAGAAGGACACCAGGCCACCCAGCTTGGGAAGACGATTGACACGGTTCTCCAACACTACCAATTACATGATTTCTTAGGAGTTGTGTGTTGTTAAGAAAATGTGTAGAAAAAATACATACGAAGATAAGGATCAACGCTAGACTTGCCTAAGCTTTTAAATGTAGCATGAAGTGATGGAAATCCTAATCTCCATTCAACTTGAAGCATGTCAAGGAGGGGTTCTTTAACCTGGAGGCTCAGTGGTGTCAAAGGCATGCTGTGCAGATTCGGTTCTGGCTTTCACTCAGGAGATGGGCTCTGGCTGTTTAAGCCTGCAGGATGCTGTGATTCCAGGCTATGCAAAATCCGATCTAGTGAAAGCTTGAGATTCTCGGTATACAAGAGGATTCTCCTTAATTCAGCCTCCAAGATCCGACTAATGACTGGGATAGGTTTCTTGAGTTACTCTGATTATTGAGGGTCAATATTGGAGAAAGACGAGTGGTTGATTGGATGGTCTGCCAAAGGACACAGATGCCTCTGATCAAGATATAATTGAAAAAATGTTCTCTCTGTGTGTGTGTTTATACTTTCTGGGTTTGGAATGATACACACAGATAATATTTTCTAGCTATTGTTGAATTTTTGAGCCCTCTGATTACATATCAGTGTTTTATTTTTCCCAGCGGAAAGGCTGTCTTGGCAGGTACATTTTTGACGGGGCCATCTGCTTCTTCGATAAATACATCTCCTACTGAGGGTCAATTCTTAAGTATCTTCAGGAGGATGTTCATGTGTGGATGTCAGCTTCCTCGCTTGAGGAAAGGGCACCCACCCCTCCTTACTTCCCTGCCTTGGCCAAACACCGACATCAGTTTTCCCTCATTGGACTTGTAATAAATGCGACTTCTACTGATTTTGGAATTTATGTATGAATCTCGGCAGGAAGTGCAAATACCAGTGAAAGCTAATAATTATTCAGATTGTGTCACGGAGTGGTCCACAACTGCAAAATGAGTAGGTTAGACCCGTTTCCTATTTTCACTGTGAGGAATCTTTTGCTTGGATGTTGTAAGAAGGGTTTATTTAGTACAAAGGAAGGAGGGCCACTTTCGAGGCGTGAACTTGTTTCCTGTGTTTTGTCATTATAAACGAAGACAAAGTGAAGATGACAGGGTTCATCACACAACCACCTGAATAAATCCTCCATGGTGAGGCTGCCATCCCTGTCCCCCTTGCTGTGGGGTTCCTCAGGCTGTGCTGAAGCCACCTGTGGTGGATAGTCCCTATTGGGTCTAAATTTACAAAGCCCAGAAGATTCTCAAACAGTTCTGTGGGAAGACGTAGCATCCCATCACTACAGGTTTCAGATCGGAATCATTTGTCTATAAATCTCCACTCTTCCCTATTTAAATAAACGTACTGAGAGCCACTCTATGATTTTCCATCCTCTTTTGCTCATAGATCTATGTCTGTGGTAGCTTTTTAATGATGCTACCAGATGAAGAAAATTTGTGATTTTGAGAACTTAGGTAATTTTAAAATGACTTTATGTATTTTTTAAAAAAGTTTTTGCTTTTTTTTTTTTTTTTTTTTTTAAGATTTACTTTAGAGAGAGGGTGAGCTCAGGGGGAGGGACAGAGGGAGAGAATCTTAAAGCAGACTCCCGACTGCTGGGTTCGATCCTGTGATTCATGAGGTCATGACCTGAGCTGAAACCAAGAGTCAGACACTCAACCAACTGAGCCACCCAGGCACCCCTACTTTGTGTATTTTTAATGGTTAACTTGATAATTAAAAATTCAGAAAAATTATGAGAAGAGTACAAAGGACTTCCGTATGCCATTTATCTAAATCAGGGTACAGCAAACTTTCTATGAAAGATGAGTAAATATTTTTTGGTTTCTTGGATATAAGGTCTGTCACAACCACAACTGGTCAACATAACTATTGTAGGGCGGAAGCAGCAACGTAAATGAGTGTGGCTGTGTTCCCATAAATGTTCTTTACCAAAACCATGGTGGGCCCAATTTGCTCCCTGGTTTCTAGTCGCTGACCCCAATCTAGATTTGTCGATTATTAACTTTTTTGTGTGTGCCACATTTGCTTTATCACATTCTCTCTGTGTATACATAGAAAAAAATTGGATGTATGCATGCCCTTATAATTGTGAGTTTGTTTCCAACCGTTTAAGAATGAGTTTCAGGCTTCACATCTCTTTTATCCCTAAATGCTTTAGCGTGCATCTCCTCTATGACTGCTGTGGAATTATCAAATTCAGGGACATTAACACGGATGTAACACTTTTATTCCATGTAGACTCTACATTTAAATGTTTACCATTGGGCCAGTAATGTTCTTCTTAGCCTTGTTTTGTCTGATTTGCTGCATACCTTTAGTCCCCTTGAGTTTGGAAGCATTCCTCATTCTTTCTTGGTCTTTCACAACATTGGAATTTTTTAAGACTAGAGGCTTGTCGCTTCGTAGAAGGAGCCTCATTCTGGATTTGTCTGCTAGTTCTTTGTGGTTCAGTTCGAGTTCTGCCCTTTGGGCAGGAATCCTGCCTTGGAGATGTGCTTCTCTCATTCCCGGAGATCTGATTTGATCACGTAGTTCAAGTATTCTTTGTCTGGTTTCTCCACTGCAAAGCTGTGACTTTTCCTTTGTAATTAATTGCTTTTTAATTTGAGAAATAACCGTGAGAATATTATTTGAAACTGCAGTGGTATGCTAAAATTCCATAGCAGAAGATCAGGCGGAAAATCTGGATGCTAAGAAAGCCTGTGTGGTCTTCAGTGAAACAGAATTCCATGACCTGTCTCAGGCGACTTCACGAAATGCACAAGGACATAGTTTAGGTGAGGAAGAACTACAACGAGAGAATGCTTTTCTGGTAGTAACTACCTGGATTAATCTCGTTTTTCCACTTCAGTTGTTTTCTCTTTGTTTCTAAACACCTTCACGGAAATTAAAAGAGCTCCTAAAATCAGAGTTCCCTTTATTGTAAGAAATAGCTGTGATAAAAGGACGCCCAGATTTGTGGATCAACATCGTGGTGGGAGAGGAATTATCCTTTGACCGTTTCAGAGAAAGTTGATTTTTGATACGAAATGTCGAAGGCGTAACGTTGTTGTGCTGGTATGCTAATCCTCTGTGGTTTCGACTCTGACGATTGTTCAACTGTGCTTCCATAGGACGTCTGCCAAAAGATTTCATTATTTTGGCAAGACACAGCGCACTTCTCGACACACAGGATTGTAACAATTTCTATACCAATTTAGAGCTGGAGGGAGTCCATGAATACTTCTAAAGGCAGTAGGGTGCACATATTTTAGGAAATATATTGAAAAAAAAATCTACTTCCATCCCAAAACCAGGTCTGTAGTTTCCCAGAGAAATTGCTGCCATTAATTTAGAAAACAGAAATGGTCTTTGGAAACTTCTGTTGATAGCATTATTATATCCTATGAATATATACCTGTTATGAAATGAGAAGTTGGATTTTTTTTTACCCAAAGCTTTTCCTTTATATCCAAGCAACCATGAAGACAAAAATTAAATATAAATCATTATTTGCTTTCTTATTATTCAACAGAAATTTTTTTTGTGACAGCCTACTATATGTTCTATGAAATGTACTGTGCCCTAGTCTCTGATTTTTTCCTTCTGATCCCACCTTCTAGACACACACAACCCCAACCAAATGTAGCTGTTGGAATTTTGGCAAAAAAAAAAAAAATTACTTTTAAAACAATTACTGGAACATGTTTGAGAGACTGGAATGAAAAGAAATTTTATTGTCTTCTTTGGTTAAAAGGAAAAAAGATAGGTATCAGGGAAATATGAAAGAATTAAAATTCTTTTTATGGGTCCTTTAGAAATGGAAGGGAACCACATTCACTGGGCACTTACTTTTGTGTAGGTATTTTAAAAGGTAGTCTTTATAAAATTTATTTCAAAATGATCCTCTTTGGCAAATATTATTCCATTCTTTTATGTGGCAGAAACCTATGGTTCAGAGAGGTTAAAATACAACTAGAATGGGGGAAAAACCATCTAGCAGGTGGTAGATGAGGAATTGTCCTCCAGGATGATCCAACTCCATGGGTCCATGGTCTGTCTCTTTCCCTCAGACCTGGCAGGAGTCATCTATTTCTGTGTCCTCGTCTGTCGTAGCCACTGACTGAACACCTCCCATGCTCAACCACCAGAACTCCACCTAGAAGGCCACATACATCTAATCACCTTCTTAATGTATGGGTTAAACTCTCACTGGAACAGTTAAGTTTCTCCTGACCATTGTTTTCTATCTCCACATCCAAATTCTTAGGTCCTCTAAGTTGAACAGTGAAATTCATGGCCTATATCCAATTATAGATGGAGCTCTTGGGTGGAAATCCTGCTAACCAGCCATTGCCTCTATGAACATGTTTTAGTTCCTGAGTCTGGAGGGTGTAGGGTTGGGATAGATGGCATCAGAGATTTCTTGCCTCTAAAATTCTGTTTGCATGTCGTAGCCCCTGAAACATTCTCGGGGACCTCGATCAGTTGATTATTTCCTCTTTCTCCTCCATCTTCAGTCAGACCCCCTCCACCCGATCCCTTCCTTCTCTTCACCAGCATATTCCCACATTTGTGTCTCCCCACAGGACAGGGAGACACACACACACAAAATGTTTGTGTTTGTGCACAAACACAAAAAGGGGAAACAAATATGTTTTTGCTGAGCATAGAGATCTCAGTGTTGCCATTCTAGCTCTCGAATGCCCCAACTCCCCAAATTCTTGACACTCTAATCTTCATATTTTCTGTTTCCTTTTTCACATGTAGCCTGGACTTTTGCTTATAAACAAACATGACTTATTTTTTTTTTAACCTTTCTAGATGGTATAGAACTTGGGGGCAGTTTTTTTGTGTAGTTCAAAGATTTAGCAGACCTATCCTGTCTTTTACAGCAAACTAGTAACTGTGTCCATGAGCTTGCAGCCCCACATTGCCCTTCCGAGGCTCCTGTTGCTCTTCCTTTTATCCATCTCTGGATGGATGTCCCCTACCATCCAGATACTATATCGACACTATAAATGGTAGCCAGAAGCTTTGGAAGATATTGTTAAAACTTCTGCTCTGGTTTTATCTGGTGCAATACCTCGCCTCTGTAATCCAACTCCTATTCCCACTCGTTTAGGGCCCCTGGACCCAATTCCAATGTGGGGGGACCCCCTCCCACCCCACCAAGCAATTCCCGCATACCAGCAGCGTGTTTGAGAATTCAGCTCCATTCTGACACTATTTACAGGCAGATAGCATCAGATCCCACTGACCCTATAAGACTGCCCCTGGGCCCCAGTTCCATAGGGCACTGTCAAATCTAGTCCAGACTCGAAGTTCCCACGACTCCCTCCTAGGATTCGGATCAGCTCACACAACAGCTCACAGAGCTCAGGGAAACACTTAACACTAACCCGTTTATTAAAAGATATGATGCAGAATACGAATCAACAGGCAGGTGGAGAGATACATAGGGCGGGGTCCCCCACAAAGGATCTTCTGTCCTCTTGGAGTTTGGGGCCCAACTCTATGGCACAGAGAAGTGTTCTGGTTGCCCGAGCATGAAAAATGTCTGGAAAGGGAAAAAGAACAGTCCCCTTGTGAGTTTTTCTTTAAAGTATACTTACATATATATATACATACGTACATATATATATATATATATATATAAAGTAATCTAGATAAAGTATATGTATACTTCACATATATATAGTGATAAAGTAATCTAGATAAAGTATATGTATACTTCACATATATATAGTGTATATATATACTTTATATACATAATCCGTGTAAATGTGTGTGTATAGTATGTATATTATAATGTGATCTATATGAGTGTGTGTGTGTAGTATATATTATAACTATATAAGTGTGTGTGTGTATAGTATATACATAGTAATGTATATATATTAATAAAGTAATCTCTACACCCAACATGGGGTTGGACTCAAAGACCCTAAGATCAAGAATCACGGCTGCTTCCAACTGAGCCAGCCAGGTGTTCTGGTCCTTTTGTGTTTTTATGAAAACTTTATTACCTAGCTATGCTTGACTAAGTGTGAGCTGATTCAGTCTCCACCCCGTCTCCCCTCCCCAGAAGTCGAGAGTGGGCCTGAAAGTTCACATGGTTAGTCCCTCTTTGGTGAGGGTGTGGGCGGGTCCTAAAGTCACCTTCCTTAATAACAAGATACCCATTTCACCTTTATGGCTCTGAAACATTTTCAGGAACCGTGGACGTGAAGATTAAATATATTAGAGAAATATATTTTGGTTATCTGAATGACCAAACATATATTTTTTCTTTTTTTTTTTTTAGCTTTAGAATATATTTTTATTTTGTTTTATTTCCTTCCAATCTTATTTTACTTTTTCAGTGTATATTTCAAATATATATTTTTTTCTATAAATCATTATATTGCGGCAACACTTAAGTCATCTTAAACACAAAGTGAGGCAAGTAACCTCTTTGTTCTAGGCCAGTCGGCGGCTCCTCACTGACTTCTTAGGACCGTGTTTCTAGGTTTGTAGTTTACTGCGTCTTCTCTGTTAGCTACCCTGCACCATGTCCCCCCACATATATCATCCAGGCCCCAGGTCTGCTAAAGTAGCTCAAGTCCCACTTCTCCCCAGTTAATTCACGAGTTCTCAGTTCGATGCCGGCCTCTCCAGTTATCCCATATGGAAACACATATCACTTCTTCAGTGTCTTTATGGCGCCTTACTCTTCTCTGGGTGGTTTTATGCTTCACCACTTGAGACTTATTCACATGCTCTCCCCCATGGAGATTATATATTGCTTTAAGGGGGAATGACTGCCCAGTTTCCCTCCATTTTGGAGACTAGATGAATACGCTGCACATAAGAAATACGAATCCTTATTTGTTGATTTAGCAGATGTTAATTTGAGCGGGTTGGAATGTACAGAATGCTGGATGCCTTGTTTTAATGAGTTCTATTTATTTAATGTAATTATGGGTTCTGTTTCCTTGATTGTTAGACATGTGTGAAAATTTGAATTTTATAGGAAACTTGCACGCTTCAGAATTTATGGTGATTGGTATTCAGGTAATAAAATTTCCTTTGCTGGTAATGCAATATAAGGCAACATAATTTCCTTTTATGAAAGTGTTTGGTTACATGTAAGATAGGGAATTTTGTGCTCATCTGTCCAGATGTTAGTTCACCAAAGCAATATCAATAATTTCGCTCTTGGTCGGTAGTTCGGCTCCTAAGAGTTGGATCCTTTTGTCTGTGATATGACATAGTCAGCCCTACTGCTTATGATTTAATAAGTACCTTGGAATTTGTAACGCCTACCTAGGGCATTTTGGAGCTGAATCCTTTCTGAGATCATAGTAATTCAGGAATCTTACAGATTTGCAAAGTACTTTTCAGTCTCCAAATCCCTTTTGCATAGATCACCTCATTCAGCCTTTGCAGCATGTGGCATAAACAGGGCAGCATTCTGTAATGGAAAGAACATTCCTTTGAGTGTGCCAGAGTCTGGGTCCAACTTCCAGGTCCTGAAATCTCAACCGTAGTCACTTGCTTGGTTCAGTCAACCTCTCTACACTGTAGTTTCCTCTCTCTGAAATGTAAGAATAATAGTGCCTAACTTTACACACCTCCATAGATCTGTTATTACGGGGCTCCACGGAACAAATAACTTACAAAGTGCTTTATAAATCCATAAAGGTTCTGGTACTCTTTGAAAAATAAAAGGTTTCACGAGTTAATATGAATGATTGTATTCTCATATTTGAATCAGCAAATGGAGGCTGAATAATTACGTGATTTTCTCACGGTTGTAGGTTAGACACATGGCAGAGATAGGGCTCAAACTGAGGCTTTCTGTGCCTCCATTCTGCACCGGCTGCATTGCCACAGCCCGTGGGGTGTTCCTGAGAACCTGGCCTGGCCTTGGCGCGCTCGGCCCCACACGCCTTGTGAAGGGTTGTGGACGGTCAGCAGACGCGGGCCCCCGGGGATGAGTGTATAGTCTGATGGAGACAGTATGACTTCAGTACAACTCATAGCCTCTGCGAATAACTCAAACATAAAATGTGAGTGCTCTTGGGAAAAGCCGCATGGTTTGCCGAGGGGGAATCAGTGAAATCTGTGTGGAGAGCAGGGGTCAAAACAGGTGGGTTGAAGCAACTGTTGGTTGGAGTGCAGAAGGACAGAACAGGCTCTCTTTAAGGAGGAAACTCAGTTACCCAGTAAAGTCGAGGGGTCTTGTGTTTGGGGATCAGAAAAGAGACCAGCGGCATAGAAGTCATTCATGAGAGGTTGAAGAAGTTGTTTGTGAAGGATTTGCTGGTTCACCAGATGTTTTGAATGTAAACCATACACTTTAGGCTTAATTGGATAATCAGTGTCTAATTTTATCGGAGAGCTCACATCAAAACCATGTCTTAAAGGATGAATGTGACCAACACATGTAGAACTGTGGCATAATCAGCGGTGACAGTTTTGACTTAGCCTTTACCCCTTTCTCCCAGGCAAGTTGCTTCTCAGGATCAACTCTGTTATTAGGACTAATCCATGGCATTTCTGTTGCTTTTTTTAAAAAACAAATTTCTCAGCTCCAGCGTTGTGAAGGTTTGGAGCCACATGATTCTTTATGACCTTGAGGGGCTAGCCTGTGCCCTGTGTGATGTTCAAGCTGCATCCCTGGTCTCTGCCTGCTGGAAGCCAGGACCTCTCTCCTGAGTTGCCACAAACAAAACTATCTCCAGGCATCACCCAGTGCTCCCCGAGAGGGCCAACTCACTCCCATTTTAAAACCACTTACTTAGAGCAGTTACAATAATGTATCTAATACCTTCTGCTCTAAATAAATTGCAGTCGAATTACCTACACAGCGTTGTGCAGTGTATTTAGACGTTGGAAAGGTTTACATAAAGTCAGTGTCGTTGGATCCTCTGAAATGTTTGGAGTGCTGGGGGCTTCTGGACCGGAACCGGAAGGCAACGAGGACCTTTTGTCTCCTGGTCATTGCTGAGCTCTCTTGTTCTTCCTGCTGTTCCCATCGTTCCTAACTTACCCTCCTTCACTCTTACTCAGTATCTGCTTGGTCCCTGGAGAAATACTTCCACGCAGAAATACGAGTGTGCGGACTCCAGGAACTGCCTGTAAAAACATTGAAACTTATCAATAAATTTATTTAACAGATGTTTATTGAGCAGCTAAGAATATTGTAGTAAATGTCACAAAGTTTCAGTGCTCATATATCTTACATTTTATAGAACATTTTATGTACGTGTTTTATATCACTGTGTATTTTAAAGTATAAATGTAATACAGAATTATCAGCTAAGGGACTGATGTTGCAAGTGGATCTTTCTAGATGAAGTGAAAAATAATTGGTGCCTACCTTCCAAATGATGATCTACGTCATTAGCTCTGTCAGCTGACTTAAAAATTTTCTCTGAACTTTTAAGTCTTGCCTTGTTTTGCTTGAGGCAGTCACATGGGAAAAGATAATTTCAAATTGTTGTTCATCCTAAAGCGTGAAAGCTTAAAACACTTGCTAAAATAGTAAATTTAGTTACTTTTTTTGGTGGGTTTCTCTCTCTCTCTCTCTCTTCTCTCTCTCTTTTTGGTGATTTGATCAGGGCACTTGCAGTTGTGATATGTAGTAAATTCCGAAGCATTTGTCTGCCTGTAGTATTTTTCTTATAGAAATGAGATTTGAGTCTGCCTTCTGGACAGATCCCCCCTCCCCCCCCCTTTTTTTTGATCTGGAGAAACAGGATGCTCTTCCTTCCTGTTTGAAGTAGGAGAGAAATGGTTGGGCTTTCTTACCCCCCTCTTTGGCTTTTATTGCAATCATGTCACCTGGCTAAGAGCACTATAAAGAAATTGAGCTTTGGCAAATGGATCCTGCAAAGACTTACTCGGATTTCCATATCCAGGCTTTTCTTGTCAGATAGTTGTCACAGAGGGATTATCAAAAGAAAATGTTGGCTGCCATTAATAACAGTTCGTGATGTATCTCTAGACACTGATGATGACCGGTTATTGGAAATGAGGCAAGCATGCAGTTGGAAGAGAACGGTAAATAAATTGCGTCTGCTGGTACCGGACTTGGCCGATAGCGGTGCTACGTTAACAACAAGACAAGTGTGTTATGGATTGCTTCCATTAGCGTTTCCCAAGTGTGCGTCTTTTTGTAAGTGATAGTTGTTTTATATACGGTAGTTCTTCCACAGCCTGGCAGGAATAGGATTATGTGGAACTGGGGAGCTCTCCCGGGACGGACACCTTCTAACGCACTGATGTCTGTAGTTGTGACCGTGCCACTGAGCCCATGCGTGGTTAGCCTGGGTCACAAGTTACATTCTCAGCAGTGATCCAGAGCAAGATGGACATAGTTATGTTGAGACAGCGTTAGCCACATTGATTGCACTGATCAGCTTCATGTGGAATGAATGTTTGTTGGATGTTTCCTGAATAAAATGCTAAGGACTTAATTTGTAAGTAGCTGAATTTACATCCGTGAGAACGTCCCAGATCTTACGGAGGGGGTCCTCCCGCATCATAGGACACGTCTCCAAACGAACAAAATCTCCAGGTATTCTGAAGAGTGGCGTTTATTCACTTCAAATGGTCTTGAGAAGGAATGCAGTCTACATATACTTATTAAGTGACCATTAAACTTTTTTGGCTCGGAGCCAAAGTCTTAAAACAAATACAGAGAGGTCTGAGGATAAGGAATCAGACATACCTTTAGGAAACAAAGCTAACTCTTGAAGGAATTCATAAAATATGTAATGGAGACAAGTTTTTTTTTTAAGATTTTATTTTTTTATTTATTTGAGATAGAGAGTGCTTATGCACACATGCCTGTGTGCACGCCGGAGCTGGGGGAGGGGGAGGGAGAAGCAGACTCTCCGATGAGTGGGGAGCCCCTGCAGAGCTCCATCCAAGGACCCCAAAACCATGACCTGAGCCGAAGGCAGACGCTTAATCGACTAAGCCACCCAGGCACCCCAGGAGACAACTTTTTAAGTGGCTTCATTGCTGTTAGAAAATGGTGTTCTTTTATAATTGTTATATTGGCAAAAAACTGTGCATTTGTTTTAACATGTTTGGGAGAGGTGGACACCAGCAAACTTGGGATAAGCTTGTGTAGGTCTTGGAAAAGTATCCTGAAAAGCTCAGGTTTTAAAAATTAAAATAACTAAAAAAGGAATTGTTCATATGCAATATTAAAGAATTATAAAATCTGAAATATTCTTGCAAGAAATAGATTGGGTCTTACTTAGAAATAAAACAAAGGGACAATATGGACTCTGTTTTTTTTTTTTTTTTTGGAGAGGGAGACAGAGACTCTTAAGCAGACTCCATATTCTGGGCGGAGCCGGTCTTGGGACTTGATCTCGCAACTCTGAGATCATGACCTGACCTGAAATCAATAGTCACTCAACCAACTGAGCCACCCAGGTGGCCTGATGGACTCTTTTTTTCCCCATCAGATTCTGTAGCAGTTCTTTCTGCTCCCCTAGCTTTACTGAGATACAATTCATAACCTTGTTTCACCTAAGTTGTATGATGTGGTGATTTGATACACGTATATATTGGGAAACGTTGACTGCAATAAGGCAGTTCTTTACCGAGGTTAGTAAGCACCAGAATTTCTTGGAGAATTTGCTAACAGAGATTCCTGGCCTCGATCCCAGAGAGTCTGACTGTAGGTCTGGGGGCAAGCCATGAGTTTGCATTTCTGATAAACTGCAAGGTGACCTTCATAGTGTTGGTCACTGACGACACTGTGGGTTCCTTTGTTATGACAGATTGGCAGCTGACACGTGGACAGTAGAGAGTCTCAGAGTTTAAATTATATTTTAAAACGGGGACGTGACTACCAAGTGGAGTGAAAAAATAAAAAACTCTATATACGTGTATATATACTTTATTCAACAATATTCTTTATTACATATTTAAGTGCATATACATTTAACATATATACCATATAATTATATGTATTATACATTATTATTAACTATTTACTATTATGATTGTTAGTGAACAATGGAGCCTAGTTATTATCCTTGATTTGTTACTGTGTACTGTAATACATTTTAAACATATATTCAGACTTTATTCTCTATTCTGAAACTCTCATGTCAGAGAGTTTATTCAGTATATTTAGGTTGATTCAATATATTCTAATATTTATTTGGTAAATATGTTATGATGTATTCCGTATATTATAATAGAGTAATTTGGGTTTGTGTTCACGCTGTGAGAGCCATTAAGCTAAAGATTAGTTAACAATTATGTTATATATGGATATTTAATATGAAGCAACTTCACCCGCAGACTGTATAGAGAATAGTCCTCTATTGCCAATTATAAAACAAGTTCATGTTCAAGTTTTTGAAAAACCAAACTTCAGATGAAGTTTGAAGACAACAACCCTTAGAGAACATTTTTTAAAAGATTTTATTTTTAAGTCCTCTCTACACCCAATGTGGGGCTCGAACTCACAACCCCAAGATCAAGAGCTGTGTGCTCCACCAGCCCAGCCAGCCAGGTGCCTGTAGAAAACATTTCTTACCGAGTACAGGTATTTCTAATCCAGACGGTTCTGCCGGATGGCGGATATGCGATGGCGGATATGCGATGGCGGATAGCAATGGTGGATATGCGATGGCAGATATGAGATGCTGGATATCTGAAGGTGGATATGCGATGGTGGATATGCGATGGTGGATATGCGATGGTGGATATCCGAAGGTGGATATCCGAAGGTGGATATGCGATGGTGGATATGCGATGGTGGATATCCGAAGGTGGATATCCGAAGGTGGATATGCGATGGTGGATATGCGATGGTGGATATCCGAAGGTGGATATGCGATGGCGGATATGCGATGGCGGATATGAGATGCTGGATATCCGAAGGTGGATATCTGAAGGTGGATATGCGATGGTGGATATGCGGTGGCGGGTATGCGATGGCGGATATCCGATGGCGGATATCCGATGGTGGATACCATCTGCTACGTGTCCCCTCCAGACTGTGCGACTTCTTTCAGTCGTGTTGAGGTAGACACCTTCCTTTCTGCCCTGTCGTGATGCTCTCACTCAGATGCCCATTCCACACCACTCTGATGATGCACAAGCAGCGGGCTTGCCTAAACGACTCAGCAGAAACAGACCCGGAAAGGTAAGGCATGCAGGTGATTGTCCTTTGGCCCGGTTTCTCATCCATGTCTTTCTTTCCTTTTCCTGTTCATCCCCCAGTGCCTGGAGCCGTGCAGGGAGTCCTGGGACCCACGGAAGCAGCAGTGCCAGAGCTTCTGTGAGGTAAGAGGCTGCCCCCCGCATGTCCCAAGGTCCCCCAGACGCGGCGGCTGTCTGACGGGGCTCCGCCCGGGTCATTGGCACCAAGGGCCGCGGCCTTCTGCTGCTGACTGGGGACTTCAGTTGACTGCAGAGAGGGATGGCTGTGTGGGTCTTGTGAACTCATGTAAAACGGAGAAACACCGTGGAGCTTTCCTAAAACCTAGCTGCCCGGTGCTTCCGTAATTGGAATCAAATTTATGACATGCATAGAGACGAGCACTGTCTTTGAGGTAGCAACTGCTGCTGTCCCCCTACTTTCCATTGCGGCTGTTGTATGATTACTTGTCAGCCTGATGTGGACGTTCTCATGCTGTTTGGGAGAAGCCAGCCGTTGTAGGAGTAGCCGGGTTCTCGGCGTTTTCCGCTCATCGTTCCCCCTGTGGGCCCCCATATCCTGGGCAGGAGGCTCTAACTTGGCCGGTGTTTGCAGGGCGAGGGTAGAGGGTCTTAGTGCCCCGGACATCTGCCGTCGGAAACCCCAGTGCTGCTGCAGGGGGGACCCACTCTGCCGGACCGTCTCCCCCAGGGCAAGTCGGGGGTCCGGGATCCGCTCAGACACAGCCAGGAGGACGTGGGGCAGCCTGCCTGCTGCCTGCCGGCCTCTCACAGAAAGGACAGGGAGACGGTCCACAAGGGCCATTGGGGAATAGTGCTTGAAGAGTCCCCTCTAGCAACCAAAGCAGTTCTGTCGGGGGTTGTGGGGGGCGGACCAGAAGCGACCGTGGCACTGGACTGAAAGGATGGCCTGGGCCTTCTCGGAAGGGAACTGGAGGCAGACAGGGAATCCTTCCAAGCTCCTGCAGACAGGCCGAGGGAGCCAGCCATTTCCATGCACGAGGTGCTCCTGGGATCCTGCGGCCTGTGTTTCGCCGCGGAGGGCACGCAGATTCTATTCCGAGGATCTGAATGTGCAACTGGGATAATAAGAGCTCCATTAGTCTGTAGGATGCACAGAGTACCTCCACGGTCCTGAGACCACTGACCTTTCCCACGTGCGTGGAAACAAGTAAAGCCATATAGTAAGTCCGTGAGAGTTATGTTGGGAAGACGTGGAGGACTGGGCAGGGGGAGCTTGTTAGGTCCAATGGCTACCCCATTCTAGGCAGAAAGACCCAACCTGAAACAAAACCCCTGGGCCTCACGCCTTTCTCTGCATCCAAGTGCTGCTGTGGCTCGATTTCCCTTGGACGGTGATGGGGGGGGTCATAGCATTCCAGGGTTCTCGTAGCAAAGTGTTCAGTATGGTTTCAGAAGAGTGCAGTGCAGGAATGTTTCTCAGCACGAGCATGATCAATGTGGTATTTTCCTAATCTCACTTGTACTTTGAAAGTTCTCCCCCGCGCTTTGCGATGGGCCACTGGAATGTGGGTACTTTGCCTCTCCTACAATGATGTCTTTGTCGCTGGAAACACATCGGACCTGAGGGCTCCCGTCGCCAATGTCTTTGGGAGCACTTTGTAATTGCGAACATGGAAACGCCTCGCATGGTACACAGGACTGGCAGAGGGTCAAAGTTATTTAGCCCCCTTCCTCCACAAGGACACTCGCCGTGAAGCTAGTGGTTGAATGTTGACTCCCATAGAAGAATCTTCTCATGTCTTTGCGGCCAGTCCTCTTCTGGGTGGTGGGCGTGAGACAGGGGCATCAGTCATGGTTTCTGTCCTCCCTCAAGACAGGTGACATGTTATCCATCCATTCTCCCCAAAACATTTTGCCTTCTTCAGGGATTCCATTCAAAGTTTTCCAGAAAACATACGCTGACCTGGCATTCAGTTTCATGTATGTTCGTATTAGTCATCTCGTGCTGCCTAACAAACGACCCCAAGCTTCTGGGCTTAAAACCACACACGTTTCTTATCTCACGGTTTCTGTGGGCCAGGAGTTTGGACGTGACTTAAATGCATTCTTTGCTTCCGGGTCCCACGATGCCATCATCGGGGTGTCGGGTGGGCGGGCTTTCTCGTCCGGGGGCTCAGCCGCTTCTGTTCATAGTCGGCCTCCAAGCTCACTGCGTTGTTGGCAGAATTCATTCCTTACGGTTGTGGGACGGAGGCCCCATTCTCTCGGGGGCTGTTGGCTGGAGGCCACTCTCACACCTGGAGGTTGCCTGCAGTTCCTCACCACGTACCCCCATGCCCCCTCCCCAGGCCGGTGACAACATGGCTGTTTACTTCTTCAAGGCCAGCAAGACTGTGGTGGGATCTGGAGGAACGAGATGGACCATGTTGGCTTCAATGAAGGGATCAATGATGAAGGGATCAATGCATGATCCCTTCATATCAGTAATATTGGGTTGCTGTTGTGACATCTGACCCCTGAGAAGGAAGATGTCATTGAAGGTCGTCTGAAACGTCTCTCCCTGGAAATTTAATAATAATAGCTCTTGTCTCTGAAACAACTGTGAGGTCTTCTGAACCAAATTCAGTTGATTAAAATGGGACTCATGGACCAGTGGTGGTTCCTGCTCTGGCAGGAGAGGCGAATGGAACTGGAGAGGTGGGACAAGTCGCGGCCAGTTCATGTGACCCTTTGTGGGCAGACAGCCCACTGGTCCCACCACGCGAGCCTCCCTGTTCCATTTTCGTTCCTTTCACCAGTCTTCATCTCTGTGTCTTGTTTCTTTCTGTGTTGCATTAATGTCTGTGTCTTCCGTTGACGAAGACTGAGTCCTGAAAGACTGATCCCCATTTCAGCATTTTGGAGGCTGAGCATTGATTGAGGCAGCCTGAAGACAATCCCGTTCTTCCTCTCACTTACCCCTCGACTTGCTACGAGTGCCTACAAGATCCGCATTTTCATGAACCTGCGGAGCTTTCCCTGTGTAAACGTTTAGACCCAGAAGGACTCTGGAGTTTATTCTTCTCTAAGCGGAACAACTAAACTGTTAGAGAGCCTCGACCCAGTGTGTGATTTGCAAGACACTCTGAGCTTTGTTTGTCTTTTAAGGCACGGTTTGCCTCCTGTGTTTGTAAAGTTCTATAGGAACACGGCCTCACCAGCGTGCTCGCATTCTGTCGGGAGCTGCTTCGGGCCACACGGCAGCAGCGCTGAGGACTTGTGATGGGTCCGAAGGTCCACGAAGCTGAGACTGCTTACCCCATGGCCCTTTACAGAAGTTTTCAAACTCCTGCCCTAAGCAAAGGGGCGGGTCCTAATCCTGCCAGACGCAGTGGGACCCAGAATGTTGTTACTTCCTGACCGGTACGCCCAGCACCTGTTTCGAAACAAAGCTTGGTTGTTCTCGGCATTTTAGACACAAAATCGATTTCCCTCCGTCGAAGAGATTTTTGGAAGCATGTTCCTAATCACGTACCTAGAATGCGTTTGTGGCCGCCTCCCACATTGATCTCTTTAACTTCTCATCTGATTATTTATACAGTTCTGCTTTTGCTCCTTTCAAGCAGCTGTCAGAGTTACGGATGTTATTCCGTAGGTGAAAAAGTCGACTGTGTTTCTGCAGGAATCTTGCAGGATTCCTTCTGTGGATCACAGGGCAGAATTTTCCCCGTGTCAGTCTTTGGAGCAGGGTCGGTCACAACCGACACATAGGAAGGTCATGCTTTATTGTTTCAGTTTAGTAATTACACATGATCTCCATCTTACTGTTTTTTAAAAAAGATTTAAAAACCATGGTAAACCATTCTTCTTCCAGATCATAAAATGCGCATTCCTTCACGTTTAAATGTTCCCTTCTTACAGTCGTCGGCATCTAAATGATCAAGGAAAATATTCTTTTTCTTTCTTAATGGTATAAAATCATTCTATTACAATTGCCGTCGTCTTAGTTTTGAGGAAACGTGAGACGCGGTAGTTTGAGGGACCGCCTTGCTGGAGGACACACTTCTCATCTTTAGGAATGACGTTTCTGATTTCGCGACGCCCGCACCCTCGCGGGAACTCGCGGGGCTGTCCACGTCGGCAGTGGGACGTGTGGGTCAGGGTCACGGAGAAGCCGAGGCCCCTCCCTGTCAGGGATCCACTAGGGAGACGCGTGTCCGGGGCTTACAGGAAATCTCTTCTGGGACCAGCCTGGCTTCTGAGAGAGCCAGTTCTTGCCGGTGGGAACCCAGGAAGAGGAAGGAGGTTTGCCCCCGAACGCAGATGGGATTGCTGACTCATTTCTTTGTGTGTTTTGTTTTTCAAAATGTTTTCCAAGCTTATTACATTGGATTTTCGCAACGATTCTTAAAAGAAGTTAAGCCTGAATTGACACACGCGGAGGAAATGGTTTTTTCTGCCCAAGACTCCATGTTTAATGGGTAGATGAAGGAGCTCTGGAATCCACGTGCGGTCTGTCTCTTTTCCGCTGGGCGCTGCCTCCAGCACCCCCTCCTGTGCCCTGGGCCCTAGAATGTTCCAGTCCTCCTGGAAACACACGTCAGAAACTGAAGCTGTTGGGGTTTATCATGCTTCTACGGGGGCTTTCTTACACTCGAAACCCGTTACCCTCCAGTGCTCTGAACCGCAGCTCTGTGTCTTACGACGTAGGGCCCGCAGTAGGTGTCTCCCTTCGGGAATGGAAGCCGCTCCTTCTCGTGTCTGGGACAGCAGTAAAGGGGTTAAATGCACGGAGAGAAGTTGATGAGTGCTGAACATGAAAATGACGCCCTATGCCCCCGTGTGTGGGGAGGGGAGGGGAGGGTAGGGGGTGGACATAAGAATCAGCCCAGATGTGTTGGAGGGTGCCTGTGTGGAGTTCGTGGAAGGTTTCTCCTGAAAGCTTCACTTTCTGCGCCGAAATCCCGTGAGCGGCCAGGAGCGGTCGTGAGACGGGGGATGGGGGCTGGGGTGATTGGCACGGAGCACGTTTTCAAAAAATGCTAGTTTTTATTATTATACATAATAAGCTTATTTTTAGAAATGATAAGCCTTTACCTTTTACATTCTCATAACGTATAAAAGTGTTCCTTCTATTTCTGGATTGTGATCTTTGGGCGGTGGTGGAAAGTGCTGACTCTGTGCTTGTTTCCCTTTCGATTTAGGGGATAGTGGGAGTCATGGAAGGAAACGTTTTGAGGAATGCTTATGAAGTTTTACAATTGTTGCGAGATTTCCTTTACCTGTCATCTTAGGAAGGAAGTTCTCCTCATTATATCAAATTTCATAGCCCTGGAAAATGAGAAAATCAAACCTATTGAGTGACTTTTTAAGGTTGTTCAGTAATTTCTTGGCTAGATGGGGCATGTTCTCCATGGAATGTAGGCTTTTTCCCCTCATTTTTTGAAATAGTGAAAATCCATTTTCATTGAATTTTTTTAAAGATTTTATTTATTTATTTGATAGAGAGGAGAGAGATCACAAGTAGGCAGAGAGACGGGCAGAGAGAGGGGGAAGCAGGCTCCCTGCTGAGCAGGGAGCCTGATGCAGGGCTCGATCCCAGGACCCTGAGATCATGACCTGAACCGAAGGCAGAGGCTTTAACCCACTGAGCCACCCAGGCGCCCCTTTCACTGAATTTTTATATGACGCCGGGGGAATATAGAATTATATGAGATTCAATTAGAGGACACTTGATGAGTTTTGAAAGTTGATAAAAAGCTGAGATTAGACATTATTCTGAATGATGTGAAGACCTCTCTTGTCAGAAGAGAGGGACAGAGCAGGTAGAAGGAGTTAAAGGAATGTGCTAGAAATTGTAAGAGCATCAAATTTAAGAAAAGTATGAAAGATGTACATACAACACTTAACTGGTGTCTGAACATGGAAAACATTGATTGACTATTAGCCATTTTTACTCTGAAGGGACGGGCAAGGTTAACATTTTTGAATTCTGTGATAGGTCAGTGAGGGTGCAGACTGAAGAGGAATTTTGTCCTGACAAGGTGACTGGAAACAGATCAGAGAGTTTCCATGGAGGAGGAGTCATCAATCTCTCCCAACTCTGGGTTGTCAAATAGAAAGTACGGGAAGAATTGCAGACCAAATACACGCAATCGTGTGTGCGTTTAGGTTCCTTCCCTAAGACCGTGTGTGGGGGAGAAGGGGAGAGAAGGGGCTGTTGGCCAGGGGCTCCCAGTCTGAGGACTTGAGTTTTGTGTACCTTTCCTTCAGGAAGACTTGACTCCATTCATGAGCTGGGGGAAACAAGTCTTGTGAGGGGTGTGAAGTAGGAGAGTGGGTCAGCATGGGTCAGCAGCCCAGAGTTCTGGAGTACGAAACCAGGGAGGAGTCACGGGGAGACCCACGCCCCCTGCAGATCGTAGTCCAGCATCCAGGATGGCCCCCACTCCACCGTGCGCACAGATTGCCTGGTGGTCTTTTAGACGTGCACGTTTGGATTCGGTGGGCATGTGCTGCGGGCCCACAGAGCCTGCATTTCCAGCGGACAGTGCTGAGGCCATGGGCACCACAAGAACATGGATCTCCCTCCATGGTGTTGGGGTTCCCTGCCAAGCACTCATTTGCACTTGCCTGTGAATTCTTTGAAGTCTTTTGTGTTTTCTTCTGTGATATTGCGTAGAGAGAAAAGATGTACTCTTTTCTGGTAAGCATTGAAATCTGGTAAACATTGAAAATAAACAGATGAAAATGGTGTTTAAAAGGAAAAGCCCTACTTCTTTAATCACTCAAATTGCAGACTTTTTTTTTTTTTTAAAGATTTTTATTTATTTATTTTAACAGAGAGAGAACATAAGCAGGCAGAGAGGCAGGCAGAGAGAGGAGCAGGCTCCCCGCTGAGCAGAGAGCCCGATTTGGAGCTCGATCCCAGGACCCTGAGATCATGACCTGAGCCGAAGGCAGAGGCTTTAAACCCATTGAGCCACCCAGGCGCCCCTATAATGACTTTTAAAATGTCCTTTTCTGCTAACTCCATCACCTCTACCATTCTGGTTTTGTTTCTTTAGATGTGTTTTTTCCCTTTTCCCTTTTGGCCTTGTGACTGGTGTCTGAAGGGAGAGGATGTGGTCTTGTGGGACTGAACCCTTCCTTGTGGGATCCGAAGCTGTTTGCAGGTAGATTGTGTCAAAATTAAGTTGAATTGTAGGACACCCAGCTGGCGTGGGGAACCGCCATGCCAGCACTGAAACTGGGGCTATAGAACTTTTCCATTTGTAGGAAGGTAAAGTGTGGATCTTTTCTAAAGTATAATTCTACTTGTACCTTGGATGGGTGTGATGGTTTTCCAGAGTTGGCCAGTGTTTGCAAACTTCCTTGAGATGGAAACCTTTTAGAAGCTTAAAACTATAATAAAAGGATAAACAACTACATTTCACAACTTCAGAATTTGCTCCTCTTTCTCCTTCCCCTCCCCCCACCCTTCTAATTTTAAGGAGGCTCCATGCCTAACATGGGGCTTGAACTCACGGCCCTGAGATCAGGCCTCACATGCTCTACCAACTGAGCCAGCTGCATGCCCCTAGATTCATTTCTCTTTGTGAGAAATTATGTATATGGGGATTTTAGGCAATCCATAATTAACCTATACCGTTTCCCATTGTTTTTTTGTAGGATTTCTAGAACCATGTTTAAAAATTCTGATACTCATGTTAATGACTAACACTAATTTTAACTTCTTTATTGTGCCAAAATCTTGCTAACTTTTTACATACTTAATACTTAGGGTAAAGTACACAATAATCATAATCATCCCCTTTTTGTATTTGAAGATACTGAGACTTGTAGAATTACTTTTGCCTCCAAATCCTACAGCTCCTACCTGACTGATGTATTTGCTATTCTTTCCTTCTAGAATATTCCTCTGTCCTTCACATCACGTAACTCATGCTAAATATTGATGGCTTATCTTTTTTAAGGGCTTTCTCTTTGTCTAATCCTTTTAAAAGGTTTATTTACTATTACTTTTTTTTATTAAAGTATAGTTGACACGGTGTTACATTAGTTTCAGGAGTATGATGATTCAGCTTCTATGAACCTAGCTCCCATCTGTCAGCATACGATATTATTATACCACTGGCTATATTCCCTACGCTGTGTCTTTTACCCCCATGCTCTTCATTCCATTAGTCTAATCCTTTGTTGACCTCATGTGTACTTTCATTACTTGCGGTGTCTGCCTTATTTTAATACAAATTAAACTTTAATGACTTACCTGCTTGCTACTAAACATATAAACTGCAAGCATAGCAGAGCATAATTTTCCTACTTTCTTTTGCTCATCATTCAATGCCTAGCACCTAGAATGGCAGTTTGGCTTATGAATTAGTATATAAAACCTTCCATGGGGTGATTATTTCACAGGCATGCCTGGTAATTCTCAGGTAACAAAATACAGGCAGAAGGGGAGAGAAAGAAATGATAGTTTAACTGGAGGGCCCTTGCTGTCCCTGACTCTTTTAGTAGTTTTTGAATTTCTGGAATCATATATGTGCCTAGTGGTTTTACAAAGATCTTCCAACAAGATTTTGGAGTGTTGCTCCTAGTGGAAGATCTGACCATTGATATTTCCATACAAGGTGGCACATTTGCCTTCAAAACACATAGAAAAGCAGGTCAAAGAAGAGGAAGTTGAGATCAGTATAAGCAAAGATGACTGTAAGCTGACAAAAGGGACATGTCCTCATTGGAGGTGACTTCCCTAATATGCATGTTTCTGATTTTCTCCTATTTGACATTATTCATGGCTAAGGTGTATAATTTGCCCAGGAACCAAATTAATTGTAATCCCACCTAATAAATTAGTATGTATAATTGAGTTTCCAGGCAAATTATAATTGCATTTCCAAGAATAAATTAGAAACATTTGAACTGAGAATGCTTTTTCCTATTTCATGCATACTTAGTATTTATATTCTTACTTTGAAAGATGCAACTCGAAGTTTTGGTTGTTTTTTTTTTTTTTGAACACTATAATGTTTTTATTATTTTGTAGAAATGACATATGCACATTGAACACTTAAACACTGACTAATAAAACCAAACCATTCCTCCAAATCCTACCATCCAGAATAGCCATGGTTGCCTGTGCAAAAGAGCTACCATAGGAAACCTAAGACTGCTCTCTTTACTAATTCCTAGTTAAAACATTGGTCCTTGGCCGCCAGCATGTGGGGATATAGATTTGGGGAGAGTTCCCATTATCCCCTGACTGATAAGAGGTGCTCCCTGGTCTTAAACTATTAGCACAAGCAATGTGGTTTATGATGGGCACCTGTTTCCTCCTGAGAGTCTGGATTTTGGGGATGTGCTAGGTAGCAGGTGCTTGTGTGCCCAGCCTCAGTAAAAACTCTGGACACAGAGTCTCTCTTGAACTTCTCTGGTGATAGCTTTTCCCACGTATTGTCACAAGTCCTGGCCAGAGGCGCCGAGCGCATCCTGTGTGATGGCCCCTATGAGAGGACTCCCAGAAGCTACTCCCTGGTTTGCTCCAGACTCGACCCTGTGCACATTTCCCCTGTTCCTGATTGTGCTGTAGCAAACCAGAGCCCACAGCATGGCTACATGCTGAGTCCTGTGCGTCCGCCTGTGAATTATCAAACCTGGGGACCTCGGTACATTACCAGTAAGCAGACACCCAACCTGACATCCCTGTGCATGCTGGCTTTTAATAACGCTTGAAGTTTAATATCACTTGAGTATAACAGAAGAAACGGAAACCCCCAAGTTTCAGGGAGAAAAAGATCATGAAAAATCTTATGAGATCAAAAGCATTATTTTAAAAATTTTATATTTTCTCGATTGTTTACTGATACCCTCAAGTTAAGTTCAGTGTAAGTTCTTAGATGTTCCTCACACAACTCCTACCTACCAATTTTTCTGACATTATTTCCTAATTTTTAGTTTTCTTATATCAAATGTTTTTCCTTGACCACAATTCCTACTTTTTTAAATTTTAGTTTTATAGTTATGTGGGTCTTTTATGATTGAGTCTTTTATGCTAATTTCTTTATATGTGGCTTCTAAATTTGATTATATCTTAGGGATGCCTGGCTGGCTTAGTCAGTGGAGCATGTGACTCTTGATCTCGGGGTTGTGAGTTCAAGCCCCATGTTGGGTGTAGAGATTACTTAAAAATAAAATCTTTTTAAAAAATTTGATCATATCTTAGTTTGGTTTTAAAAAGGAGTCCATAGATACCATTTTCTTTGAAACCAGTCATAAGAAACTTTGTCTATTATACATGTAGTCCAAATTGGATTGCACAAACTTCTCACATAACATATAAGTATATGCATTATTTTCCTTGGGTACCGAGTATTACAGTAGCCCATTTATTCTTGCTTCCTGCTTATCTGTAGAATGGCTGAATTTGGCATTGCATTGTTTAGCAAGAAAGGCCCATGGGTGCTATAGTCTTGAGTTTTTTCGGTAGAGCATGTTTCTGTCACATATACTTTTGAATAACAGCTGGTTCCATATGTATAAATAGATATGATTATATATATGCACTATATATATAATTATATGTATATAAACATATACATATAGTTTATTTTACTTATTGTTATGTTATATAGCTATTACTGTGTTGGCCTAACTCATTAAATTTTGAAGAGAGAAATCGATTTGGAGGAAACTGTATTTTCTCCATCAGAATCTACCTGATGTTTCTACCTGGATGCCTGAAAAATTATATTTTTATCCTTGGGTTCAATAGCACAAGCTATATTTCAATGTTGCTTGTTTTTATCAGTATTCCTGGATAAGATTGCTGTTCTTTTGACTTACATAGATATAATTTACATGCGTATGTGTTTTGGGAATATATACATTATATGTGTGTGTGTGTGTGTGTGTGTGTGTGTGTGTGTGTGTAAATCATCTAGATGATTTCCATATATTCATGTATATAAGAACCTGTCTGCAACGTGTTCCCTCTGTTCCTGGATATTTCAGGAGTTACAGGTTCCCGGGTGATGCTAATAGGAATACAAGTGGAGAGTCACTGGCTTAGCCGTCTTCTTCGTTCACCCTGAGATATGGTGTGGTCTTTAGAAAGCCATTAGTTGTCATAGTGGCTCACACGCTTACTTGTTTTGTGATTTGGGATAAATTATAATTTTCCCCAGCTTCTGTTTCATCATTTGTAAAATGGAAATAATAATGGTTATGGGGATTGGGGAGGAATAAGTAATAAGTGAGATGATCGAGCAGAGTACCTAGTGGAGGGCTTCTCTATTCAAGGTTGCAGTTTTTTTTATATATCTGTATTTTTTTTTCTCTTACATTTGAAGATAACTTATGAATTCATTTTTTTATGCTCTTCATTCCATGGTAACTGCATGAATTATTTTATTGGATGGTACCTTGCGTTTTATACCAAACAAACAAAACAAAGATAATAGTACCTTTTTAGTGAAGCATCCAGGAACTGTTAACCTACTATTTATTGTAAGGATTTTACTTTATTTTAATCATTTGCCAGGCAAGTTGAGATTAGCATATTGCCCAGGTACGGTACTAAGAAACACACTTTAGTTTTTAAGAGATGGGATGTAGGACAGATTTATAAGAATTAACTAATATGTAATAGTCCCCAAACTATGAAGCATTTTTCACCTAATTCCATGCACCCTATTTTCCTTTACTCCAGTACTTTGCTTTATCCAACCCTTCTTTGGGAGAATGATGACATCCATGAGATACTAACTACTCTAGAAAAATGCATGATCTCTGAACAGCAGTGATTCATATGAATAGTTTATAGAGGAGTTGTAGTTACATTAATATTACAGTGAATAATTTGCCTTAATGGCTTGATACAATTTTGTAAAGAAGTACAACATTTTGCACATACTTTCATTTCCCATGCAGCCGATGGCACTGTACCCCTAATGATTTGGATAACCTGCACCTGTCCTACATTTGTCACTTCTTGACAGGCCCACTGCTAATTAACTCGGAATATCACCGGAGATACTCGGTGCTTATTGGTCAGAAGTGTCTTCACCGAGACCCAGTGACCTTTGTTCACAGGACTTACCGCTGGCTATTAGTAGACCAATTTGCACATTTTCTTTAAATCTAGAGTATAAATATTCACACGTCATTTTTACTGACTTGCACTCATTTTGGTCCTGACTCCGTTCAGCTAGGACATTCTCAGTAAGCCACGTGCAAAGGCCTAGCTAGAGTCCTGCATACAAATAACGTATATTCTCCAATTCATATTCAGACCATTGATAGTTTTTCAACCGAATCCAAGATAATGATCCAAGGTAATTGATAGAGAACATCAAGATTTGCCTTCCACAGACATAGACGATGGAACAGTTAAGTAGAAATCTTCTGTAAGATTATTGTCCCAAATCCATGTACTTGTAAGATGATCCTCAGAACTTAGACATTTTCTTTCTTGTAAGTGCCAGCAGGGCACCATTCCCGCGTGCAGATTTCCGTACTGAAATTGGCAGGCGTGCATTGGAAACTTGTGGATGATCACCGTAGAGGAAGCAGGGCCAACTTTCTGTCTGTGGATCTTAAAACATTTTTGTCAGAATAACAGAAGAATTTCGAAATGTTGAACAGTAAACTTGTAGCATGGGAAAAGAAAAGAGACACCAATTACCCCACTTCTATTGAGCACCCATTGTGGGCCAGCTCTGCATAATAGCCCTTGGTCCTTTGTGTGCACCATCTCATGTAATATTCATAATGCTATTTGTACTATTTCAGGCTCATGGATCAGTCTAGAAAGCTCCGGTGCAACGATGAACTTTGTTCCCACATTTGTTTCCATGGTTCTCAAAACAATCACACACACACACACACACACACACACACACACACACACACACAGTCACATTTTGGAAACTATACCCAAAAGGAGGGCTGTTGAATAAATATACAGAACACCTCTCACGTCAACGGGGAGATCTGAATTACCACACTAATTATGATCGTTCTTCAGTTCATCGGGAGCAAGTGTTTCCGATCTGGGTGGGCGGCTGAATTTGCTTATCTGTGTCTACTTCTGCCCCGTTAGCTCCGTCCGTCAGTAAATGATCGAGGTGAGGAGATACCGTCTCTTCGTTCCCGGTGCTCGGGGCTCAAGGGCCTGGCGGTGGGCACACAGATCGTTACAACAACAGGAGCAGACGGCCCCATGCTTTGTTACCGGAATCTCGAGTCCTACCCTGTGCTCAGGTGGGAAGCTGGAAGGGAGCTGATGTGATTGTACCAGGGCATAGACTCAGTCACGGTGATTTCCTAGGGAGCAAGCACTAAACACTTGCCAGGTTTAATAAAATTATTTCTACTCGGAACTGATAGCTCCCTTCCCATATTTCTTTGATTCCAAACTTAGGGTCGGACCTAAAGTTAGAGAGCCAAAAGCCAACGAAGGAAAACACATCTAGCAGCTCACAGAAAAATGAACTGTGAAATCGGGTAAGGGAGAAAAGTCTTAAGAATTGATGCTTTCACTGTTACAAAGTTTTTAAAAAATCAACTAAGCTACAAGTGGGAGGCACTTCAATACTGAACCCGTGACCTTCCTGGTAAGTTTTACTCGGGAAGTTCTTCAATTGAGACACTCTTTTGAGTGAGAGGGAATAATTTATTTGACGTCCGTGATTGCCATTTAAACTTTGGGGTGGTACTTTTTCGAGCTAGTGTTTCCAGTTTTCCACCTTTTGTTAGAATGTGAGCTCTTCCCTTGTATTTAATGGTTATATGGAATTGTCTCCTCGAAGAACATGAAATTGACACTCTCAGAAAGCCCTCGTGTCTATCAGGGAACACCAGGGTCTGAAACGGGATATACATGTTTCTCGCTCTGACATAGATTTTCATTTAATTGTGTTAAAATACACATACTGTAGCATTTACCATCATAACTCATATACACATTTTCAATTTTAATTTTTAAAGATTTATTTACTTTAGAGAGAGAGCACATGAGCAGGGGGAGGGGCAGAGGGAGAGGGAGAGAATCTTCAAGCAGACTCTCTGCTGAGCGCAGAGTCTGACCCAGGGCTTGATCCCAGTACCCTGACATCCTGACCTGAGCCGAAACTAAGAGTTGGATGCTTAACTGACTGAGGCACCCAGGCACCCCCATAGGCAGATGTAATGCAACATCATTTGGGGAAGGAAGCAAGAGAACCACAGTAGAACAGTTTGTGTTGGTGATGGAGTTATCCAGGGTTCCTGGGGTAGGTCTTCATGCTGAAATTACCACGTTTGCGCTTTTCAAGGAGATTTCTGGTCACCATCAACGTGCAAGATAATAGTCTATAATTAACCCGCTTTTTGGAAATGAGGTAGAGACCTTCCTTTGTCTCCTCCCCACTCCTTAAACCAGGGACTTGGGTGATGGGGAGGTTTTTTCCTTTCCTTTTTAGCCCCTTGTTCATACACCTCTCCCACTGTGTGAGATCCTCTCTGGCTAATGGTCCTCCTGCCGGCTTCCCTGGGGATTACCTAGCTGCCTGGAGGCTCAGGCTCCGTCGGTGAGGAGTCACGGGCTGTGGCCGGTGGGCCCTACCAGGTGTCACTGGATGGCAGAGAGCCGCAGTCAGCCAGCAGCAGGTGTTCACGGCGGCTGTGCAGGTGTGCCCCAGGTGTGACGAGGCACTCCCAGCCCCGAGTCCCGGGGAGTCGTCCGTGGGAGCAGCAGCCGACACGGAGCCCCACGGTGCTCACCTTCCACCCCTGGTTTGGCTCCCGCCTCAATTTCTTCTATCCCCGCCTCGGAGTTGACATCCGACAGTAAATGACGTGCCCTCCTTGAGGATCTCCTGCTCCCAGTGTGGAGAAAGCGCAGGCCTTCCCCGGAGCGCAGACGCCGCTGTTTGCGCTGCTTCGGGGGGCCTGAGCTGCCACCGCCAGCAGAGCCCGGCCTCCCCGGGGTTCCGGTGAGCTGTCAAGGCGAAGGAGGGATCGGCTGAACGTGAGGGTGCTCGTGATTGCCTTGCCAGCCATCGTCCAGCAGCAAAAGGATGACCTCCCACCGTGGCACAGTCAGCCATCGTGGGAGGTCATTCCTCTGTCCCTGGTGGTGGGGCTCCTTTTCGGGACCCTCTGCAGCTCCCCACTTGAGTGGCAGAAAGAAGCCCTTTCCCCTGATTGCATCTCATGTTCGAGTGGTGACCACATGCTGTCCTGAACCATTTTTCCGAAGGAGAAAGATGCATTTGATAACGGGTTCTGGCCGTTCCTCACCCTTTTTAATGCGAGTCTCTCAATAAATCCGGGGGTCCTTGTTGTCACCAGTGCGTAGTTGATTTTGGGCTCCCCTGAAATGCCATCGGCCAGATGCTCCACAGAACGAGACTGTGTCACACAGGTAACACTGACCCGTGTTCTTTCACTGCATCATTGATTGGTAATTCCATAGTGATAAGAGGTCCCATGTCCCCATTAGCTCTAGAAGCCAGAGAGTATTAAAATAGGTTCAATGAATGGAAGATTAGACCAGTTTTTGACAAGAGACCCTCCAGCGTTACTGCTGTGAGAATTGCGGAGTTTCTGTAGACCCACAGCTAAGGCATCATGATTACCATTCACCACGCAAAACAAAACGACTCCGTAGAGAATGAAAATCCACGTTCGCGTACAGTAGTCCAAAAAGGGCCCTCAAATGGTTCTGAGATGCTTTATGAAGGTTATCGATTATTTGAGCACTACAGTTAACTGAGAACGTAATACCTTGTGAGCGAGTGTACATTGTGATTAATGTCTGTTGAATGTGGTACAAAGTTACAACTCGTGGGTTGGATTCCTTTTAGAAATGAGCATAAAATGAGTGAAATAAGCAGAGAGTCAATTATCATATGATCTCACGTGTGGAGCATAAGGAAAAACATGGAGGGCATTGTGAGGAGGAAAGGAAGGGTGAATGGGGGGAAATCGGAGGGGGAGATGAACCAGGAGAGACTGTGGACTCTGAGCAACAAAGTAAGGGTTTTGGAGGGGAGGCGGTGGGGGGTTGGGTGAGCCTGGTGGTGGGTATTGAGGAGGGCACGTACTGCATGGAGCCCTGGGTGTGGTGCATGAACAGTGAACCTTGTAAGACTGAAAAAATAAAAGTATTTGGGAAAAAAAAGAAATTAGCATGAAGTATTACTTCCTTAGGGGAAAAGAAAACAAATCCATTCATTTTGTAAGACATTCCAAGGACATTTTCACCAAATCAGAATTTTTGCCTTCCTTTCTGATGTCTTGGAGATCGGACGTCCTGTGTCTTTCATAAGATAAGTTTTCTTTTCGGGGCTCCTGACTGGCTCCGTCGGTAGAGCATGTGACTCTTGATCTTGGGGTGTAAGTTCGAGCCCCACGCCGAGTGTCGAGATTGCGTAAAAACCCGAAATCCTTAAAAAAGAGAATTTTTCCTATTCTGTCTTCAGCCTCTGTTCCCCAAGAAGAACTACGAATGCTTGACGAGCTGTGAGTTCCTCAAGTACATCCTGTCGGTGAAGCAGGGGGACTGCCCGGCCCCTGAGAAGGCCAGTGGGTTTGCTGCCGCCTGTGTGGAAAGTTGTGAAGCCGACAGTGAGTGCTCTGGGGTGAAGAAATGTTGTTCAAACGGATGTGGCCACACCTGCCAGGTGCCCAAGACCCTGTACAAAGGTAAGGAGCAGGGCCTATGTGAAGAGAACAATGTTAACTTACGGGGGCAGTGGTGTATGCGTGGGGAACTTCATTAACTCATGGGGGCAGTGGTGTGTGTGTGGGGAACTTCATTAACTCATGGGGGCAGTGGTGTATGCGTGGGGAACTTCATTAACTCATGGGGGCAGTGGTGTGTGTGTGGGGAACTTCATTAACTCATGGGGGCAGTGGTGTGTGTGTGGGGAAGGGGGTTTGTCAAAGATGGGGGTGTGTGCACTGGGAAGGGGGTCCGTCAAAGAAGGCACCACTGCAAGAGGTGAAAAATGGTCAGAAAATGCACCGTGTGCGGCACAGGCATGTCTGCAGGGATTACTGGACCCTCCTGATCAGCCACAACGACCTCCTCTGGGGCCGGGCACAGCGTTCTTATTCAGTGTGCCGCGCAGGAAGCAAACATCCATTTAGGAACTTCCTGGCACTTTTGTCCACAAAGAGTAATAAATCAATTAAGCGGCACTGGGGATATGGGAGCCAATCGACTTAAATCCCTGGAAAGTAGGCTGGGGAGGGGGCACCCTTGAAAAACGCCTAACAAACGCGTGGGTATCGTGGTTTTCCCGTTGGCCTAATCCAAGAACAGAAGTGACATTGTGCGGACTTTCAATATTTTGATTAGTGTCTCGAGAGCCCAGATGCCCAGATGGAGGAAAAGCTCTCTTCCAAGGGTGGGGATTCAGTTTACCAGACAACTCGGCGGATGTGAGAGTGGACCTTCACAGGCAGTTTCCAGAGCCCTTACCTCCTGGATGCTAAGCGTTACTTTCCTCTTCCGTCATGAGGACCCTGTTCTTTTATGCCAGACTGCTTCTGTTGTCTTAGGGCCCGTTTTGGATGCCCTCACAGTACCCTAGGACCCAAAATTTTGCTGCTTTTTGGCATCTCATAGGAAGAGTCCAATAGAATTCATTCCAATAGAATTCCTCTCTTTGACTCACAGCCAATATAGATGATGTCCATGTACAGGTCAGTTCTTTCTGAACTGCGTAAACCAGGATTAGATCCCGTGTGGAATCCCATCTCCCAGGATGCACACCCCTGCCCCTGGCCTCGGACGCTCCCTTGGAATTAGTCTCACCGCAAATCCTGGTAATCCATCCAGTTTTCCTCGTTTCTGCATAAGACCCGGGGAAATCTGGCATGAATATGACGTCTTAAATTCAAAATAATTGCCCCTTTCCCCTTCTTACCAGGTGATGTTTCTTTAATGGATTTAAAGTTTTATCGGGTTCGTGCCTCTCATTATGAACTACATAAAATCACTTTTGCAAAACTGAGCACCATTTAATTTTTCTGAAGTCTATTATTAGGAAGCCTTTTCTGTTATTATAGATCATTTACTATTTAAGTATTAGCATTTACCATAAAAATGGGATGCTTTTAGAACGATTGTTGAAAAGGCATTTGTAAAACCGTGAGTGTTTTAAAGTGGGGTGTTCTAAAGAGGCAGTATAAATTAAAAGATTCTTTTTGTTTAAAAGCGTTGAAGAGTCAGTATGAATTTCAGATGCGCCTGGTTCACCAGGAATAAGGGAAATATTCTACAAAGGGCCTGCATAAATGATTAATTATTAAGAGACTTGCAATTTAAACCTACGCTTAACTAAATATGATGGATTTTTTTTTTTTTTAAGTCCTGAAGTCCCTCTTCTGTAAAGTAGCTCTTGGGTTTTTGGTGGAGACAGGTGATTCGTGGAGAACTAACTAGAAATAAAGTAAACAGAGTCTTGACCTGACGGTGCCTTTTGCCTAGTGAGCCTAGAATAATAGGACTGTTATTTGGAGAATCTGTCCATAGGTGCCGTCGGAGCCTGGTTTCTGTGTCCGGGGGTCGGGGTGGGGGGGGGGACGTCTGACGGCACCCCTGGGTGGCCGTGCGTGAGCCAGTGGGATCCCCCCACCCCCGTCTCCGTGATGCCCTCCCCACGTCGTCGTCGCTCAAGAGCCCCCTACTCAGACCGTCTCCTCACGGTCCGGCCCGGGACTCACGCTGCATGCTCACCTTGGGAGGGGGCGGTGGCACTCGCAGCTCCTGTCCGTCAGGAAGAGGGTCCTTTTGGACCCAGCCCTCGGCTTTGCAGGGACAGACACGCTGGCCCAGCCGGCCGGTCTGCACCGGGATCACTCTGGCCGGTCCGTGGAGCACCAGCCATCAGCCTCCTACCGTCCTACTCCCTTGCATGTTGGCCTCTCATTGCCCTGAGCCAACCGTGGGCCATCAGCCCGCCCTCCTCCCTCTCTGCTCCTGCGAGGCCTGTGCCATCTCATTCCTTAGGGCGGGGCGCCTGTCCCCGCTGGGGAGGGGCGGGTCCTGCTCCTGGGCCACAAGGGCTGAGGTGGCAAGCCGTTGCTGCGGTCATTTGCGTGCTGGTCGCGGGAATTCCTCTGACCCTGGCTCCCAGCTGGGCCCGCTCTCCCCTTATTTTCACTTTGAGCCTCTGCAACGATCACACTGGACCCTCAATCATGGTAGTGCTGTAGTGTGGCCCAATTAAACCATGTATCAATGTGCAGTGTTTTAGGCTGATAAAATCACTAACGTGTCTGTGGTTACGGCACAGCGTCGATCCGAGACCAGCCCCTCACTTGGTCCAGTCCGTCCTTCCCAAGGTAGCAGCACAGAACGCTCCTTGGGGCACAAATATGGGTCGCAACTTCTGCAATAAATTGATGGGTACCCACCCCATCCTATTTTTTCTTCTATGGCTTATCGGGTCACTTAAAAAATTTTAAAATACAGAAACTCAAGCATTGTGGGTGCCTCCTGTGTTTGTGGGAGGGAAGATGGCGGACGTCCTTGATGTATGTACTTGAGCTTTTTTTTTTTTTTTTAAGATTTATCTATTTATTTGAGAGAGAGAAAGGAGAGAGTAGCAGGGAGGGACAGAGGGAGTGGGAGAGAGAGTTCTAAGACCCCACGCTGAGTGTAGAGCCCCACGCGGGGCTGGATCTCACAACCCTGGGCTTAGGACCTGAGCTGAAGTCAGGAGTGGGCCACCTAACCAACTGGGCCCCCCGGGCGCCCCACACTTAGCCTTGAGAAACTATGCCTGTTTTGAGAACATGTTCCATGGACTGCATTCCGTTTGAGCATGTAATTTGGTTTACGCTGGAAGAATTGTCCTTACCGATGCCCCTAGGTGAACCGTCCTCCGTGTTAGAGTTCAAAACGAAGGAAAGCAACAGAGAGTTTGCACTTCACCCTCCAGATAAACGCATCAGCAGCTTTCTGCAAGACGTGTGAACGTTAGCATGAATAACGGCCCCCCGCGCCCCCCCGCTCCCGGCACTGCGGGACTCAGCGTCCTTGCAGAAAGCAAAAGAGGCTGCCTCTCCGCAGGTGTAGACACAACACGACTGCATATCCGAACACTCGTTTTCCTCTGGATGCTCCCCCTGGCCTGTTTGAAGGCCGATTTACAGCTGAGTTCAGCTCTCCTCCCTCCCGAAGATGATGTATTATTTTACGGCCTAAACTCCTGTGGCTCCCGACCCCCGCCATGGCACTTGCTTAGGGCAAGGCAGGAGAAAAGCTGAACTGTTTTCCACGTGTAAAGACTGAGATTGATCTGTGGCTCTCCATCGTCTCTCTCCTTCCCTGTACCATGCGTGAACCGCAATGAATCACGTTTCTGTTCGTTTCCAGACAAATTGGACCCTCTGATGAGGTTGTGGACGTACTGTTTCTGTGAATAACTTCCTATTTCAATCATTGAAACTTTAGGTCTTTAGACTTGGACTAATCCTACTATTCGGAAATCAGTTTTTTAGCATTTTGAATACAGAGACCCAAAACCTGAATGGGATAGGAACACAAATTCCATGAGTACTGATGGCCTCTAGGAGAGATACTGACTGATGGTTAATTATGGAGTCATCGGAACACTGTGTCTTGCTACATTTGCATAGCATTTAGACCCCTGACAGAAATATTTAGGGAAATAATCAGATCTCATGATTTGCAACTGCTGATTCTGATCATCGACTTTTCTATGATTATATTTTTTCCAAATTTTTTAAATCCTCGAGTTTCACCACAATCCTTGTGATACAAAGACAAGGCACCCATATTGTCACATATTGTGGGATGTAATAGGATCACGTTTTTGACAGAATAGGGTGGATTTCAGATGTACTCGTTTGTTCAAAATAATTTACAGAACAAAAAGTCTAGTCATTTCCATAAGAAAGAACGCGCCTAGGAGCCGGGCATTCTGCACATCTGGTTACACAACTGGGATGCAGGGTGAGCTCCCTAGCACTGAGCAGAAGGCCCGGCAGTGGGGGCTGGAGGGCCAAGCCCCATCTGCACACAATTACAGCCGAGTGCTGGGGTTACTTCCAATCAAGGCAGCCCGCTGACCCTAATGCAAAGCAGATGGGCCATTTCTCAACATGCAAATCGTAAGATTGTTGTACATAATAATTGAAGAGATTGTTAAATGAAGAAATGCGAACTGACATCGCTCTGATGCTCATTATGTTCGATTAAGGCTCTTGGTAGTTGAAGGATATTCAAGATTAGACCCTTGTAGCAAGGGGATTCCGATGCTTGCTTTGCTGCTGCTGAGTTCAGGTTACCTCAGCCGCTCGAGTATTTACTGGAGCTGGATTTACACTAGGGGATTACGCACAGGAGAGCCAAGGAGAAACTTGCCCTGGAAATCTCAGAGAATGTGCTTGATGAGTTTAGAGCACCGACCGGCCATCTTCTCTTTACTGTGCACAAAGAAACCCCGTGAATCACGAAACGTTCTCAGAGGCCGCCCTTTCTTCACGTCCCCCCTCGGTAGAAAGCGTGTCTGGGGGCCGCCTGGAATGCAGACGTGATACAAGGCAGTCGTTTTGTTGAGATGGGTTTTTTCCTCCCTCAGAGCAAACCTTGGTGGCTTTTTTCCTTGACCTAACTCTTTAGAGAGCTACTTCTGGATTAAAACTCATCCGAACACTTTGGGATTTCCATCCTATTAGGAATTGTCAGGAATTGGTCTTTTTTTAAAAAAAAAAAAACAAAAAACAAAACTGGGAAAGTTCTGACCATGCAGTAAAACTATTCATTCCATCTTGTCAGCTTACTAATAGAGTTTTATTGTATTATTATTTGGTATTGGCTTTTTAAAAATGAAAGCGAATACCTGGGTTATGTTTTCTCCTTTCCCTAAGGCAGTGCCCTCCAGCAGGTGGGTTGGCCATTGCTGCAAAGACTGGGTCGTTGTTTCTGAATGCTTATCACGGGCTTGCGCGGATGGGACAGTGGGTGAGGCTGTTCTTCAGCGGACGTTTCCTGAGCTCTTGCTTTCGCAGCACGTGCTCTCCTGGCCACTTCGAGGTGTGAGCATGAAGGACATGTGTTCCTTGAGGGCTGGGGGTGTAGCTTCGTGGGGACGACGGATGGCATCCCAGGAGCTGCTGTAGCGAGAGGCGGTTCAGTGCACATTCCAACAGTGACAGGTCCAGCTTCAGAGAGGCGGCAGAAGAAGAGTAAGCTTGATTTCCAGTCGGGAGGGGTAGGGTAAGCAGCTCGGAGCGGTCGCATTCGGTCTGAGCCTGGACACAGTCGTGTGTCCGTAGTCGGAAAGTAGGAGGAAAGACATTTCAGACTGAAAACATCCAGGAGCAGTAGGACCTGGCATTGTGTTTTTGGAAAAGGGTTTAAAGGCAGGTTGTGGGACAAGTACGTGAAATGTACGAAGAGGTAGGTGGAAGGATCACCAGTAGTCGATCGTAGAGCCGCTCTGAGGAGATGCGAAGGGCGTGACACGTGTTCATTCCCCAGAAAATGGGGTGCAGCTGAGAGTCGGAGACGGTGGGGGGCACCATGTGTCCTCTACTTTAGGATGAGCATCACCGCTAAGTACCGTGAAGGGGGGACTAGAGAAAAAGATGGGCTTGCGGGGACTTGGGATGGGAGGCTTCCTGAAATTACACTCTGCAGGCCGGCGGAGAGATGCTGGTGGGTCCCAGAACACGTCGAAAGGTCTCTTAGCCACCCACTAGCGTAGAGTGGTTGTGAAGGTTTCCCCGGGGGAGGGACACCCTCAGGAGGAGCACTGAGTCGGGACTTGTGTGCAGAGTCCGTTCGGCAGTGGGGCCTGCAGCACACATGGGGACAGGGGACAGATTTGAGAGACCCTTGCTTAGTAGAGCTACTCCAGGCGTGAAAGTAAGTGGGACTCCTAGTGTAAGGTCGTGTACCGCGAAGAAAAGTTTATGGCTTGAACTTTAAAAAACCCTCACGCCGTGGCAGGAAGGGAGACAGCAGGGACATCAAGGATATTGGGATCGGAATCTTTCCAGGGTATGCAGAGCTATGAAAACTGCCTCTCTTCTCTGCTTTTGTCACTGGGTCTTCCTAATTGAGAATGTAGAAGAAGCAGAAAACTCAGGGAGAAACCTGAGATCCAGTCATTGCTCTGGGACACTTAATCTTCCCGGGACTCGATTACCTGACGTTCCAAATGCAGGTAATTAACCCTTCGCCCTCACCGCAGTCTCACAGGGAGGGAGGGCAGCGTACAGAGACGACCCGCGAGCCAACCAGGGCACTGCAGTGTGGTCGGGGTGCGTTTTCTAGCAAGTGCGGCGTCGAACTCCCTGACCTTTGACCAGATTTATTTGCTGCTGTTTTCAAGTGATGCAGCTGCATCCACCTCCGTGTGTAAGGACTTGAGAATTTCCCCCCAACGAGACACGGCGTGAATTAACATCCAAATGATAACCAGAGTTGATACTCGGCAACATCACTAAGCTAACGTCGGGCAGTGTCTACACTGTGTATTTGCACATTTTTCAGTCTCCTTTCTGCTTAAACGGAAGCAACGGAAAAAGACGTAGAGCGTTATCAAACACCATCTTCAAGTGAGTTGTGAAATGCGTTGGGCAGATGCTCATTGTCCAGAAAAGCAGATATTGATGGCGCTGCTGCTCAAGGTTCTGATGGCCTCAGGACATCACGGTACCATGGCCTCTACCTGACCCACTTAGTTGTACATCCACCGGAGTAGAGAACTTTGTTTTAAACTCCCCTTTCCGTAACGGCTGTGATTTTTGAACTCCGGTTCTTAGTCGGTCAGTCGCTGGGCCACTCGCATGCGCCGTGGGCGGAAAAGAAATCCGGATGATTAACTACTTTAAAATGAGACACCTGTGCGGGACTTTTGAAGCAAGGCGGTCACTCGTGCCAAAACCAAACAGTATACATTTATCATTTTCCAATTTTAAACCCTAAAGTCTACGGGAGAGAGTCCCGCCATCAGCTGGGGAATGAAAAGATCTATGCTTTGGAAATCATTCTTGTAAGGTCTGACCACGCGAGAGCATTTGGCTAATGATTTTTCCCTTACGAGGCAAACTCTCTGAGGCGGGAGAGGTGAGCAAACCGGAGAAGCACGTTGTAATGACCTTGGATGGTGTCGGTAGAATCGGAGCGTGTGAAACGGGGACGGGGTCTTCAAAGCTTCCTGACTGTGTCCTCATGTGAATTCCTCGTTAACCTCCGGTGAGGCAGCTCGGTAACAAAGTCTGTTCCAAAGAATGCACGTAAAAGAATTGCTTCTCCAGATGACTGGGGAGAAAAAAAATACTTGCTCCGAATCACGACCCGATTGAGAGCCTCTGTAAAAAATGGGGAAAGCTAAGAGAAAAAAGGAGGTGATGCTCTTGAAATGCGGCGGGCTGACCTCCACGTCGCAAGGTTGCAAAACATGAACCTTGCCGGGGAGGAGCCACGTTTCTGGAGGGGAGGGACGCAGGGTCCTGACACGAGAGTGGCCTTTTCTAGAGGTTTCCTTCCTCCGTGTGATCTGCCCTGGCGTCACACGCCAATTGTTTTAATTGCTGTGCTCCTGTTTCAGGGGTCCCCCTGAAGCCCAGAAAAGAGCTACGGTTTACAGAACTGCAGTCCGGACAGCTGGAGATTAAATGGTCCTCGAAATTCAATATTTCCATTGAGCCCGTGATCTACGTGGTACAGAGAAGGTGGAATTATGGAGTACATCCTAGCGAAGATGACGCCACACAGTGGCAGACGGTAGCCCAGGTAAGTGGGCCCCTCCCTGCCCTCCCCCTTGAGAGGATGTCCGACACACACCCACACCCCCCCCGGGCGGGGAATTAACTTTGCCGTGGCTTAGCCAAAAGAGCCTGATTGCCGAAATGACGTCGACGTGGACGTCCTAGCCCGCGTGTCTGCAGAAGGCAGGAGGAGCTCCGTAGACAGAATCTGGTACAACTAGGAACTTGACTCTGGGCTTCCTTTGCTCAAAGGACATGTGCCAGGGAGATAATTCTGTGAGGGGTCCCATTGATTTCTTCCAAGAAGTATATTGCTTCTTGGACATGAACGTAAAACCGAACCCAAGGAACAGAAACACAGTGGCATTAGGACTCGCTTGATACTGGATCTTCTAAGCGATTCTGTTTCCCCTCCATCGAAGCCTTCGTTCTCCACGAGGGCTCGAGGAGCATGGGGTAAGATTCCTATCACCCAGGACTGGGTAGGCAGGAGCTGGCTGCTTCTCAGCCCTTGCTGAGGGCTTCCTGCGTCCTGGTCGGCTTCCACGCTCTGGCCTCTCTTAGTGCCCTGCCGCTTCCTTTTCTGTCTTGCTGGGGAGAAAAGCAAAATATTTTCTTTCTTTTTAAGAGCTGCTAAATGGACTACCAGCTGCCAGAAATGTACACGGTTTTAGAGAAAGAACAGATTCTCCATGCTATGCTGCCTCCCGCCCAGCAGCCTCAATGCCTTCTCCTCGTGTGTCTGCAGGCAGAAATCCCGACCGGGCGGGTAGCTGGCCATTGTGCTCCCGAGACTGCCATTAGTCCTCTCAGTAAATACAAACTAAATTTCAGTACACAGGTGTTTGCAGCAGGAATTTGCCTCTTTACTAATAATAGTACCTCAAAGAGGATACACACGAAAATAATCGACAGACTCCAAAAGAAACGAGCCATTCGAGGTACAAAAAATTAGTGCCCCGCAAAATAACCCGGTTAAATAAATTTAGTGATTCTATTTCATAGGTATTTTCTTTAAAAAAGTTTGCTTTTAAAAAAAAAAAACCCTAAAGATGTCTGGCGTACAGCCTAAAAGTGTAGTTGATTTACGTGGGGTGGTTTCTTCATGGTACCAACTCACTGGTAAGTTTTCCAAATTCTTTCAGGATTTATGGAAGTAACTCACAATAAGATCACCTCCTTTATGCCTTCTATTCTGGAGAGAGGAGAGGTCTTTCATTATTTTTATTATCTTCACTGGCTCATGTCTTCCCTCGTCGTCCTTGCACTTCCCTTTCTTTCCTAAATGCTGTGCGGGTCATGGCGACTTCAGGTCTTTAAGCCCAAGGCCAGGAAGTGCATGAGAGGCACCTCCCACTCCGCCAACTGAGGCGGGAAGCCCCACGCGCGAGTTCACAGCCTTCGCGTGTAGGGACGGAAGCGGAGGCACAGGCCCCTTTCGAGCGGTTATTTTGGAGAAGGGTTTGGGAGTGTTTTCCTTCAGTTTCACTTGGCGATGCTCATCCCCGAGCGCGGGCCCAGTCAGCTTTGCGACTCGAGCGGGAGAGGCGGCCCGACGAGGCACCTTCCCTGGAGTCCAGTTTTATTCCTGCGGACGCTTTCTCGGGCAGAGAAAGCTCCGCACACCTCCCCTTCGAGGAACACGACCGGGTCCTTGCGGCTCGGACCTGATTTCCTCACACAGGGACGAAAGGCTTGGGTTGCAACATACTTCTGGAAACTGTGAGCGCTCTTTCAAGTGTGTGGGTCCTCCCGCCGACGTCCAAGACATTCGAGAGGCCTTTTCTTTCTGTAATCGGAAGACGATTCTATCCTCCTGCCTGGACTGGAATGATTCGCTCACGTCTATACTCGCTCAGATGTGTCATTGAGCGATGAGGCCCCTCGTGGGTTTAATGCTACATTCCGCCACCAGATGGAAGTAGCCCAGGCGCGTTCGTAACGTTGGCTCCAGAGATCTTGAGCTCTTTGGGGTGAAATCCCTAGGAGTGGAATTAAACACCCGAAATGCCCCGAAATTCCCTGGCCGCCGGCGGTTGTTCTCCTAACGGAGCACGATGACTGCACTCACCCACGAGGCACGGGGAGGTCAGGGCGGCCTTGGGTTGGCTCACGCGCTTGTGCGACACACCCGACCGACCCGTCTGCGTAACAGGGCTGTGTGTGCTCTGACCCCCCTGCAGACCACGGATGAGCGGGTGCGGCTGACCGACACACGGCCCAGCCGCTGGTACCAGTTCCGAGTGGCAGCTGTGAACGTGCACGGGACCCGAGGCTTCACGGCCCCCAGCAAACACTTCCGCTCCTCCCAAGGTCAGTCTCGCCTTCCGGACCCCAGGCTCGCCGTCCTGCCGGGCACACCCGGGGCGCGGGGCTGCGCTGTCTCCACGTCCGTAGGTACGCGCGGCCGGCGGGTGGCTTTCCGGTTCTGCGCGCACGGGCCTCGATGTGTTTGAAGGCACACGTGTGTGAACGTGCGGTGAAGGACGTCACGGGCCTTTGGCCCTCAGAACGTCGCCCGAGATAATACGACGGGGTTTCCTCGGCTGGGAAGGGGTGGTTTTCCGTCATCAACTGGCGTTCAGTCTTTGCCTCGAGCTACTTTGCCTCTGTCACCTTTCAGTTAATTTCTGGGGAGAAGAGTTTGGTTTCGGCTCCTGGACACCGTGCAGCTCTCCTCGAAACGATGGTGGTATGGAGCGTGAACGCATCTCTTGGGCTTCATAACATCCAGAGTTTAGGCCCTGGGTCCCCTGTGTCACTGCTGTAGTTTGGTTCAGTTCTGATCTCATGGCTGTTGGAAGGCCTCTGGAATCCAGCAAATACTAACGCCGTGACATCTCCCGTGAGTTCCGTGTGTTCCCGTGGAAGGGCGTCCCACGACTAGGCACGAAGAACGCCACCATGTGTGCTTTCTCCAGCCGTGCTTGCTGGAGAGGCTGTGCGCCTTGTCTGTGCCCTACCTCTGCTGGAGGACCCCGTGGCCCCACTAGGGGCTACTGAGCTCGCTCACTTACTCCCGCACAGTTCTCCCCCTCCCTGGAAGGTGATTTAGATGGATTTTAAACAAAATGCTTCGTGATGCTAAGGAACGATGTTAGGCGTGTCCCCTCGGCCCTGCGTCGTTCATTACGGGAGGGTCCGAACTTTCTTTCTTTTTTTTTAAAGATTTTATTTATTTATTAGGAAACAGAGAGAGTGAGAGAGAGCATGAGAAGGGAGAAGGTCAGAGTGAGAAGCGGACTCCCTGTGGAGCCGGGAGTCCGATATGGGACTCGATCCCGGGACTCCGGGATCATGACCTGAGCCGAAGGCAGTCGCCCAACCAACTGCGCCACCCAGGCGCCCGGGAGGGTCCGAACTTTCTGCTATCACTTGCTAATTCTGTTGTTGCCAGCCTGTGTGCCTTTTATGTCCTTTGGCAACCCCTTTCTCGATGACATCGTTGGTCCCAGAAGTGGAAAGCTTGCAAGAGAAGTCATTTAATATTTGGATTCTATTACACATTATGTTGTACACTTTTAGCTCTTTTTTAAAAAGACCTTGTAGGAAAGGAGAGGTGCATTCCCCTCCTCCTCCCCGTGGAGGCAAAAACACTAGGCAAATCTGAAAGTGCGGTCACAGACATCCAACCTCGCCCTGAGACCGCGTCTCCACTGGGTCTGACGCTTTAGAGAGGCAAGGGAAAGAAGTCATTAACAGTGGGCTCCAAGGTGAGGATCCGTAAGAGGCTTGAGAACTCCTCCCCTTGCTTGTTTTCGTGGTTCAATGCGATGGGTAAATGAGTCACCATCTGTTCGGTGGCCTGGTGCTGTGTTTTGAGGCCGCGGCTGGAGAAACAGACGGCAGACAGAAACCACGGCCGGCCTCAGGAGACGGATGCGGGATACCTTTAGGGGCTCGGTGGGATCTGGGCAGAGCTCCTCCGACAGTGCCCGGGGCCAGTCATGTGGATGTCTCGGAGGTACCCATTCTGAGCGAGTCACAAGTCCTTCCTGTCCCGGGATGCCCCCAGTATACCTGCACACCGGAATAGTCTAGAACAAGAGCTGCACCCCTCACATCTAGATGGGCTTTTGTTGACTGAGAACGCACCGTGTTGGGGAGGCCTAGCATTCTCCGTTACACTGTTCTATTTCCTGATTTTCCAAACACACCCGGGCGTTCCGGACTCGAGTCCTTGCCGTTCTTGCCAACCAAAAACATCTGCACGGAATTCACAGCAGATTCTACTCTTTTCCTAGTGAAGAGGCATCACGGAATTACGGAAATGGAATAGATTCAGTGATTTCTGCTATTCATAGACTTGGGAATCACCATCGTCCACTTGTAGAATCCGCCAAGAGCCTTCATGCCTTCTGGGGGAAACTTTAAAGTAGAAGCAAAGTTAGTTTTGAGTCTTCCCCTTCTCGTCACTCATGTGTCATTCCCTTTTATATTAAACAAATATTTGCTGAACGCCTATGTGTGTCAGACACTGGTCTAGGCACAGGAGATAATACATGAACGAAAGGACAGAAATGTCTGATTTTGTGAAACACACACACCCTTGGGCCAGTTGGGGGTATGAGGAAACAGCAAGGTTAACAAGTAAAATACTGTTGTATAGTAGGGTAGGTAGTGACAACTGATGATAAAAATGAAGACCAGAACATGGGACATGTTGAAGGGGTATATTTTGTTGTTACCGGAAGGGTGGACAAAGGTTTTGCTGAGAAAAAGATGTGTATGAAGGAGGTGAAAGAGTCAGCCTCGCTCCAGTTTCAAAGAAGAGCATTCCAGTTCCTGGAAGCAGTGGATGCAAAGGTCCTGAGGCAGGAATGAGCTTGCTGTGTTCGCGGAACAGCAGGGGAGCCTGAGGGTTGAGTGGCGGAACAGGGCATGGGAGCTGGAGATGAAGCCCGAGAGGAAGGAGGCCAGGGGGGTTTTGTTGGGTTTTCGTCGCCTTTGTAAAGAGCATGGTTTTTGTGTTGTGTCAGGTACAAGGAGCCATTGGGAGTTGGTGAGCAAAGAACACGGTGTGACTGGGGGTTTCGTGGGGTTTCGTGGGGCCTCCCCGACTGCTGTGTGAACAGGAGACAAGAGGGGAGAGGACACACAATCAGGGATGTGGGGTCGGGGGCCGCTGCGGTGTTCCGGTCGAAGGTGATGGCCTTTTGGACGAAGCCGGATGTGAGCCGCCCGGGGGACACACGTGGGGGAGGGTTGCCAGTGGCTCCCAGGACAGGCGGAGGACGCAGAGTGGCCGCAGGGCTCCCTTGTCCCAAACTCCCAAAAGAGCACCACTGCAGACGATTAAAATGGAGATCCCGGGGAGAAGAGAGAGCAGAGGGGGAGGACCCCTTGATTTCAGAAGGGGAGCGGTCACTTCCACGTCTCTGTGATTGCCGTTTTAGGCTCCTTCCTGCAAACGGTCGTCTTTCTCAGGAGCAGAGGCACTAAGCTGAGGGACGTGCTGACCAGGTTGTAGTTGAGAAGCAGGAGGGAACCAGCTGGTGAAGTGAAGACACCAAAACAACTTGGTTTCTACCTTAACATTTTCCCAGTAACGCACGAAGACTCCTACTGAGCTGATGGAACCATTCTCAAAGTGGGTGATGCGGGTTGCCCAGCTCAGAAAATTCTGCAAGTCGTTGCGCTGTTCATTTAACGTGAGTGAGTTTTATGGAATAGAAGTTAAGTTCCAAGAAAGTCGTCGAAACAGTTTTTCCCCCGTAAGTTTGATGAGCTTGAGCAAGTGGAGAAAGATAGGGTGCCATCTTGCAAATGGTTACATATCCTTTACACAAGTCCTGCCGAAATCGTGCACCGTCTGGCAGGATTATGATCCTCCCACGATTCCACGATGCATCCCGGCTGAACCCATAGTAGCACCTCTTACGAATTCTGCACCAGCACTTAGGGTTTGCACGGAAGGGTACAAGAGCTACCCTCTAGAATCCTCCTCCTCATGAGACGTACCAAAGTATGGACACGGGGCGTGTTTGTAAAACTAGGAAATAGAACATTGTACCAGAGGCCATCCTGTTTTCAAAAGTGGTGCATTTTCATTTAATAAAACCCCATTTATTCCTGCTGTGCCCCAGAACTGAAACTGTACCATTGTCAGTCCTCTAGTGGTTTAAAATGGCTTCGAGAAAGAAGGATTGCTTCTCCAATAATAGTCTGTGCAAAGGGTAAGTGTATTGGAGTTGGGCGGAGGGCCAGCCTCGGTCATTGAAGTCTGCGTCCAGGGAAGGGGGAAGGGATTTTTTCCATCTACAAGAAACACTTCTGAAAATAAAAGGAAAATTAAATAGAGAAAGAAAGAAAAAAAAAAAAAGTGATAACGTGGGTTTCATTTCGTTTATGCTTTCTGCCCAGTATTCATTGGCCATAATCCTGATTTTCGTGGAAAAGCCAAAATTCTTGTCATTCTCTTCTTAACGGTTCTGTTTAAATACAGAATTAGTCTGTGGTTTACCAGGATGGATTGACTATTAACTACGTTAATTTCCTTTTAGACTGTGTATTTTCCCATAACTTCATCCTAGCCTCTTAGAATGCTGATTCTTACAGAAAATTCCGAGTTGTACATAGGTTGGTAACTCAGTTCCTTGTTGTCGTCCTCCCGGTGGGTACCATCGTTGTCGTTGGAGCCCCGAAGACGGGCCTGACTATAAAATAGAGACAATCAGTCATTCCTGCTGGCAGCAGAAAGCCCAAAATAGAGGTTGGGATACTTTCTGTATTTACCTCTTTAAATTTTCTACTACCGTTCCCCCAGGACTGAAGAAGGAAAATCATCTTCAGTGTTAAAAATTAAAGTTATAAGGAAGTCAGTATCCTAAGGTCTCTTTCTGGTTTTTGTCTCTTTCTTTGGAAACCAGCACTGGTAAAGCTCCCCCACGGAGAACTCCCTTCCGAGGTCCCTGCCGGGATGAAGGTCCTTTCTAGCTCCCGAGCCACCACCCTGGAGGGGCTCCCAAAACTCGGTCCTGCTCTCGCACCGGAGCAAAGCGTAGGAGGCGCAGTGCGTGAGCCTGACGCACGCACCTTTCCTGCGGTGATGGGGCTTCTCCAGACGCCCATGCGCGTGAAAGCCTTGGGCGGAGGTGGCTGCTTTGAGAGGAAATCCGGGAAGCAGGGTAGGTGGGAGGCGGAGGAAGTCGGGGAACACAAGGAAGGGGGTGAAAAGCTGGGTTCTCATACTGGCTGCCCCCGTGGGCGGCCAGAACTCCTTCCCGTGGGGCTCGGGGAGCGCCTGCAGGCTGTCCTCCCGAACGTCTGTCTTGCCGGTGGGCAGACCCTGCTCGGGGCGGGCGAAGGCGCAGGGAAGGGACCGGCAGGCAGAGGTTGAGCTGTGTGTGTCCTGAGAAAGGGCCGTGCAGGGATGGAGATTTGGGACCCTGGGCATCTGCGGTGGGTTCCCTCCACGCCCACAGATTCCTGTTACAGACGGTCTAGGACGGTCGCAGTGGTGGTTTAAAATCCGTATATGAACAGCCGCGTGAAAGGAATGCGTGCATGACTGGAGTCCCGGTCCCTTCCTGTGTCCGGTGGCAGTGGTAACTGCAGACACAGCCTCTCCAGCCCCACGTGCGGCCTCTCCCCGGATACCCCCGTCCCAGCAGCCGACAAGCTTCTCGTGATGTCTGTACGATTTCTAACGAGCAGAGCCCCCAGCCGAGGGAGGGAGCCACCCAGAGGGACAGCCATACCTACGCAAGACATCCTTTTGGGCTTCCCTGCCATATTTGCTTCTCTGTTTTAGGAAACCGGTTTCCCCTTTCTTTGATGATGTCAATATTTATCAGCAAAAGATGTGTATGTGTCGCACGCCGAATTGGGAATATATATTGCCAAGTCTTCGTACCTGTGCCAAAATGCTCTTGACCGGTTTGCCGAATTTGAGACAGAGGGCGTCTGCCTTTCGGCATGACTCCTGTATGTCAACATGGGCAGAGTGACCGAGGGAAGACGTCCCATTTTCTAGGTGGCACAAAGCAAAATCTGATTTTTTTTCCCCATGTTGTCAAAAGCAGGCTAACATTTGTTTGGATGTTTGCAATTAGTCAGTATCTATTTAGCATTCCGAAATTGCAAACGTTAAAGGGAACGTAGAAGGAAAAATGTTATGACCCGGGTGCACGTGTCTTGAAACTGTGGAGTAGTTAGAAACCTACCTGGCGTGTAGCTTCTGCAGTTTTCAAAGGCCTACGGGTTGTGTGTCTGGATACTGCAGGGTGACTTCTGTTTTCTTAATGAGGGAAGGGAAATGGTCCCAACTGCTGAGTCGGGACAGGAAAAGAGAAGCTAAATATTAGAACCAGAAGTCTAATTCAGATGCCGAATATGTGAGTACTTCTACCTTTGCTTTAAAAATGTATGTGTATATGTACGTGGTCATTTATTTATCATCTCTTTCTTGCTGTTTGCATGCTGCCCTTCACTGGTGGCATTGCCCACCACAGGTTCAAGAAAGAATGAAACCTTAACCTCCCAAGGGGAAACCCAAATGTTCCATCTTGTGGGGCTGGAAGCACCACGGATGATCGTTAATAAAAGGAACTATTTTTGTCCAACGCGAACGTTGGATGTTCCTGCTAAGGGATTGATACAGCTCGCACTGACGATTGTAGATAAGTAGGAGAAGCACCGCCTTCCTAGGTCAGTTTTCTCTGGAAGCGTGCTTCCTTTCTGCTTTCTGAGACATGTTTCCACAGATAATTGGGGAGCTCACACAGAGCGAGTGCAAAGCGACAGAAAGGGAACCGAGGTGGGGGAGAAGTGCTCTCATGTAAGCTTCAGAGGGAGGACTCAGAAAGCACTGTTCTCGGGATGACTCTCACCCTCCCGCTCTACGCTCTGGAACACAGATCCCCCACGCTCAATTTCCCCATCTGTAAGATGGGAACAAAGTCCAACATTATGCAAGAAAGTACAAACACACATTTCAAACATTCCAAGATGGTGCTTATGTCAAGTTTCAAGAGCTAATGGTATCGCTGCTTTTGAAAGACCAGCTTGGGGACTAGCAGTCTGAGGCCTGTGGTCCAAATGTGGCTCGCTGCCTGCTTTTATGGATAAAGTTTTATTGGCACACGGCTCATTCGTGGACATCTTTTCCACGGCTGCTTTTGAGCTGCAGTTGCAAAGTTAGGTGGTTGCCACAGAAACCGAATGGTCTGCAAATCCTGATGTCCAGTTTACTCGACTTGAATGACCTTGGGCAAGTCACTTCACCTCTCTAACCTGAAGACCTTCCCCAGTTTCTAAAAAAAGTGCCAAGTAAATAAATTATAGACTCCTTTAGGGTTTTATTAAAATGTAGCTTCTTTATATATATATATATATTTTATTATATATATATATATATATTTTTTTTACATGTTGACTTCCAAGTAGACATTTCAAAATTCGAATGCAATGAAGACATCATGCAAACTGAAAGAAAAAATTCTGTGTGATTCAGCAAATGGAATATATTTTCCTTTGTAATGCAGGGAGCCATCACCCCAGGCAGGGAATGGCTTGACTGTGGGAATTTCCGGACCGAAACTGTAATCCTTCAGATGAGAGAAATGGGACAGGCTGCCTCTCGCCTGATGTTTACAGCAAATAGACACGTGAATATTCGGTTTACAGAGGAGACTCAGGCCAGTAACCAGTCTCTGCAGTTGCCTTTTGCTTTGTAATTTGAATCGTGATTATTTGGGGGTATCTCGTCTTGCTAATGGAAGTCCACCATCTTGATAGTGTAAATTGTCAGAAAGGGCTCTTCGTTTCAGATAACGTGAAGCAAATACTAATTCACACATTGGAAAGCGTGATTTCCTCCTAGGTCGTTGTCAGGAATTAGGTTGTTGCATGTTTCATAATGTTTCAGTGACAAGATGATGTCATTCTGGGTCATTATGATCACATCCAAGGCGTGGCCAGGTTTTCCTGGGCCGTCTGTAAGGATGTACTGAATGGAGTAGATGAGGACACGGGTGAGATACCCAATATTGCACTTGGGTTTCCTGAGATGAGGAGATGATTTTGAGCTCTTCCTGTGCGTCTAGAGTAAGTGGAGAATTCGCCTAACTCCTTATTTTCAGCATACAGACATTCAGGTGCACCACCAAAGCCATGTGCAGCTGTGTTCGTCTTTACACACTGAAATTGTTTTCCTTGCCTTGGACTGGTGATTAGCTTGCAGACTCGTTCTTCTCTCAGAAAAGCCGCTAGCTCCTTTTTCTAGGTTACAGATGGAGTCTTACTGCAGAGGAAGGGGGATTGCTTGGAGTTTCTTATTTCAAGCCCGAAAGAGCCTCTCCTTTGATTTCGCAGTTCACTTTCTGGTCTTGTTAGGATTCACCCTTTCCAGTTGATGGGATTCAGAACGGGCACGGGCGTATTGCCTTACAAATTAAAGCCGACACTGAGGAAACATTTTACCCATTCATCTACTCGTTTAGCGGCTACTGCCTGAGTGCCTACTATGTGCGCTGGGCCCTCTTCTCAATGCTGGGACTACAGAAGTGAACAAAACAGATTAAAAAGAAAGAAATCCTCCCCTCGTGATGCTTTCATTATGGAGAGTGGAGGCAGACAGCAAATAAAGTACGTAATGAGTCCGTTGTAATAAGGGCTGTGGAGGACAAGAAAGCAGGAGAAGGTCACGGTGAGAGCTTTCTCGGTGGCCGGAGGAAGAGCAGCTAGCTCTTTGGAACAGGGTGGCGTGTGGGAGGCCCGCAGTGGGTGCGGAGCCCACCACGGGGACACCTGGGGGCAGGCACATGGGCGAAGCCAGGGGAAGAGCCTCCGCCTCATGGTGGTCCCCTCTGAGCAATCGTGGATGGGAGCCAAGAGGCTTAGTGCCCAGGATCTCGTGGGGCAAAGTGTCTCTTGAGGGTGTACATCTGAGAGTCAGCAGCACAAAGACTTTAGGTACAGCTGTGCCCAGACAGGAGCCCTAGAAAGTGCGAGTACACGAGACAGAAGAGGTCCCCAAGTGCCGGGCTGGGTGCCGTCTTGTTGAGAGATGGCGGCATGGGGACGAGCGGGGAGTGGGGGGGAGGCCGAGAAGAGAACCCGCGTCCCGTGGGACAGCAGACCGGTGTGGAGGGGAGACCGTGACTGGCGGAGAGGGCCGCCCGGGGCGCGGTCGCTCTGTGCGGGTGACGGGCGTGGGGCTTCTCAGCGGTGCTGCCGAGCCAGCACCACAGGGAGCCCGGTGCTTCCCGAGCCCCGGCTGAGGGAAAGCAGTGTCTTCAGTCGCGCAGAAGGGAGTCAGGTGCAGGCCTCCTGCTCTCTGGCCACCGGGTGCAATGCTTTTCTAGCGGTAGCCTGCAGAGAGGTCATGTACTTTGGGATTACGTAGGCATTATACATCAAACACAGCTTACATAAGACCTATAAATACACATTTATGTAAATACAGAAAATATGTGCATCCCGGGGCCCCACGGGGACTCACCGTAGCCTCCCATCCCAGGGTACGTCTTGGGTGCTCCCGGAAGGTTCTTGACCTTGACTGTTGGAGAACACCCCATCGAGAGTGTCACAAAACGTGCTCGGGATTCGGCGCTCCCCTGAGAAGGCAACTACGGAATGCTCTCGTTCTTAAAAAACGAGGCAGTCAACCCAACCTCCAATCCTTCCTTACCCATCTCAGAGAAAAGCAAGACATTTGTAAAAGTAATTCATGTTTTCATCATTCCCAGACCGGGAACCGTCCTGACAGTAAAAACACGGGTATTTTTCCCACGGTCTTCTTCATTTCTCTCAAGTTAGAGACGACGTCTTTGCACTTCGGATGCAGATGGTATTATAATTCGAATTATTGACGGCATTTTTCTGGGAAGGCGTTTTAAAACGCAACCATCTGTGTGTGACTGGCGGCGAGCGGCTTCTCAACTTGCTCACTTGATGGCAGAGGATGAAGGCACGACCGTGTGGCTTCTGCGTATTTCGTCATCTTGGTGTGTGTATTCAAAGTGGAGACTTGCAAAGTCGTGATTCCAGAGCCTGGTCTGTCTCTCGACAGCTGAGGAGGTTTTGGTTCATGCGACAAGCCAGAAACGGCGACGTGACCAAAATGCGCGTTTATCCGTATGTCGTCCAAGTTGTAACGCGGATTCAGAAAAAATGCTTTGTTTTTGCCGATCTCCCGTCGTTGCTCTTGCCGAAGCAAGGATCAAAGGCTCCAAGACCACCGAGATGAAAGCACTTCCTCGTGCGAACTGCATTTCTTCTTTGCTGACCTCCTTAATGTCATCCAGCCTAAATGGAATTGTACCATTTTTAAAAAATGACTTTATTTATTTGAGAGAGTGCGTGTGAATGGGGACGGGGCAGAGGGACAGGGACAGGGAGAAAGACTCTCAAGCAGACTCTGTGCCGAGCGCAGAGCCCGACGCGGGCTGGATCTCATGACCATGGGACCATGACCTGAGCCAGAACCGAGAGACGCTCAGCTGGCAGAGCCACACAGGTGCCTCAAATTTTACCATGTTTTATGCAAAGTTATCAATTCTGGTACAGCGAAAATGTAGCTGGCTTATAGTTGTATGTAAATGCCTACAAGGAACCGTCCGGATTACAAATATGGCCCAAACAAGTGTATCTTACCGTTTTGTATCCATATTTTCATTTGAGGCTTACGGAGGGGTGGTACTTGTTTTCGGCTTTTCTCCACGGAAAGGGCAGTGCTCACATGCTGACCATGGAGGCCTTAGTCATTCAAGGATATGGGTTTTGTCATCACCTTGGTATTTGAGTCTGTGGTTTGTCTTTCTCCTGGATTTCAGATCCTTCTGCGCCCCCTGCCCCGGCCAACCTACGGCTGGCAAACTCCACCGTGAACGGTGACGACACGGTGACTGTGGCTGTGGTTTGGGACCTCCCCGAGGAACCAGACATCCCCGTGCACCACTACAAGGTGGTTTGGAGCTGGACCGTCAGCAGCAAATCCCTTGTCCCCACAAAAAAGAAGCGGAGAAAGACCACGGAGGGGGTAAGTGGGGTGAGAAGGAAGAGTGGCACCTTCTTGCGCGGTGTCCTTGAACTCAAGGTCATGGGTCGGAGGGCGGCCTTTGCTGAGCTCAGAGAAGCAATGGCCGAAGGTGAGCTTCCCATCCCTCTCTCTTGGGCCAAGGAAGTGCAGAGGATCGAGGGCCAGTCCAGAAGTGTTGCCTTTGACGTTCTGGGTGAAAACAGCTGAGTTTAGCTTGTTGAGTGACGCCTATCCAAATGGCAGCCACAACTCCAGAGAGGCGAGGAACAGAAATCATTTCATCTTGACTGTCCAGTCATAGAAAATGATAGAACTCAAAATGTCCTTTACGTTTAGGTTTTCTTTGGTTTTGTTTGAGATCCTTGTAAATCGACGAGCAAAAGTCCATGTCTTTCCTGTCACGGCAGATTATCTTCTGTAAGCTCATCAGCTTAGAAAACGCATGTTTGACAATATATTGCTCTCATTGATTAAAAGAAGTTAGAATGGTTTATTTTCCAGATGCCAAGAAATAAAGTCTTCACTGAACCATTTTCTGAGATGAGATTTCTAGGAGAGTGAACATTTGGCATGGTATGAAATTCTTAGTGCACAAAAAGGAGTTCCTCGGTTTCCTTTATTGTTGTTAGAAAACTTACATAAACAACTTCCCTCTTATGTAAGTTAGAAAACTTACATAAACTTACATAAACTATGGCGTTTATAAAGCTGAATTCCATAAAACAATTCATGTTTGATAATATTTTTTAAAAAGGATAACAAAACACTTTCTTCTGTTTGGCAGTGAAGATTACAATTTCTGTGCCATTTAGAATTCTAAAACATGTGTCCAAAAGTCTATAGCCTCGATATTTAGCTGATGCCTCTTTTGGTTTTATTTTTAGGAAACTTTCTGAGAGTTCTATCCTTTATTTTCAAGGACTTCACAATAACTGGTGATTGGCAATGCATGGTTATCTCATAGGACGATTTAAAGGAGCTCAAGTTGTGGGATCGTAGGGGTTGGAAGCAAAATGTCACCTGGGCAGTGGTTACGGTGTCTACCTGCACACGCACACGCGGGTGCCCACACGTGCACACATGTGCACGCACACACAGACCATCAGCAAACAGCATCACGGGTTACTAGGAGGCCTTGCAATTTATTTTTATTCTATATCAATTAGATAAAATGTGAACTGCAAATTTGAAATCATTACTAGGCCAGAGTAGCCAAAACTGTAGGTCACTATCTCATCAGTGACTTTCATTTTTGGATCCGATGAAAGCAACCTGTCGGTCCTGTGGACCCCTAAATTCTCAGTGTTAAAATCCTACCCAATTAGCATTAGCATTAGAAACTAGAGAAATCCAAAAGAACATGAGAAATTACGGAATTTTCTTTTTGGGGATCCATGGGTCCCCATTCACCTGGGATACCATGCCAATATCCTTGGTAAATAAGGAGAGGACGGGATTTTTTTCCAGGGGATGCTTTTTGAAAAGTGCATTTTCTTTTACTCGGCTGATAACAGTTCAGGGAGAGTGATAAGCCATCCGACAGGAAACCCTCTTTAGAAGAAAGTGAGAATTGGTAGTTTATGCAGATACACTGTCGGTTGGAGAGGCAGACGGTCCAGCACGAGGCCCGGGAGGGATCTTCTAGTTGGTGGTACCAGGGGCAGAGCATGGGCCCTGCTGAGTTCTGATCAACCACCCCTCCCACGCCCGAATCGTCTTGCAAAGCCATCTGTGATTTACAGTGAGCATAGTTATGCTCCTGCCTCTGGCGTGCCCGTGAAAAGTCCATTCTCCTGCTGAAAAGAGATTTCGCAAGACCTGATATCATGATCAGAATGCTAATAGGCGACTGTGGAATTTAAACATAGGAGTTACGCATGTGAGTCCGTGTTCGATGATTTCAGGCTGTGCCATCCGGCCATAAGCACGCTACATGCAGAAAGCGGGAAATACTCTCCACTGGGAAGTGTGCGGTGCCCGTGGCCTGCCCTCTGGAGTTGCGTTACCAGGTGACCCTTCCTGATCTTCATAAGCGCCAGTACCACCACTTAGGCCGTTTCTCCGCGAGCCTCGTAGCCGAGGAGCTCTTGGATCTCAGCACATGCATAATAGTTTCACAGATGTTTGCACTGTAAGACACACCGCCGGATTTTTCTCCATTACAAGTTCGTACAGGGGAGTTTCCTGTCACCGTAGAAAGAACACCTGATTCACAGTTATCAGACTTGTGCTCCTGCCCGGGAGCCTCGATCGGACACCGGGTTTGCCCCGATACGTCACCGGATCTCTCAGTGTCTGGTAGAATTCCCGTCTGGTCTCCAGCCATTTGGCAAATGGGTTGTTTCAACTTGCGTCAGTTAAGGCTGCAAATCACACACACACACACACACGGATGAGGGCTTGATATTAACAATTAGGATGACCAGAAAATCCTCAAGCATTTGCTTAGGATGATTTTTCTTACTACTTTTGAAATGCACTCAGAGAAGATCTAAAAGAAATATTAAAGAAATAGGGAATGTCAGTTTATAATTTTTCCAGGTACGTGCCAACATGAGCTTCTGTCAACTTATGACGAACCCGTCTCTTTTCTCTGGGAGGTGGTGTCTAGGAAGGGAGGCGACAGAATTATTCATTTCTGTAGTATCGGAGAGAATCCAGCAATTGGATAAGGAGCCATTTCCAAAAAAGAGGTTTGGCCGTTCTCTGCAATGTATTTGGATGCAGAGTAAAACTGCATTTTCAGGTGCTCAGGATGAAGAGGATGGTGCGACCTTAGAGAATGAGGGCGTACATCGGGTCGAGGTGGCTGGGGGCTTCACGAGGGGCCCATCTGGCTTTGGGACGGAGGGGACGCGCCGGGCAGGCTTGTAACGGACTTCGCGCCTCCTGTCTTCCTCTGCAGTCGCAGAATTCCGTGCTCCTGGACAGACTGCAGCCGGACTGCGGCTACACCGTGGAGCTGCAGGCCATCGCGTACTGGGGGCAGACGCGCCTGAAGGGGGCCAAGGCCTCCCTGCACTTTACGCCGGCACGCACCGCCAGCCATAGTAAGTGCTGCGAGCTTGCCGTTGAGCGAGCACAGGAGCCGGGACTTGCCGGAGTGAGGGAGAGAGGGAGAGGGAGAGAGAGAGAGGTTTCCGCCTGGAGTCCTGAGCCGGAAACTCTTGCAGGCAGTAAGCCGAGCTAGGTGACCGCTGGCACAACCAGGTGCCACACCGGGTCGCCTTGGAAGTTTCTCTTTTGACTTTTATCTACTGAATATGCCATATTTTGGTGTCATAATGGAAATCTATCAAGAATACTTAGGTCTCACAAAAATGTGACCCGTGGCCCACCCATTTTCATGGCTGTTCCCCAGCACCCACCGTCCCTTGTAGAAAGGCTACTTCATATCCCAGGGAGAAAGTTATTCCCATACTGAGTTTCCTAGTTTCTCGTCTTCCTAAAGTAGTATGTTTGCCCCAAACTGTGCAAAGAAAAAGGAGAGTCTTACATGGCACTCGTATCTGAGCCAGAAAATCAGTAACTTTCTTGTTTCTGGCTTTGTTCCCAAGAGGGGACAGGTTAGAGGTGCAGCGCAGAAGCGCCTGGCAAGGTTTCCGGGAACGGTGCACATGAAAGGAGCGTGTGATGTCGATTCCCTAGGAGTACAGCCCCATGCTGCCTGCCTTTCATCATGGGGCTGCTGCGGAGGGTAGAACGGGCTAAAAGCTTGTCTGAATTTTGGAAAGGCGAGCTTTGCTCTGCAGAGTTAGACGCAGTCATTGCTTGTAATTATCTTCTACCACCTGCAAAACATCGGATCAATGAGCAGCTCTGTTTGAAATGACGCTTTCAAAAAAGTTCTAGAAACAAGAGTTTCCTACCTGCTTGAGCAACCATCTCTTTGGAGATTCAATGTATTTGAAACAGTCTATAATTT
>CM052801.1:3900023-3927064 GCA_028533885.1 Nasua narica | reverse complement strand
TCACCCAACACTTGATCATTCAACTTTTGGAATTTAGAGATTAACATTTAATTAAAAAATTTACAGCCTTGCAGCACATGGGTGGTGCAGTCAGTTGGGCAACCGACTCCTGGTTTGGGCTCGGGTCATGATCTCAGGGTCCTGGGATTGAGCCCCATATTGGGCTCCATGTTGAGTGGGGAGTCCTCCTGGGATTCTCTCTTCCACTCCCCTCTGGCCCTTCTGCTCATGCTCGCTCGCTCTCTGACTCTCTCTATATAATAAATCCTAAAAAAAATTTTTTTTTGCAGCCTTGAATTTATGCCAGACACTGTGAGTTAATTATATTTTAGAAACAAATTAGATACATCTACTTTTTGAAGCATAGTTGAAGCACACCGAAAGTGAATTTTAATATTTAAAAATACTTCTCAAGTGCTTTGTGATTTATTTGTGGAAGGAAGAACTTAAGTTCAAGCACCACGGCAACAGAAGGCATTTATTATAGAATTTTCATATGTATCCCCTGAGGAAACATTTGATTGGATGATGGTGTTTTTCATATTCTAGTTATAGACTGGATCCTGAAGTCATATCCTATGTACAAACTTGCAGGATTTTCGTAATTGCCAAGATGAAGCTAAAGACAAGATATTTGTATAAATGAGTTACACCTACACAGCTCAACTAACATTCAAGCATGGGCGTTTTATGGTCTGCATTTTGGAAAAAAAAAATTCAGTATAATTACCATAGAGCGTTCTATACTTTCAGGTGTACAGTTTAGTGAGTTAACAGTTCGTTGGGGTGCATGCAGCTTTCTGAATTCGTGTCCTCGTATTTTATTTTCATTCCGGTGCAGTTAATGTACGGTGTCGTGTTAGGCTCTGTTGACAATACAGTGATCCGGCAATTCTGTATATTGGTCAGTGCTCGACGTGATGACTGGACTCTTCATCCCCTTCGTCTATTTCACTGCCCGCCCCAGCCTCTCCTCTGGTGACCACCACTTCTCTAGAGTTAAGAGTCTGTTTCAGGGTTTGTCTCTTTTTCTCATTCCTTGTTTCTTTTGTTTCTTAAACCCCACAGACGGTGGTTTGTCTGTCTCTGACAATTTCACTTAGCACTATACTCTCTAGATCCAACGGTGGCGTTGCAAATGGCAACTTCCTTTTCTGTGGCTAAGTAATATTCCATCGTGTGTATATAACCCATCTTCTTTATTCATTGATTGATGGATACTTGGGCTGCTTCCATCATTTGGCTGTTGCAAACACATACAGCTTTCTGAATACAGCTTTCTGAATTAGTGTTTTCATATTCTTTGGGCAAATACCCAGACTTGAAGAACTGGAGTATGAGGTCGTTCTGTTTTTAATTACTTGAGGAACCTCCATACTGTTGTCCACAGGGCTTGTACCCACAGTGGTTGTACCAGGTTGCAGTCCCAAGAGTGCAGGAGAGTTCCTTTTTCTCCAATCCTTGTCAACCCTTTTGTTTTCTGTGTTTATTTTAGCCATTCTGACAGGTGTGAGGTGGTAGCTCATAGTTAGGATTTGCATTTCCCCGATGGTGACCCTCTTGCCATGTGTCCGTTGGCCATCTGTATGTCTTTTTCAAGAAATGTCTGTCCACATGTTCTGCCCACTTTCTAATTGTGTTATTTGGGTTATGGGTGTTGAGTTTGATAAGTTTTTAATATTATCTTGGATATTAACCCTTTATTGGATATGTCATTTGTAAATATCTTCTCACATTCAGTAGGCTGTGTTTTAGTTCCATTGATTATTTCCTTCTCTGTGCAGAAGGTTTTAATTTTGATGAAGTCCCAATAATTTATTTTTGCTTTTGTTTCCCTTGCCTCCAGAGACATATCTAGAAAAAATGTTGCTAGGGCTGATGTCAGAGAAATTACTGCCTGTGCTCCCTGGAGGATTTTTATGGTTTCAGGTCTCACACTTAGGTCTTTAATCCATTTTGAACTTATATTTGTGTATGATGTAAGAAGTGGTCATGTTTCATTCTTTTGTATGTGTACATGTTCAGTTCTCCCAAAACCCATTGGTTGAAGAGATATTTTCCCATTGCATATTCTTGCCTCCTTTGTGAATGATTAATGACCATAATCATGGGTTTATTTCTGGGTTCTCTCCCTTCTGTTCCACTGATCTTTGTGTCTGTTTTTATGGCAGTACCATACTGTTTTGATTACTCCAGCTTTGCAGTGTATCTTGATATGTGAGATTATGATACCTCCAGTTTTGTTCTTTGCAAGATTGCTTTGGTATTCATTCTTTTGTGGTTCCACATATACTTTAGGATTGCTTGTTTTAGCTCTGTGAAAAAGGCTCTTTCCCAGAGCATTGGGATTGTTTAATGGGATTGCATTAAATGCATATTTGCTTTGGGTAGTATGGACATTTTAATAATTTTTAAATGTTATAGGAATATTTAATATTTAAGTTAATTCATTTAATATTTAATTTAAATATTACGGGAATATCCCACCATCTGTTTTGTCATCTATAATTTTCCCTCCCTCCCTCCCTTTCTTCCTTCCTTCGAGTAGGCTTCACAGCCAACGTGAGGCTTGACCCTAAAATCAGGAGTCACAGGTTCTACCAACTGAGTCATCCAGGCACCCCTTCAGTTTCTCTCATCAGTGTTTTATAGTGTTCAGAGTACTGAGTACCTTATTCTTAGGTATTTTGTTATTTTTGGCACAATTGTTAATGAGACCGTTTTATTAATTTTTCTGCTATGGTGGTATAAGTGTAGAGAAATATAACACATTTCTGGATATTGGTTTCATATCCTGTGATTTTACTGACTCGATCAGTTCTGTTAGTTTTTTGGGGGAATTTTAGGTTTATATATAACATCCTGTCATCTGCAAATAGTGAAAGTTTTACTTCTCATTACCAGCGTGGATACATTTTATTTCTTTTTCTTGTTTGACTGCTGTGGCTTTGACTTTGACTATTATGTTGAATAAAAGTGGTGAGAGTGGACATCCCTGTCTTATTTCTGACCGTAGGAGAGAAGCTCTTAGTTTTTCACCATTGAGTATAATGTTAGCTGTGTGTTTTTCATAGATGGCCTTTATTATGTTCAGGTATGTTCTCTCTACACCTACTTTGTTGAGGGTTTTCATTGTGAACAGATGTTGTACTTTATCAAGTGCTTTTTTTACATCTCTTAAAATGGTCATATGGTTTTTGTCCTTTCTCTCGTTGATGTGATGGGTCACATCACACATTATGATGGACTCGGAAATACTGAACCACTCTTGCATCCCAGGAGTACATCCTACTTGATGATGGAGAATGATTTTGTTAATGTTTGCTGGATTTGATTTGTTGATATTTTGCTGAGGATTTCTGCATCTATCTTTCATCCGGGATATTGGCCTATAGTTCCTTTTTTGTAGTGTCTTTATCTGGTTTTGGCATCAGGGTAATGCTGCCATTATACAATGAATTTGGAAGCGTTTGAGAAGAATAGGTATTAACTGTTCTTTAAGTGTTTGGTAGAATTTGCCTGTGAAGCTGTCTGGTCCCAGACTTGTGTTTGTTGGGAGTTAATACAACTCCCAACAAACACAAATAGTAACCAAATAGGTTACTATTATGACTGATAATCAGTCTGTTCATATTTTCTATTTCTTCCTGATTTAGTTTTGGGAAGTGTATGTTTCTAGGAATTTCTCCATTTCTTTTGGGTTGTCTAATTTGTTGGCACATAAGTTTTCATCACGTTCTCTGATGACTCTCTGTACCTGTGGTGTTGGTTGTTATTCCTCCTCTTTCATATCTCATTTTGAGTCCTCTCTTTCGCTCTTCTTTTTATGAATCTGGCTAAAGGTGTATCAGTTTTGTTGCTATTTTCAAAGAACCAACTCCTGGTTTCCTTGATCTATTGTATTGGTTTATAAGTTTGTTTCATTTATTTCTTCTCTAATCTTTATTATTTCATTCCTTGTAAGAGTTTGGGCTTTGTTCATCTTATTCTAGCTCCTTCAGGTGTAAGGTTAGTTTGAGATTTTTCTTGATTCTTGAGGTAGGCCTGTGTTGGTATAAGCTTCCCTGTTAAAACAGCTTTTAATGCATGCCAAAGATTTTGAACTATGTGTTTTCATTTTCGTTGGTTTCCATGTATTTTTGATTTTCTCTTTGATTTCATGGGTGACCCAATCATTATTTAGTAGCATGTTACGTGACCTACATGTATTTGTGTTCTTTATAGATTTTTTTTCTTGTGGTTGATTTCTAGTTTCATAGTGTTTTGACTTGGAAAGATGCATCGTAGGACTTAATCTTTTTGAATTTGTTGAGACTTGTTTTGTGACCTAGTATGTGATCTCCTCTGGAGAATGTCCCATGTGCACTTGGAAAGAATGTGTATTGTGCTGTTGTGAATATGTCATGTATCAGGAATGTTCTGACTGTATCAGTTAGATCCATCTGGTCCAATGTGTTCGAAGCCACTGTTTCCTTGTTAATTTTCTGCTGAGGTGACCTGTCCGTTGATGTTGTGGGGTAATAAAGTCCCCCACTGTTGTTGTGTTATTATCGATTACCTGCTTTTTGTTATTAACTGCTTTTAGGTAGTTGTGTGTTCCTACATGGGTGCATAAATATTTACAGTTGTTATCTCTTGTGGGATTGTTCCCATTATGATTATATAGCGTCCGTCTTTGTCTCTTGTCACAGTCTTTGTTTTAAAGTCTCATTTATCTAATTGAAGTATTGTTAACCGGGCTTTCTGATCACCTCCGTTTCATGATAAATGCTTTTCCATCCCTTCATGGCCAGTCTGCAGGTGTTGTTAGGTCTGAAGTGAGTCCTCGTTGGCAGCATTAGATGCGTCTTGCTTTTTTATCCATTCCATCACCCTGTGTCTTTCGATTGAGGCATTTAGTCCATTTACATTCAAAGTAATTTTTGATAGCTATGTACTTATTGGCATTTTGTTACTTGTTTTACACTTGTTTTTGTAGTTTTTTCCTTCTCTTACCCTCTGCTCTACGTGTCCTACTCTTCAAAGTAGTGTCTTTAAGAAGAGTCCTGTTGCGTCTTGCAGCGCAGTGTCCCCAGTCCCCCAGCCCACGGCGGGTCAGAGGTGGCCCTGTGTGCTGCACGCGCCCCACTGTTGTGTCCGAGCTGCCTTTGCCTTCAGTGCAGTCGTCCCCAGTGGCTCTCTCTGCTTGTCGCGGGCAGGGACTGGTCCCTGTGGTGCTCATGGGCCAGTGTGGGGCCATGCTGCACTGGAGGGGGGTGAGACCCGGCATCTGGCGGAGCTGGAGTAGCTCCCACCCGCAGGGCGTAGGGCGGGCGCTCCAGGTTGTCCTCTGAGACGTGTCTGTCTGGGCGGGACCCCCCAGGTCATGGCAGGGGCTGCGGTCAGACAGCATGTTGGCCCTCGTTCCCCCCCCCCCTCAGGGCAGGCGTCCCCTTGGGGGTGATGCCGGCACAGTGCCGGGCTTGTGGCCCCGCCCTCTGCGACCTGGCCCAACCGGTGCAGGGGGTGCTGGGTCGCTCAGGAGGACGTGGGGGCGCGGCCTGTGCTGGTAGCAGGGCTCCTGAGGGCCTCCTGCGGGGAGAGGGGCTTGCCGCTGAGGCCTGGCTCCGGAGACCGCGACTGCAGAGGAGCGCTGATGGCACCGGGGGCGCGTGTGCCATTCGGGTCCGGCCGGAGTTTGTGTGTCGGGCGGGGGAGGGCAGTGGTGCCCGCCTCTCGTTAGTTCTTGGGCAGATGTCCCACAGCTCCCTGCCGGACAGCACACGTTGTGAGCGGAGGGGACAAATCTCCTGGCCGTGCAGCCCCGTGGGTTGCACGCTGCTGCTTCTGAGCTGCTCCGCGCGCCGGCTGCTGGGCGGTCTCTCGGGGCTGGGGCTCCACCCCCGCCCCCAGCTCCCCGGAGTCCCGCCCCCTGGGGGTCAGAGCTCCAGGGGTTCCGTGGAATTCTGCCCTCCGCTTCTCAGAGAAGGACGCGAGGGGCCTTCGTGTTGCCCACGTGCGTCCCTGCGCCTCGGGAGGCGGCTGCGAGGCTCTGTTTGTTTCTTCCCCGCCCGCGGCCACGGAGTCGCTCTCCCGGGACACTCCTGCAGGCCGGGGTTGTTCCCAGCCGCGTCTCCACCCTTCCTACCTCTTTGACGTGGCCTCTTGTCTGCCCCGAGCTGTGCGGCGTCTGCTCGGCGGGTGGTCAGGTGCCTTCCCGGGTCCCGCTCCCTGGTCCGCTGCGGGCGGGGTCTGCTGTATGTGTGTCATGACGGCAGCCTGGGACGTCCTACTCGGCCATCTTCCTGCAAGTCCAGGACAAGGACACCCAACGGCCTGGGGATGAAGGCGTCTGATCACAGACGTGCTGCATTCAGAGCTGAGGGGACCAGGAACTCGGGCAAAGCAGCGTCTGGAACTGAGGGGGACGGAGCTGAAGGGGGAGACCGGTGTCACCGGACGGCGTCGGAGGGGGGACTGCGTGTCACCGGACGGCGTCAAGGGGGTGACTGGGGATCACGGGATGGCATCATGGGCGGTGACAGCCACCTCCACCGCCCAGAGTCGTGTGCTCACTGGCTCACACAACCAACGCCTGGCCGCCTCCACGTCTCACTTGAAGGTTAGGTGCCCAGGGATACTCCAGCCATTGTACGCACAGCCGCAACCTTCAGGACACCCCTGCGTCCTCACCTTCCGTATTAACTGTAGCCCAATTCCCTTCTCGCCTAAGGCCCATCTTGTTTACATACCTGGCTTCGTGTTGATGAGGCCCCTTAGTGTCCAGGATCCCGGAGAGCAGCGGTCTCCGGGCGGGTCTCTCTCGTGCCTGGGAGCGCAGCACTGGAACGAGAGCGGAGGAACTCACTCCGCCGCTTCATACGTGGACTTCCGCTGCGCGGCCGGGCCGGGCGGGGTGAGCTGGCCGGCTCCGCGTTCCGCCCGCGCTCCGACCTCCGGAGCGGCTCCGGGGTGGGGGGACCGCACACGCGGAGGAGGCGGGGAGCTGCTGCCGCCGGGATGCTCACGTGCGCGGGAAGCGCATGGCCACGCTCGGGCCGCGGGGCCCACGGGCTGTCGGCCGTCCCAACGGGCGGGTTCACGCCTGTGCTGATGGCTCCGTGGCAGGAACGGAGAGTCTTCGGCCGCGGCCCTCCTCTCCCGTGGGGGTGCGCTCGGCACCCTCATCACCCCCCGGGGCCCTTCTGCCGCGTCTTTGCTGTGCTTTCTCACCTCTTACCGGTTTTCCCTGGACCCCCTCCCCCCCCGCCCGACGACAGTCAGGGTTCTGCAGACCGCCCGCCTCCCTTGTCCTGTGCGCGCTGTCGGACCACCCGTAGCACGGCAGTGTGCCCTCCCCTGTCCCGTCCCCGTGTGGGAGCGGTGGCCGCCGGGGCTGCAGCCTGTGCTCTCTCTGACCTTGCAGATCCCAGCGTCAGCCGATACCACGTGCAGTGGCTGCCGGAGCTCTGTGCCCAGAACCGAAGCAGTGGAGCCGAGACCTCCTCTGGCATCACCCAGGTGAGACGTGTTCTCAGGCCGCTGGCTTCTCACGCGTGTCTGCTTCCCGGGGCCTGCGTGTAAGCTGTGCGGAGAGATGGGCGGGGCCCGCGTGTAAGCTGTGCAGAGAGATGGGCCAAGTGTGTGCCCCCCCAGCTCGTTCTCACGGGGAGCTGCTGAGTATTAAGGAGGCACACGTGCAAACACAAAGGACACAAGTCCTCCTGCTCGGGCACTCCTTCCTCCCCTACCACCTCCCCGGAACACGAGCCCCTGTCGGCATGTGGCAGGTCACATCCTGCAGAGATTAAAGACGGGCTTCCTAGGGACTCCTGGGTCAGAGGGGAACCACTTCTTTGTTGCTGTGCGTCTCCTGTTTGTTGGACAAAAGCTTTGCGTTATTTTCTGAATCTTGGCACCACGCTATAAAGGTGATATTGTCCCTGTCGACTTCTAGCGACCATTCAGCAGCTTGCTTTGCCGTGACCCTGGCCAGCACCCCCTCGTCCAGCGCATGGGAGCTCTTACCTCTGCCCCACACAGAGAGCCGACACTTTTCTGACTTGTAGTTTTGAAAGAACATCAACCCCTTGGGGATAGTAACTGGATCCGTCTTCCTCCAAGTGTTCTAACAAATACTGGGGGCCAGTGCATGAATTAGGAGCATGGAGAAGACAAGGGAGAGGGGTCCACAGTGTGGATGCCAGCGGCGTGTGTGTGACAGCAGGGCCTCGGCCGTCAGAGATGGCAATACAGGCTCTAGAAGGACATTTTTCTTTGGAATATGTTCTAAAGCAACAAGGATGGTATTTTTAGAATCCTATCTGATCATGTAACTTTAAGATAGAAAGATACAAGTCAGTGGGTCTGAGAAATACAGTTTTTTACTGGATTTGACTTGTCCCAACGCATGCTTGTCAACGCTGCTCCATTTTTCCATAGGCTGCTTCCAAAGTTTGGGACTTTTAGTAAAAAAACAAACAAACAAAAAACATTTTAAAAAAGGAGAACCTACCTGAGAAGCAGGGAAAGAAATGAACAAAGCAGGGTTTCTTCCATTTTTTGTGGGCGGGCCGAGGCTCTTAGTAGTTTTACTTAGGTTGCCTTGGAAGGGTAGGAAATGCACGTTTCCAGGGCCCCAGCCCGCACTGGCTTCTCGGCTCTGCAAACCCTGCCGGTGAGACTAAGCTGAGCCTGTACAATGCGACGGGTGGAAATAAGCGTCAAACTCCACTCCGCAGGCGGCTTAGCCCCTCTCTGTTGGCCTTTGTCAGCAGCTTTCAGACACCCTTATTTTGAAGTGCGGATGGGGCACCAGCGAGTTCACCTCCTGCTAAGGGGTCTGCGCTCAACTGCCGGTGAAAGCATTCTTGAACGAGCTGCCAGGCGGGGACCTCAGTGGCTCACACGGGACTGTCTGTTCCCACGTGAAGGGTACACTCCCTCCTGCAGGGAAGCATGCCAGCCACCCACGGGGACGCAGCAGACCTGTCCACGCTCGGGTGTGCGCGGTGCCGGGGTTCGCTCTCTTCCAGCCTGTGCCCTCTGGGGAGGGGGCCAGTGGCTCCCCGGTGCGCATGCCCCGTGCGGCTCCTGGACTCCCGTGAGTGGCAGAATGGGCGGAGCCTCAGCTTGTACCGCCCTCCCACTCCGGTGCTGCCCACCTCGCGCACACTGCTGTCCGGCAGGGACGGGTCCCGTCTGCATCCTTCCACGAGGGCATCAGACTCTGATACACGCCGGCCGGCCTGGAGAAGCAGAGCAGGCAAATGTAAAGGAGACAGCCGCACACTGGCTCCAGCCCCAAATTCACGTTTGCACCTTCGGGCGCAGTCCTGCTCTCGGCCCGCTGTCTGTGCGAGCACAGCGGGATGGCACGAAGCAAGAACAGGACCCCGAAAAGGGGAAGAAGAATCTTGGCGAGCACGGTCTTCGTTTTTTCCAAAAGGGAAACAAAGAGGAGCTACTAGGCCCGTGTCTCAGAGAAGCCCGAGTTCCCCTCGTTGTGTTTTAAACACTGAGACTGGAGCTTACGGTTGGGCAGCACCTGCTCTGACCTGCTCTGAAGGCGCGGGCCGCGGTCCTGCCCAAGTCCAAGTCCGGGGGCGTCTCCCACGCCGAGGGGGGCGGGGCACGACGCTCATCCATCACCAGGCGCACGGGGTCTCCCTTGGGCTCTGTAGAAGCCATACTGCACACACGGCATGAGGACAAAGTCGTGCTCGTTGCTCTAGGATTTCACCTCCTGCGCACTTTTTATCCCTAGTGAGACTTATTGCTACCCTATTCTCTTTCTCTTGCTTTTAGGAAAATTACATAATTCTTCAGGATCTGTCGTTTTCCTGCAAATACAAAGTGACGGTGCAGCCGACGCGGCCCGGGGGCCACTTGAAGGCAGAGACCCTTTTCTTTACGACGCCACCATGCTCCGCCCTGAAGGCGAAGAGCCACAAGCACGTTAGCTGCCCCGGCGAGCCAGGTACAGGTGCACCCCAACCTCCGCGCGCGCGTCTCGGGTCTTGGCGACTCTTCGGAAACTTTTCCGAATGGGATTGCGCGAGGCCGGAGAAGGTGAAAGTAGCCCTCTTCCGAATTATAGTCCGATGGCCCCGGTCGGTGGTGATGCACTTACGGTTGTGGGCGTTAGTTATCGCTCTCCCGGCCCCGGAACGAGGTCCGCTGCTCGCAACACTGTCCCTGCGGAAATGAAACGAAGCGAAGGTTTCCGCCCCGCCCGAGCCTCGGCGCATCTCATTTCCATCCCGGCCCCTTCGCGCCCTTAAGCGCAGCCACGCACCAAGCCCCAGGTCTGCATGCAGCCCCTCCTGGGAGCCGGACGAACCCCCGGGCTCTGTCAGTGCGGTCCCCTGAGCGCCTCCGAGCACTGAGCACGACGACCCATCACTGCTCCGTCCGCTCTCCGAGCGAGCGGCCGCCCGGCCTCGCCACATTGCAGCATCCCCTGTCCTCTGTCCGCCCCCAGGCAGGGTCCTGAAAAGACTCCCCACATCACCCAGCGCCAAGGTGCGGGGACGAGAGATTCTGGCCCCCGGACCGTCCCCGGAGGGCCAAGAGCTGGTTTCCGGAAGCCGTGCGCGGAGGCTGAGCTCCGCCTGCCTGGGCCCCCTGCTCCGGGGGCGGCCGCCCGAAGGGCCCATGGTGCCGCACGCAGGCCCCATTGCCACTCCTTGTCTAGCGGGACCCTCTGTCCGCCTCGCTGCAGGTCCCGTGCCGGCCAAAGTGCTCGCCAAACCCGAGAACCTCTCCGCGTCCTTCGTCGTCCAGGATGCGAACGTCACGGCCCACTTCTCCTGGAAGATGGCCAAGGCCAACCTCTACCAGCCCATGACCGGCTTTCAAGTGACCTGGGCCGAGGTCACGACCGAGAGCAGGCACAACAGCCTACCCAACAGCATTATCTCCCGCTCGCAGATTCTGCCTTCGGTAGGTGCCCGCGCCGCTCCCCCGCGCGCTGCCGCCCCACGGCTGCCGGCCGCCCGCCTAAGGGCGGCTCCTGAGGGGGGCCGCCGGAGCGGGGCCCTGCCGCCAGGCTGCGGGCCTACCACCAAGCCTCGGTGCCGCGCCTTCCCCGCGCGCAGGACTGTGCAAGGAGGAAGGACGGCGCGCTGCTGTGCGCACGGTCAGTGGTCATGTCCGTAAACGTGATTCTCCCGCAGCCCCTAGCCTGTCTCGTGGGCAAGTGATTTAACAGTTAACCCCTGTCCCTCTGGTCCAAGGGGACGTGCCTCGTGTGAAGTGTTCAATTGGGGGGAAAAGAGCTAAAAAGAAGCTTGTTGTTTCTCTCCCTTTTCCCTGTTCAAATTTGGCTCGAGCCCATAATGAGTTGGCCTGTCTTCCAGGCCACTTAATTCGTTGGCTTGGAAAAAAAAAAAAAAACCCATGTGTGGGCTTTTACCTTCTCTAAAAATGCCCTTAGAATATCCAACTCTGGCTCCAAAAAGAAAGAAGGAAAAAATCCTTAAGTCCGGAAGGAAAAATTCCTTGGAATTAGAAAGTAGTTATTCTATGAATGTATTAGGTTTTATTGAATTTTGAGAAGAATGTGTTGGCATAAAAATAAACATTTTCAGTTACGGGCACCGACAGAAACTGTTCTAAGGGAAACAGTTGGCTCGTTCACTGAAATTTGGATTATCAAGAATTCACATCACAAGATGTACAGATGAAAACTTTAAACCATGGGAAAGTCTTATGTTAAGGAGTAAAAAATGAAATGCCAAGGGTGAGCTTGAGAACTGGCCCCTCTGCACCATCTCATCGGCCAAGTAGGGGCGGGGAGGGGAGGGGAGGGGAGGGGCGGGCTCCTGGGAGGATAAGCAGCCATTGCTCCTGCTGCCCTCACCCCTGCCGCTCTCTCCCCTCACTGAACCCGGCCCCTCTACACTCACCACACTCACCCCTGTGCTCCCCTCTCCCTGCGCTCACTCCTGACACTCTCCGCTCCCCAGGCTCACACGTGCCCCTCTGCACGCTCTCACTTACTTTCCATGCACTCACCCCTACTGCTCACTGCACTCATCCATGCCTCTCTCCCCTCCCCTTGCTCATCCCTGCCCCTCCCTGCACTCACCCCGCCTCTTTCGTCTCCCCTCCCCACACTCACCCCCGCCGCTCTCCTGGCTCCCCCCTGCCCCTCCCCCCCTCACCCCGCCCTTTTCCTCCCCTCCCCCTGGTGCTCCCCCTCCCTGCGCTCACCCAGCCTCTCTCCCCTCCCAGCCCCGCTCCCTCCGCCCCGCACGCTCTCCCACCTGCTCTCTGCCAGGGAGTTGCTGCGCAGAGGGCACGGTGCCCCCTGTGCCGTTCTCGCGGAAAGGTCACTGATGCGCATCTCCTTGTGTGTGGCTCCCCCAGGACCATTCCGTCCTCACGGTGCCCAATTTGCGGCCGTCCACGCTGTACCGACTGGAGGTGCAGGTGCTGACCGCGGGAGGCGAAGGGCCGGCCACCGTCAAAACCTTCTGGACGCCGGACCCCATGCTGCCCTCAGCGCACAGTGAGTGTGGGACACACGCTGTCCACCGTCCGCGTGAAACACTGGGTTTCTCACGGATCCCTGTGCTCCGAGTTCCCTGGGCCTGAAATTCTTACTCCCCACCAGCATGTGTGGGCCGGACGGCGTTCCCGCCGCCTTAGCCCGGGCGCGTGCGGCCGCTTAACCGCTGCTCCCTGGCCACCTCGCCGCCCGCCCGTCCGTGCTTTGGTTTGCTACACAGACGACGTGTTCTCCGTACCTTTTACACCATGAATACATAGAAGGGAGAAAAAACCTATAACCTCCTATCACTCGGAAATTATTTTAAAAATGAAGATTTTCTGATAGGATGATATAGGAAATAATTTTGCTAAGGACTATTGTAATGCACATTTTTTACTGAGATGCATTACACGAACCTGCTCCATAATATGACCCCAATCAACCTACTAGATTTACTGCTAACACCACTCCAAAACACTGAGGCTTCTGCAAATTTCTAAGTCATGTGCTTCATCTTTCTCCAGCTTACACGATTACAGCAGGTTTGTGTGTTGATACGAGAACGGAGACGGAATCCTGGTTTTACCTTTCCAATCGTAGAAGCTCTTGGGCCCCGTCACTCTCCACCCCTGCAATTACACAGTGCACAGGAGGGGCGAGCGGGGCGGTCCCTCCCGTCGTGGGGTCGGGTCCACGCTTTCCGATGCTCGTCCTTTGAAGCTGGGTTTCGTCCAGAACCGGTGTGGTGTTCCGGTCCTGGGGAGACAGGAGGCACTGGGCCTGCTTCTGGGGCTGGGACACGCGGGAAAGGGGCTTCTCCTGCTCCTCCTGTGCTTTCCCGGACTTGGGGACGGAAAGAAGGAGGGGAAGGGACGGGAGAGGAAGGGAAGGGAGTCCGATTCGGAGCGGGAAAGACAGGGGTGAAGGAGGGAGCACTCTGTGGGCCTGACGCTTCCACTGCCAGTCCGGGCTCCCCGTGGGGCCCCGGGACCGATCGTGTGCCCTGTCCCCCTTCCCCAGGACCCCAGCTGAAGCCTCGGCATCCACATCCTCACAAGCCTGCTCCGGAAAGATACTAACCGGCTCAGGCGACGCCTGGAATCGCAGAACGAGCCGGCTGGTGCCCGCGTGACCTCCCTCTCCCGCGTAACCTTGTGCCCTGGGTCCCTCTGCCTGCCGTGACACCGCTGCAGCAGAGAGACGGCCGGCGGCGTGGACACCCACTGCCCAGAACGGAGGCAGCGAAGACGAGGCCCCTGGAACTGGAAATAGCAATTTCCACCTACGGATCTCTACGGAAGGGTTGCACGGATGCGCTCTCCCCGAATTCGGAGCAGCAGGTGCTCAGAAAACATCAGTGTAACGTACACACGGCGTACACGCACGTACGAAGCATAACTTCCTCAATAAAACATTTTTACATTAAAGGATCGCCTCCATTCGCAAAATCAAACCACGTGATGCAGTCTGTAAGCCCTGTGCATTCGAACCTTTCACCAGATGATTTGTATCGTGTGTGACCTATTCTTAACCTCGACGCCAGAGCAGTTAAGTTCCCTCGACGACCGTGCACCCGACAGCCCCCGCCCCGCCCGCACAAAGGCCGTCGGGCGTCGGCCCTGCGAGAGGCTCCCGGAGCCGGCGGCACACAGCGCGTCCCGCTAGCCACAGGCGGCCTTGGAGGGACTAAAATGCTCGTCTGGGGAACGTGTTCACGCTTCATCCTATAAAATGAGAGACCTTCCTGATACGTTTTCTTATGTCTGTTTTTTTTCCTTTTTCCCCTCCGTGCAGAAGAGAGTGGCTCGTCCGCTTTGTTTTACCAGCTCATGTGTCTCAAAATTTACAAAACCTCTTGCTTAAAGTGAGAATCCCAGCTGTTGAGTGGTTCCCAATCTTTACTAAGCTTTGCCTTTTCTTCATCCACGTAAGCTCTTTGAATGCTAGAAGACTCTCGGGAACGCAGACCAAGAGGCTTGGATCGACGGCGGGCAGCCGTTTCCTTGCCTTTATTCTTTCCCATCCACCCTGTGGGACCACTTGGCTCCGAGCGACCCTTCCCACCGTGGACTCGGGTCAGGCCCGGTCGTTGGCCAGCGGTGCGGCCAGGCAGCCCGAAACCCAGAACTGCCCGGTTTCATGCAGGTTTTTCTGCGGCAACATGCGCAGATGTGGTTTCGAATACGCGTCTGTGTTTGTGTGTGCGTGCGTGCGTGTGTGCACAGACACACACCTTGAGCGGGACTCACCGTGGAAATTCTCTTCACCCCTCAGCGTCGGCGCAGATCCAGTTCTTGTAAACGGAAGGGTCGTGTAGCTTTCCCGTCGGTGTTACTCTGTGAGGAAAGGGCAAGTTCGCAGCATTTCACCATCTTCAAGGAAGGGCTTCCTCCCCTCATTGTGCAGCTACGTCAACCGGGGAAATGTCGGGGACCATTTCCTTGGGTTGGGGTGGCGGCACTGCGCACTGGCCGCGTCGGGGCTTTCTGGAAGCGTGCGGACGCAGAGACGGCGGGGACGCGCTCCGCGAGGGTCTGAAGGCGAACGTGCTACAGGACGGAGACAGTGTATTTTATTAGCAGAGGAGGCGCATCTTTAGGGAACACGGCTGTACGCATGGATACGTGGAAACAGTAAAAACCGTCTCCTGCGCGGCAAAGGCTAAAGGTCACGACGCGGGGGATGTTTCGCAGCTTCGTACTAGTGACCCTCGTGGGCAAGGCCGGCGGGAAGGTGCCCGGGCTTCCGACTGCATGTCTGCGGCTCCTGGCGCGGTTGGAACAGACCCCGCACGGGGAGCTCCCGAGTCCCCTGGTTCCCCGCGGAGAGAACAGGGAGCACCCCTCGTTTCCAACCAACCCGAGCCGGACCCAACACCACAGGCACCTTCACCGAAACTAGGATTTACGCCGATGCCATGAGCCGCATCTGAACGTCAGATTCTCCCATCTTCACAAATGAAGAGTCTAAAATTGGCTACAGGTTTCTCTTCACCCCGAATTTGTCACGAACAAATCCCGTATTTGTGTCAACAAATTTTTGTACGGTTGTATAGTTCAAAATGCAGGAGTGTATACATAGGTACGGAATATTATTAAATTATTATGTAAGTTTGATTTTATAAAGTTTAATTATGTGTCTCTTGTCTGGGAAATAGACAATGAGCAAACATATGTTTAGTTTGGATGAAGGTTCTGAAGCTTACACCTTCCTTACAATATCGGAAGCCGCTCCTGTGAGCATTGAATTTTTCGATAACAAAACTTCAATTTTATGCACATTATTGGAAGAAAAAGGCTATCAATTAAATGATTAAAGAAGCAGGGTTTTCTTTTATGAATTCCAATGACCTTTAATAATATGCAAATTGGCCACGATATGATTACATTTTTTTTTAATTTTAAAAATTTGAGTGCCCTAATTAAAAGGATACGATCTATAGGGTTTTTCTTTAAACATTTTTATAGTGGCTGAATCTCTAATATGTCTTACTAAAATTACCTGGGTCTCTCTCATAGGAGGAAAAATGTAGTCAGTGATAACCTCTACTCTTCCAACTGAGCCCCTGGAGAACCCAGTGCTGGAACCCCCGGGGTTCCCTGGACACTCGGTGTAGTTCCTCCCGGGCCGTGCGCAGCCCGCGCTCTCCGGGGCGGGGACCTGCTCTGCGCCCTTCCCGCTGGGGCTCTGCCCGCCCTCTTACGGGGGGCCTGTGCCCTCTCGAGTCCTGGTGTCACTAGGACATGTTAGCGACGCCGAGGACAGGTAGTTTTCTGAAACGACTGAACAACGTTCCAGGGTACAGACCGGGCTGTACGCTGGGAACCCAGGTGAACCTACCGGTGGCGGCGCGCAGTGGGCCCGGCCAGCGCCTGCACGTGGTGCGGGGGGAGGGGCGCCGTGCACCCGCAGGGGCCCAGTGGCGCCCTGGCCTCACACCTCCTGCCGGAGCACTGCCCCAGGTTGTGACTACCCACAGTTTACACGTCGCCCACTTGCCCCTGGGGGGTTGCGCCCCCATCCCGTTGAGACTCTGGCGCCCTGGGGAGGGAGTGACCTTGACTAAACGCGGGACAATTGGCCTTGTCTGAGGGACAGGATCCTGCGGGAGTCAGTCCCAGGAGCTGAGCCGCAGCGGGGAACCTTGACTGCAAAGCCCTGAATATTGTGTCCTTTATTGTGTCCCTGAAAATTGGACGGGCAGACTGAATTCTGGCGTCTCTCTATCATCCGAGTGCAAATACTTTGTCCTTCGTACGGTCAGCGTCCCGTGTGATAATGACTTATTTATTTCATGCCTTTTCTTACGCCTCGGGCCACGGATTTACTAATTTCTCATTCCCGATTGCCAATAGCTCCCGGTCTTGTTTCACAAACGCTCACGTTGTAAGCAGCACACAAAGGCTAAATATCTATTGCATGTACTTAGAGTTCATTGAAAATAATAAACGCATAACGATGGTGACTCTTACCGATGCTTGCGCATGGCCAGACTCCGTTTCTTACCTGTCCTGAGTATTTTAGCAAGTTACACAATTCAGAGTGATTAGCAGAGGTCTGTATGTAATTATTATTTCTTTCCTTAATGATACTGGAGTGTGCAGATAACAGACTCGCTAGCTTCCCGTCCCAATGGCCTGGAGAGATCACGTCTCTTGTACTGGTCATTTCAAGTCAATATTTATTTATGGATGTAATAAAAAAAAAAGGGTTTGATTTCTGTGTGTCATGTTGTTTAGAGAGAAGTAATCTTGTAAAAAAATTTGTAAAAACAAAAAAGTATTGTAAATAGTCAGCTATTCTGTGACTCATTATTTTCACGTTAGAGTTTGTACATACGGATCCAGTAATAAAGTATCCTCACGCCTGCCCAGTGGACTAGACTCGTTTGTTTACCAAAAAAAGAAAGCAGGAAACCGCCTTTATTTTGCATTTTGTCCCCATGTTCCCAGGGGGACTGAACCAGGCAGTGGGGATGGAGCTTGAGGAGTGGGGAGTGAGAGACAGCACTGCCCCTGGTGGAAGCGTTTTGCGGACTGAAAACCAGCTCTGCGCCGCTCTTCCATTGCAGTCACTGAACCCCGGGGTTGCTGACGGCGTTGCTGCAGGGTGTCTTTAGAGATTTATTTGAGCGAGAACGCGCTCGCTCGAGCACGCGTGGGGGGAGGGCCAAGGAGACTCCCTGCTGAGCGCCGAGCCCGACATGGGGCTCGAGCTCACAACCCTGAGATCACCACGTGGCTGAAACCAACCGGAACGTGCGCGCAGACGCTTCACCGACGGAGCCACCCGGGCGCTCCGGCTGTTCCTTCCAACCTTCCCTTCATTTCTAGCTCATCCGAGTGTTAGAGGCCAGAAAGAAATAAAAATTTGAACAGGCTTATTACCAGAAATGAAACCGAATCAATAATCAAAAAACTCTCAGTATAAATGCAATGTAACACTATATGTTAACTCTACTGGAATCAAACAAAAAAACCTACCAATAAACAAAAATCTAGGACCACGTGGCTTCACAGGGGAATTTTAGCAAACAATTAAAGAAGAGTTAACAACTATAAACTCTTAAAAATAGAAAACACGGAGCACTGGGTGTGGTGCATGAACAATGAATCTTGTAACACTGAAAAAATAAAAAGTATTTGGAGGGAAAAAATAAAAGTATCTGAAGTAAATATAGCATAATATTAAAACCTTAATAAAGCTGATTAGTCACAAAAAAAACAGGGTTGCTGGAGGGGAGGTGGGTTGGGGTAGCTCGATGGGTGATGGGAAAAAAATAAAAAATAATAAAAAAGAAGAGTTAATAATTATTCTTTGCAAACTATTAAAAAAAAAAATAGAAGGAGAGCTTCCAAATTGACTCTGTGAGGTCAGCATTACCCTGATAACCAAAACCAGAGAAAAACACTACAACAAAGAAACAAACAAAATATACACACAGGTCACTATCTCTGATAAACATAGGATACAAAAGCCCTTAACAAAATATTAGCAACTAAATCCAACAATACATCAAAAAATTTATTCACCATGGCTAAGTGGGATTTATTCTTGGGATGCAAGGGTGGTCAATATTCACAAATTAATGTGATACATATCAACAAAATAAAGTATAAAAACCATATGATCATTTCAATAGACGCATAAAAAGCATTTGACAAAGTACAACATCCACTCACTACAAAAACCCTCAACAAGCAGGTTTAGAGAGAACATACCTCAGCATAATAAAGGTCATCTATGAAAAACACACAGCTAACATTATACTCAATGGTGAAAACCTGAGAGCTTCTCCCCTAAGATCAGGACTAATACATGGATGTCCAGTCTCACGACTTTATCCAACATAGTACTAGAAGTCCTAGACACAGCAATCAGACAAGAAAAAGAACAGCCCAGCTGTGGAAGGAGCCAAGATGTCCTTCAACAGATGAATGGATAAAGGAGACGTGGTTCCTATCTACACTGGAATACTACTCAGCCATCGGAAAGGAGGAACACCCACCATTTGCATCGCCGTGGATGGAACTCGAGGGGAATATGCTAAGTGAAATACATCAACTGGAGAAAGACAATTATCATACAGTTTCACTTACATGTGGAACATAAGGAATCGTGCAGAGGACCACAGGGGAAGGGAGGAAAAACGGAATGGGGAGAAATCAGAGAGGCAGACAAACCAGGAGAGACTCTGGACTCTGGGGACCAAAATGAGGGTTACAGAAGGGAGGGGGCTGGGGGCTGGGGTCACCGGGTGACGGGTATTAAGGAGGTGATGAGCACTGGGTGTTCCACACAGCTAGTGAGCTGCTGAACACTTCACCAAAAACGAATGGTGTACTGTATGTTAGCTAACCGAACACGATAATAAATTCAAAAAAAAGAAAAAGAAATAAAAGGTATCTAGATTGGTAAGGAAGAAGTAAAACTTTTTTTAAAAAATTCATTTATTTATTTGACAGAGGGAGAGAGGGAGAGGGAGAGCCCAATGGGAGGGGCAGATGGAGAGGGAGAGAATCTCAAGCAGACTCCCCACTGAGCACAGAGCCCAATTCAGGGCTTGATCTCATGACCCTGAGATGATGACCTGAGCTAAAATCAAGAGTCAGACACTTAACCAACCGAGCCACCCAGGCTAGGAAGAAGTCAAACTTACCATCGGCAGGTGACATGATACTATATAGAGCAAACTCTAAAGAATCCTCCAAAAGCCTACTACAACTAATAAATGAATTCAGCAAGATCACAGTATACAAAATCAATATACAGAAATCCCTTTCAACTCTGGATATTAATAATGAAATAGAAGAAAAAGTGAGAAAATAATCCCATTTACGAGTGCACCAAAATATAAAACACCTAGGAATAAACTTAAGCAACAAAGTGAACAGTCTGTACTCTGAAAAGTATAAAACTTTGATAAAAGAAATCAAAGGCGGCACAAACAAATGGAAAGATAGTCCATGCTTGTGGATTGGAAGAACAAATACTGTTAAAATATCCACACTACCCCAAACCATCTGCAGATTATTGCAATCCCTATCAAAATGCCAACAGCATTTTCCAGTTAGAACAATCCTACAATTTTTATGAAACCACAAAAGACCCTGAATAGCCAAAGCAATCTTGAAAAAGAACAGAACTGGAGGTCTCACAATCCCAGGTTTCAAGATAGACTACAAAGCTATCGTCACCAAAGCAATGTGTGGTATTGGCACAGGGCCTAAATGCAAGATCTGAAACCATAAAAATCCTAAAACAGGGCACAGGCAGTAATCTCTCTGACACTGGCTGTCGCAACATTTTTCTAGGCAGGTCTCCTGAGGCAAAGGAAGGAAAAGCACAAATAAAGTACTGGGACGACATCAAAATAAAAAAGCTTCCATAGAGGAAACCATCAACAAAACTAAAAGGCAACCTATAGAATGCGAGAAGACATTTGCAAATGACATATCTGATAAAGGGTTCATATCCAAAATATATAAACATATCACTGAACACCAAAAAACCCCCAAATACTCCAATTAAAAATGAACAGAAGACAAGAACAAACATTTCCTCAAGGAAAACATCCAGACGGCCAAGACACATGAAAAGATGCTGAACATCACTCAACATCAGTGAGTGAAGAGACATCACCTCACACCTGTCAAAGGGCTAACATCAACCACATGGGCAACAACAGATGCTGGCGAGCCTGCAGAAAAAGGGGATCCCTCGTGCACTCTTGGTGGGAACCCAAACTGGCACAGCCGCTGTGGAGAACGGTGTGGAGGTTCCTCCCAAGAAAACTCAAAAGAGAACTACCGTCTGATGCAGCCATTCCGCTAATGGGCATCCACTCAAAGAATACAAACACGCTAATCTGAAAAGGCATATGCACCCCTGTGTTTAATGGAGCATTATTCATAATAGCCAAGTGATGGCAACAAGCCAAGGCCACTGGGAAGATGAGTGGAGAGGGAAGATGGGGCATTTATATACGATGGACTATTACTCATCACAACAACGAGCGAAATCACGCCGTTTGCAATGGCATGGATGGATGTAGAGATCTAACGCTAAGTAAAAGGAGAGAAAGATAAATACCCTATGGTTTCACTCCCAGGTGGAGTCTCCAAAATGTAACAAGGGAACAAAGAGATAGACACACCAAAACACAGACTCTTAACTCCAGAGAGCAAAGTGGGGGTTCCCAGAGGGAAGGTGGTGGGAAACGGGCCGGGGATGAAGAGCCACTGCTCAAGATGAGCACGGAATCATGCGTGGAATTGTCGAGTCACTCACCGTGTGATACACCAGAGACTATTTGGACACCGCACGTTAGCTACGCTGGAACGGGAAGCTGAAAAACAGGTACTACTGCGTAGCCTGTAAGTGAGCACACGATGCCGTGTGTGTGTGTGTGTGTGTGTGTGTGTGTGTGTGTGTGCGCGTGCGTGTGAAACACTAGGTGTCAATGTGTGAAATGTATATGGTTCTGAGTGTAAGTGATCCCAAATACATTTATTTATGTATCGATGGAGATCGATACAATCAGGAGTCTTGTCTGTTTCTACTGTTTTGGTTTACAAGTTACACCCGACTGATTCCATCAGATCTGGATGGCAAAACATTCTGGGAGCTTCGGAATTGATTCTAACATGCAGCCCGAGGAACTACCACTGCCTTACGGGTCATCCAAACTCTCCGTGTACAAATGAGTAGTTTCGAATTCGCCTGTGAGCTAGCTGTTCTCGAAACGTGGCGAGGGTCCGCCAACTGCGTGTATGTTATCAGCACAGGGGAACACTTTCGGTCTTGTACAAAATCTTTCCCTTTTCTCTCTCCTCCTTCCCTCATTCCGATAGGACAGAAATCTTAACTGTTTTGTTATGTTATGTGGGACATTATTCTTAGTTTCTGTTTTCTGAGTACATTTGGGAAACTTCAGGAGGCATACTTTTAAGGACATGGTTGACCCTTGAAGAAAAGTACAGTGTGTTTCTGTAGTCATCTGTTTTCTTCGCCATGACTCACCACGCTGGGGTTGGCCACATTTGCAGGGTCCCCACTTGTCATCGTGTCGTGTCAAAAGCCAGTCAGATGGTAAACTTGGAAGTCTAGGCTGGAGGGCTTAAGAAGCGAAGTACAAAGAAGGCCCCTCTGCAGGCTGGATCTCAGGAAACGTTCGGGTTTGCGCGACAAGACCAGCGGGGACGTCTGCATGGCCAGCTCTGGGCCACGTCACCGAGCACTGACGGACTGTCAGGTCAAATAGACGGGAAAGTGAAGATGCGTTTGGGGGAATATTTTACGTGGGTGAATGTTTCCCAATTGTTTAAAATGCATTTGTGTAGAAAATTAGTGGTTACTGAATGAAGTATGTCAAATGACAAATGTCAATATTAAGCAATGACCTTCCTTAATTTATAAAAGGTTTATTGACTGATGAGTAGACCGAAGTCCCCTTTTTTTGTTTGTCCACGTGAAGACAATTACAATTCTTTTCCAAGAATATTGCATGCAATGTTGCAAGGTTTAATAATGGAAGTTTTTACTGGAACGCTGTTCCCAAAGATAGTCCTGGGAGAGGGAGGGGCTGATGGACCCCTCGTGTTTGCACACCCAGAGAAGCAAAGCATCCTCATGCCTTCTTTATTACCAAGTTCCCTGACAACACTTCCTTTGTGCAAAATGGCGGGTGTGACTGGTTCGGGGCCGGAGAGGAGATGCCAGTCAGCCGTCACGCCGGGCCGGCCCGTGGGTGACTGTCCCTCGGCACGCTCGCGGAGGTTCCCAGAAGTGCTACCGAGCCGAAGCCCAGGCCAGATTCTGCTCATGCGCCAGTGCAGGGCCGGGCGGGCCCCCAAGTGCGGGCGTGAGCGTCCCCCGACGGTGTGCACAAAAGCAACTCGGGACCTTCCTTGCGCAGTCCCAAGCAACTATTTAACTAGTTGATAGAGTCATACCACAATCTCCTGTGACACCCCATTTCCCCACCTGCACATCAACACTGTCTAGTATAACTTCGCCAACAGACTGGACAACCTAAAATAATGGATAAAACCTTAGAAAGATGTAACTCCCAAAAGTCATTAAAAAAGAAATAGGAAATTTGAAGAGAACAATTACCAGCAAGGAAATTGAATCAGGCATCAAAAACCCCCAACAAGTGGAAGTCCAGGACCAGATGGCTTCACAGGTGAATTCTACCAAATATTTAAGGAAGAGTTAGTATCTATTCTTCTCAAACTATTCAGACAAATAGAAGAGGGAGGAAGGCTTCCAAAGTCATTCTCTGAGGCCAGCATTACCCTGATACTAAGAGCAGATAAAAACACTACAAAGAAAGAGAACCACAGGCCAATCATCTCTGATAAGCATAAATGCAAAAATCCTCAACAAAATATTACCAAACTAAATTCAAGAAGACAAAAAATCATTCACCACCATCAAGCGGGATTTATTTCTGGGAGGCAAGGGTGGTCAGTATTTGCAAATCAATCAACATGATACATCACACCAATGAGAGAAAGGATAAAAATCACATGATTCTTTCAATAGATGCAGGAAAAGCATTTGGCAAAGTACAACTTCCATTCATGATAAAAACCCTCAAGAAAGTAGGTTGAGAGGGAACATACCTCAACAAATTAAGGTCATAAACTCACAGCTAATGTCATCCTCAATGGTGAAAAACTAAGACCTTTTTCTCTAAAATCAGGAACAAGACAGGCATGTCTAGGCCCTTTTATTCAACAAAGTCCTGGAAGTCCTAGCCGTAGCCATGAGACAACAAAAACAAGTAAAAGACATCCACATTGGTAGGGAAGAAGTAAAATCTCCACTACCTGCAGATGACATGATACTCTATATAGAAAACCTGAAAGACTCGATCAAAAAATTACTCGAACCGATAAATGATTCGGTAAGGTTACATGACACAAAATAAAGAAGTAGCAGGGGCACCTGGGTGGCTCAGTGGGTGAAAGCCTCTGCCTTCGGCTCAGGTCATGATCTCAGGGTCCTGGGATCGAGCCCCGCATCGGGTCTCTGCTCAGTGGGGAGCCTGCTTCTCCCTCTATCTCTGCCCGCCTCTCTGCCTACTTGTGATCTCTCTCTCTCTTTCTGTCAAATAAATAATCTTAAAAATAAATAAATAAAAGAGTAAGAAAAAAAAGAAGTAGCAGAAAGAGAAATTAAGAAAACATCCCATTTACAATTACACCAAAAATTTAAAAATACCTAGGAATAAACTTAGCCAAGCAGGTGAAAGAACTCTATTTTGAAAATCATAAATCACGGATGGGAGCTATTGAAGATGCCACAAACACATGGAAAGACATCCCATGCTCATGGATTGGAGAACAAATACTGCTAAATCTCTACACTACTGAAAGCAATCTACAGGTCTCCAGCAGTCGTTATCAAAATACCAACAACGTTCCTCACAGACCTAGAACAAACAATCCTGCAATTTTTACGAAACCACAAAAGACCCCAAAGAGCCAAAGCAATCCTGAGAAAGAAGAGTAAAAGCGGCAGTATCACAATCTCAGAGTCAAGCTATGAAGGTAGACTGCAAAGCTGCAGTAATAGAAACAGTACGTTACGGGCACAAAAACAGATACACAGATCTGTGGCACAGAATAGAATACCCAGAAATAAGCCCACAAGTATTCAGTCAATCAGTCTTCAGCAAAGGAGGCAAGAATATCCAACAGGAAAAGGCTCTTCAACAAATGGCGTTGGGTAAAGAGAACAGCTACAGGCAGAAGAATGAACTGGACCACAAAAACAGACACAAAAACAAACTCAAAATGGATTAAAGACCTCAATGTACGATCTGAAACCATAAAAGTCCTAGAAGAGAGCACAGGCAGTAATTTCTGATATCAGCTAGAGCTACATTTTTCTAGATACGTCTCTCGAGGTAAGGGAAACAAAAGCAAAAATAAACTCTTGGAACTACATCAAAATAAAACACTTCTGCACAGCAAAGGAAACCATTCACAAAACTAAAAGACAACTTACTGAGTGGGACAAGATATTTGCAAATGACATATCTGATAAAAGGTTAGTATCCAAAATATATAGAGAACTTCTATGCCAAACCAAAAGATCCCGTTAAAAGAGGGCAGAATACATGAACAGACATTTCTCCAAAGAAGACCCCCAGATGGCCAACAGACTCAAAGAAAGATGCTCAACATCACTCATCACCAGGGAAATGAAAAATTACAAGTTCTCACACTTGTCAGAAAAGCTAAAATGAGCAACACAAAAACCAAGTGTTGGCGAGGATGTGGAGACAAACGAACCGTCCTGAACTGTTGGTGGGGATGCAGACTGCTCCAGCCACTGTGGAAAACAGTAGGGAGGTTCCTGAAAAAACTAAAGCTAGAAATGCCATATGATCCAGTAATCCCACTATTGGATATTAACACAGAGAAAAGAAAACCTCTAAATTGAAAAGCTATGTGCACCCTGTGTTCACTACAGCAGTATTTACAACAACCAAGACAGGGAAGCAAGCTACATGCCCAGCCATAGATGGACGGATAAGGAAAATGCCGTGTGTAGACACATGGTGGAATACTACGCAGCCATAAAAAAGGATGAGATTGTGCCATTGGAGACAACATGGAGGGACCTCGAGGGCATCATGCTAAGTGACACAAATGAGGCTGAGAAAGACAGACACCATAGTATCTCATTCATTAATGGAACCTAAAAAGCAGCATCAGAACTATAACGACAGAGAACGGAGGGTTCCGGGGGCAGGTGACTGGGCAACATCAGTGAAGGGAGAGGGAGTTACAGGCCTCCTGTAATGACATGAGTAAGTCAGCAGCATCAGAAGTAGGGCACGAGGAGTACAGAGATGACTCTGTAACTGAGACGTAACGGGACACAGGGTAGCCCTACGGGGGCGAACACAGCGCAACGCATAACTCTGTCCCGTCATTAACTTGTTCCCCTAAGACTAACCTAACATCGTGTGCCAGCTACACTCAGGTGGGAAAAAGGACCACTGCATCCAAGTGCCAGGGATCGGAATGGGGGCGCGGGTCAAATTCAGGTAGAGCTATGGGGGGCGCAGGAGGGACTGATGCAGTAGGACGAGGATTTGGGGGCTTTGTAGCCTGAGTGGAGAGGAGCTCTCAGACAAAGGGAGTTCCTGATTTTTTTCTTTTTTTAAGATTTTATGTATTTATGCTAGAACACAAGCAGGGGAAAGGCAGAGGGAGAGGAAGAAGCAGGCTTCCCGCCGAGCAGGGGGCCTCACACGGGGCTCGATCCCAGGACCCTGGAAGCATGACCAGAGCCGAAGGCAGACTCTTAACCAACGGAATCACGCAGGTGCCCCCGTATGTTTTTATTGTTGTTGACGGAATATCTAAATAAATATCTGAGAGACAGAGGCCTTGCTCTCTATAGGGAGCTATCTTTTCAGCCCCTCCCCATTTCGACTGAGGCAGGGTAGATGCCAGTGACTCTTCTTAAACAGCTAAGTCCTATTTTTATAAAAAGGGGACACAACTCTAAGTTTAGACTCGCTTCCCTGTCTGCGATGGGGCGCCCCTCGTGTCGGAAACAGATAGGACCTCATTAGGGTCAGGTCTTTTGGTAAATTCAGAAAATCTCGGAGCAGGATGTTAGGAAATGTTTCTTATACTTTACAAAGAACACAACCGAGGCTCCTCTGGACTGTAGAGCCGTAGGGTCACAAAGAGGGAGTGCGAGAGACGACATCACCTGAAACACCGGGGTACCGGCTGGGCGCACACAGAAGCCCCCCACCGCCCCCGCCCCCGCAGGTACAACTATGGGTGGGGGGAGAGCTGGGCTCACACAGAATCTCCCCACCGCCCCCGCAAGTACAACCATGGGTGGGGGGAGAGCTGGGCTCACACAGAATCTCCCCACCGCCCCCGCAAGTACAACCATGGGTGGGGGGAGAGCTGGGCTCACACAGAATCCCCCCACCGCTCCGCAAGTACAACCATGGGTGGGGAGAGAGCTGGGCTCACACAGAACCGCCCCCCCCACTGCAAGTACAACCATGGGTGGGGGAGAG
>CM052801.1:3882292-3899523 GCA_028533885.1 Nasua narica | reverse complement strand
AATCCACCCCGCACCCGCAAGTACAACCATGGGTGGGGAGAGAGCTGGGCTCACACAGAATCCACCCCGCACCCGCAAGTACAACCATGGGTGGGGAGAGAGCTGGGCTCACACAGAATCCCCCCACCGCCCGCGCAAGTACAACCATGGGTGGGGGGGAGAGCTGGGCTCACACAGAATCTACCCACCGCCCCCGCAAGTACAACCATGGGTGGGGGGAGAGCTGGGCTCACACAGAATCCCCCCACTGCCCCCGCAAGTACAACCATGGGTGGGGGGAGAGCTGGGCTCACACAGAATCTCCCCACTGTCCCCGCAAGTACAACCATGGGTGGGGGGAGAGCTGGGTTCACACAGAATCCCCCCCTACCCCCGCAAGTACAACCATGGGTGGGGGGAGAGCTGGGCTCACACAGAATCCCGCCCACCCGCACAAGTACAACCATGGGTGGGGGAGAGATTTCTGGAAGCTGCTCTTTTAGTGTGCTGTGATTTATGACTCTAAATGACAGGCATTCGTGATTGCATTCTTACACTATTTCTTTGTAAAACCTACACAGAAGTAGAAAAAGGACGAGGTTAACATAAATTATTATTTTAAAATATTAAATTGTATAAATTATAAACATGTTTCCATGTATTTTTATGTATAAATGATGTGTAGCATCAGTTTTATTCTCATTAAAGAATTACTGTGTCTAAAATCAAACTGTCTTGCTCATTAAGATGGTTTAGTAATACAATTAGTGATTATTTCATTGCATAGTATACACTCGGGGAAGGTTCGTAGCCAACATTACTACACGTAAATTCACATCGCAAGTCATGCTCTGGATGACTTCCGATCTGGCTTGTCTGATCTCATTAGCCGGTCACTGTGGGGTCCTCGTCACATGGTCTCCTCACGAGAAATTTCTACGAGGACCAAACAGGAGTGGAGACAGCTGCACTCTCATCTGGCTCTCCTGGACGTGATTTATGCATAAATACTTTCAATCCACCATTTCTTTACAGTTTTAGCCTACATGCCGATCTACGTGGCCACCATCAGTTCAACCTACGTGAGATAATTGGCACATCGACTTAACTGTGCCCACGTCACACCGTGCTGGACAGTGGCGGTCAGGGAGCAGCCTGCTCTGGGCTCCTCCAGGCTGTACAACGTCCAGCCGACCCTCGGGCTCTCCTGCATTCCAAGCCCAGGGCACGTCCCACCTGTCCTGTGAGGAGTCAACACCAAGCCAACCGTCAGGAAGCAGTACATCTTCATCACTCTCTTAAGTACTCAGGTAGACATACCTAGCAATACAAGTTCTCGTACTGTCTTCCTACCTCCAGATGGCTTGTTTTATGAATCCCACCCCATGTTGAAGACCATCGGATGTGCCAACAACCCCTGGAGTCGGTCAGACTAGGGCTCCCTGTGGAATTACCTCCAGAAGGGAATGAAAAACCAAACAACCCACTAAAAAAAGTCCCCAACTTCTTCTACACTTTATAAGTCACTTTCTGTATAGAGGGACACTGCTTGGAGGACCAAGGAAGGGAATACATTTTAGCAGCAGCATTTTCCTTTCCACCGTTTATACCAACTGCAGTATATGGACATGAGAGTTGTCTAGGGCGGGCCTTACTCATGCCAGTCCTCCAGCCACTCATGCAAGCAAATAAGCATTTAAGAATGTTTATTTAATGAATGAATAAATGCGAAATGAATTAAGGCTTCATGAGGCGATAACAGAGATACTTGCCTGAATTCTTACATAACCCATATTGGGATTCCCATCTGCAATATGGTGGCCACCACCACCGTCGACCCCAGGGAATGGGAACTCATTCGTGCTGAGCTTGGTGCTGCTGGGCACCGAGGTGTTTCCTCACTGTGATATTCAAGCACGGTATACAGCAGCAGAAAACTCCGTTGTGTGCAGAAAGCTATCCCCTAGGTCCCCTTTTCTGCTTCTCCTTCTTCTTCTATCCTGAACTATTACAGAGTGCCGACTACGGAAAACATTTCTTAGGGACTCTTAAGGAGACCAATGAAGAATTAAGAACGAGAGGGACCACTGCCCTCTCATTCTGCTGTTCCTACCGCCTCTTCAGGGTAAAAAAGGCTCCTCAGGTATCAAGCAAGATTTGAGGGACCTCTGATTTTCTCCACGGCCCAGGAAACCCCAAGGAAGCAATGGAGACGGAGAACAAAGACAATGCGAATTTGAAGGTGGACACAGGACGTTTCTGACACACAGCCTGCAGGAGAGCTAAGGAGAGCTTATAGTGACCGACAAGGTTTGATTCGTCTTCCCATTCTGTTATTGTTCATAAAGTTGTAGAAATATATACTATCTACCCCCTTATCTATGCATGTGTACGTATCTGTAGATATCTCTACCTCTCTGTATATATATATACCCTTACACCTGTCTGTCTGTATACAAATATATCTATATGGTCTTCCTTTAAAACGCTAAATTTGCTAAAGGACTGTTTTGACAAGGATCGACTGCCACCTTCCCAGTCTTTTCTTGATAATAATATAGCAGATATATCTACAAATATCTAGCTATCCACACACACAATGTTTTTTTAAAGTAAAGTTTCCAGAAGGTTGCTTGATGAACATTAGATAAAAATGAAGAGGAATAAAGCACTAATTTCTGGAAAAATATGCCCTTTCTCCATCAGGGGCATGTTTATTCCAGTGCTCTCTGGATACTGCAGTAACTTCTGTTGTAATTCACTGTTTGACACGAGAAGCAACCGCAATAAACAATCTCGATACCTTGGTTTGACTGAAGGACTTTGATGTTTTTCATTTTCACTGTAAAACCAAGGACACTTCCATAAGTTCTGTGGACATGCCTGTGACAGGCAAAACAATTTGTCTTCAGTAGAAATAAATCCTAGCCAGTCTTTCCCTGCGAGTGCTTTATTGTTTAAATATGCTTGTTTCACTTCTGAAGCAGCCATAGATACAGACGCAAGCTCTCCAACAAAACGGAGAGATTGGAATTATGTGCCAGGTGAATTCACAGCATTGAAAAACCCCACTTCTCCTCCCGAGCTTTTCTGTAATGAGAATGCTGAGCGTGGGTCCCAGTCTCCTGCACGAGTTAGTTATGGCGCCCCACCGCATCCTTGCCAATCCGTCACATAGAGCCCGCGTTCCTTCCACTGCTCAGCTCTTGGGAGTTTCCGCGTGAGGACGGTGTGGGCCGAGTTTCACAGTTCGCTGGCGGCATCGGCCTGCAAGGGGAGGGCAGGCGTGTGCAAACTAGTGCAGCCCGGAGACGTGCCCTGAGGGGTGTCATCTGAGATGGGCTACGAGTCCTGCCTTGGCAGGAAGCCGGCTGATCGCAAGAGCTCTGTTTTAAGGAACCCTTTGCCGTCCGACCAATCTTACGTCCCCTTCCCCGAATGGGGATCTACAACACCAAAAGATCCAGATAACTATCAAAGCGCTCTGCTGATGGAAGGCCCTTGGTGTTCTGACAACTGCCCTTGACGACTTCGGCGAATTTCATTTGGAAATCCTTGGTCGGCCCCAAGGCACTGATGGATCACGCAGAAACACAAGCTGTAGAAAGCAAACGCTGGCTACAGGCTGGGAAGGGGAGACGTCTCTCCCGAGTGTCTTTCCAGTCCTGATTTGGGCAGGCATAAATTTTAGGTCTGCTACATCTGTGAACGTAAAACTTGTTAATGCATATACGCTCCGAGGCAACCAAGCCTTCCAGGCTGTTGTTTAGCAAGCGGGCGTGAATCTAGGCGAGATGTCGGCCGCAAAGGGCTGGTATCAGCCCAGCATTCTCAGCCTCTAAGAACACGTCTGTGACCCAAGTTATGTGCTTCCTATCTGAGATAGCACCACGAAGCAATAATCAATCGAATGGAGATCTCCTGCCATGGCCTCTGTGTGCAAAGTTTAAACATGGATTGTAAGTGAGGTGATTTAATTTTTTTTTTAAGTAACAGAATTATAAATGTGATTCTTGGTGAGAAATAATGCAGACCATTTATCTGGAATCATTTACACATCTAGGATTTTATACAAAACAAATGTGCTGTTAAACTTCGCATTATTGGGGAATTTATTATTATTTAACTAAAAGTGATAATATATATAAGATATATAAGATTCCTATATGATCATATGTATAGGAATATAATATGTATATATATGAATCTTGTGGGTTAAAGATTAGGGAAATTTTAGGGAAAACAAATATTATATTGAGGTGCAATAGGATCTCTAACATTTCTAACATATGTTCACTGGTGTTGGAAACGCAAGCACAGGGAACAACGCGACTACACTCTATCAGCCGCCCGTACTGAGCAGCGGTCACTATGACCCACACGACGGCTGAACACTAAGGAAGCACTGATTCACGCTTCAGTATATGTCACTTGAAACGTGCAGAAAACTGACATTTCTTGCATTTTTGTTGTTGTTGTTTCATCTGTATACCTTTAAAACACTGCACTGAAAATTTTTTTTTCAGCAAGTGCTTCAGGCTGTGTTTCAACGTCCAGCAGAGAACCACGATGTTTTTGTCATTACGAATCCAATCTCCTCCACGGGATCGAGTACCGACAAGTTCTCCGTGGCTACGGAAAAGATGGGACACCCAGGTGCGCTTCCTCGGGTTACGTCACGCTTACGGAGTGTTTCAGGCAGAAGGAGTCATCGTTTGGTGGTTGTTTTTTTAAAAGTGCTTTTTAAATAAAATACCTAGGAATAAACTTAACCAGGAGGTGAAAGACCTGTAGTCTGAGAACCATAAAACACTGAAGAGCTTGAAGATGACACAAACATACGGAAAGACATCCCATGTTCATGGATTAGAGGAACACATACTGCTAAAACGTCCGTCCTACCCAGAGAAATCTACGCTCTGAATGCAATCCCTATCCAAATGCCATCAGCATTTTTCACAGAACTAGAACAACCAATCCTCAAATCTGTGTGCAACCACAGAGGACCCTGCCTAGACAAAGCCGTCCTGAGAAAGAAGAACAAAACTGAAGGTATCACAATTCCAGATTTCAAGATGTTCTACAGAGCTGGAGTCATCAAAGCAGTTTGGTATGGGCACACAGACACATAGAAGAGAGAGCCCAGAAACAACCCCCTGATTCTGTGGTCAATTAATCTGCAACAAAGGAGGCAAGGATATTCAATGGGAAAAAGAGTCCCCTCAACAAATGGTGTTGGGTAAACGTAACAGCTACATGCAAAACAATGAAACTGGACCACTTTCTTAAACCACACACAAAGATCAACTCCAAATGGGCTAAAAACCTAAATGTAAGATCTGAAACCATAAAAATCTTAGAAGACAGCACAGGCAGTAATTTCTCTGATATCAGCTGGACCTACATTTTTCTAGATAAGTCTCCTGAGGTGAGGGAAACAAAAGCAAAAATAAACTACTAGGACGACATCACAATAAAAAGTTCGGTGCAATAAAGGAAACCACCAACCAAACTAAAAGACAGTTTACTGAATGGGGCGAGATATTTGCAAATTATATATCCAATAAAAGTTAGTATTCAAAATATATAAAGAGGTTATACAACTCAACACCCAAAAAATAAATTACCCAATTAAAAAATGGGCAGAAGACATGAACAGACATTTCTCCAAAGAAGACATCCAGATGGCCAACAGACACATGGAAGGATGCTCAACATCACTCACCATCAGGGAAATGCAAACCTAAACCACGATGAGATATCATCTCACACCTGTCAGAATGGATAAAATGAAAAACACAAGAAACGACAGCTGTTGGCGAGGATGCGGAGAAAGGGGAAGCTTCAACACTGTTGGTGGGAATGCAAGCTGGTGCAGCCAGTCTGGAAAACAGTATGGAGGTTCCTCAAAAACTTAAAAAAAAACAGAGCTACCTTGTGATTCAGCAATTGCACCCCTGGGTATTTACCTAAAGATTACAAAATCACTAATTTGAAAAGCTGTATGCGCCCCTCTGCTAACTGCAGCAGTATCTACAATCACCAAGATACGGAAGCAGCCCCAGTGTCCCCTGACTGATGAAAGGCTAAGGAAGAGGGGGGACAGGAGGGGGCACAGCTGAGGGAAAGAGTGCAGGCCTTGCAAGTGTGAGGCCCGGTGTTTGGTCCTGTCACCTCCAGGCCTTGACTTTCTCCTCAGCTTTGTCACAGAAAGCAGCACACTGTTTTTTTTTTTTTTTTTTTAATTGGAGGGAAGATGTTATGGTGAATGAAAATATGTTCAGGTGTCAAATAGAAACATATAAGAAGTCTTGGTGCCAATCATATTACATTCATTTTGTATCTGCTGGCACTATTGAAAGTTTCTTTTTTGTTTGTGTAAACTCGAACTTCTATTAAGGTTTTGTTGTTGTTGTTGTTGTTATTTTTAGTATATTTATTTAAGCAACCTCTACACACAATGTGGGGCTCAAACTCACAACCCTGAGGTCAAGAGTAGCATGCTCTTCCAACTAAACCAGCCAGGTGCCCCTCAAGGTGTCATGGGTTTTAAAATTCGTGTTGCATTAGTTGTCTCAGTGTCACTAATTTTTGCCAGGACCATTATTGAGCAAGCAAATATATTCAACGGTCATTTCAAGGGAGAAGAAAAAGATGTGATATCCCATATACACCTGTGTGTGTGTATACACAAATAGCTATGATATCATATATATATATATATACACACCTACAATATATTTACACACACATGACATCATATATATATGATGATATATATGTAAAAAGGAATATTTTATATATATATAACAGAATATTACTCAGCCATAAAAAAGAAGGAAACCTTGTCATTTGCAACAACATGGATGGATCTAGAAGGTATAATACTAATTGAAATAAGTCAGTCAGAGAGTATGATTTCACTCATACGTGCAATTTAAGAACAAATGAAGAAAGGAAAAAAGAGACAAACCCAGAAACAGCCTCTTTAACTATAGAGAACAAAGCAATGGTTTCCAGAGGGCAGGTACAGGGGGATGGGTGAAACAGGAAGAGGAGAAGCACACTACAGTTGTCTGAGGAGCACTGGGTAAGGTACAAAATTGCTGAATCGCTACACTGTACGCCTGAAACTAACATGTGCGTTAACTATACTGGAATTAAAATTGAGGAGGGCACGGATCGCATGGAGCACTGGGTGTGATGCATGAACAATGAATTTTGGAACACTGAAAAAATAAAATTTTAAGAAATTTAAAAGAATAAATGAAATAAAAAAAACTAGTGATTTAAAATATTATATCCATTTATTTCATGTCAGTTTAAGTTAGAGTATCAAAGTGATTAATCAGAACTTTCAATGTTTGTGTATTTTTTTTTAAATACATGTATAAGAATGGGTTGAAAAAATCTAGTTTTGCTGATAGACAAAATCCCGAATGATATTTTAAAGAAAACCCTTCTGGGCATTGAAAAAATAGAATAAATTAAGGATTTGATTTGCAGTTTTTTCCAATACAAAGGGGTTAGTACTCCCCTTGTGGAGACGTATCACAGTATTAAGAATTGAGAAAAACTTCACGGTTTAGAATGTGGAGGACAGAGTACGAAGCTTCAGAGGGAAACGTTTATCAGGTTTTCCTGAAACACACTATCCTGTGTCCAACGCCAAATCGTTAATTTGTATCCCAGTCTAACTCTCCTTAAAAAAATAGTCATGCAGCCCTAACCATAAACAGGACATCAATCGCAGTTTTGAAAACAGCATTGCCTAAAAAATCGAGAAACAAACACAAAACCCCCAAAGTGCAGATGTTCCTCAGGACCAAGGACAGGGAGTGAAGAGGAAGTCACAGTCTACCAAGTTCAAAAGAACTCCGTGGATGACCTCAGCCGAGTTCACCATCCGATACGGGGGCCACTTTCTGCTTTCTTCCACCAACTGGGGAAGGAAAAGAAACACAGGCCCCCCGAGCGCCAACGTGGTGGCTACACAACGCCGATCAGGAGTGGGTCAACGCCGCGAGCAGAGTGAGGGCATCTTGACGCTGCCTTCTAGAGGTTTCCAGGGTTGCCCTCTTTGGATTCCGTGGTTGAGTGCCACGGTGTTCTCAACCGGCCCTGTTTCCACTGATTCCCCACAAGCGTCTTCACCCGAAGCGTGCTGAGTCCCAGGGAACTCATCTCGGGGAAAGCAGACCACCCGAGTGTTCTCAGGGCCACCGGCCCTCTTGCCTCATCTGCCGTGACCCTCCTCCCCCGTCCCCTGGGTGCGTGGGAAGATGCCACGGTCCTGGGTGGGGAGAGGAGCAGAGCTCCCGGGTAGGAAACACCGTGATGTTTCCGGTCGACGTTCACAGAGGACTGGACATGGGGGAGATAGCCCATCCGGGCCTCCGTGGCTGCTCTCTTCCTAGTCGGCGGAAAAATAAGCTGTTTGGAATTGTATCAAATTCAGATATTGATTTTGAAGCATCGTTTTTTTCCACCTTCTCACTAAGAGGAGTATTTATGAAGGACATGGCGTTTTCCTTCAACATGAACAGAAAGCTCCTGAATTTATATACATATATATGCATATATATATACATATATATAAAGGTTTTATTGATTTATTTGAGAGAGAGAGATCACAAGTAGGCAGAGAGGCAGGCAGAGAGAGAGGGAGATGTGGGACTCAATCCCAGGACCTTGAGATCATGACCTGAGCTGAAGGCAGAGGCTTTAACCCACTGAGCCACCCAGGTGCCCCCTGAATTTATATTTTATACCTATATGTTTAGAAGTATAATACAGAATATATACAACTATAGTTCTATATAAACACTAGACTGTACCATCTATATACTATATATTATTATAAAATAAATATATAGAGAATGACTAAAAAGGAAATAATACATTTGTGTATAATATATATTACAATGGATTTTTCTTCATCATTCTGTAGTTTTTGCTATTGAGAAATAAATACCGTTTTTCTAATTTCCTACTGGATATGGCTAGAATAGGGACAAAATTGTTATATATGATTTGTATTGTTTACCTAATTTATCTTGTGAATTCTTCATTATGTTTTTTCAGTTATATTAGTGTTAGCATCTGCACACTAAGCATTCTGTAACTTTAAAAAAATACGTGTAATTATTATTTAATTTCTTTGGTCTTTGTGCTTTAGTGAGAACTTCTAAATCAATGTTAAGTAAGAGTGAGGATGCTGTAGATCTCTGTATTTTCCTTGATTTTAGTACAAATAGTTCATCAGGGGGCACCTGGGTGGCTCAGATAGTTATGTGTCTGCCTCTGCTTTCCTCTCTCCCTCTGCCCCTGCCCCCCACTCATACTCTCTCAAATGACTAAAATGAATAAGTGAATGAATAAAATGAATAAAATCTAAAAAAATGAGTTTATCAGTTCTTTGTCATGATAATTGCTAGTAACCAGTCCATTTCATGATTACCTCATTTTGTGCTAGTTCGTAGACTCCTAAGGAGTGGCGGCCGAATTCACCAAATGCCTTTCCATCACCAGCCACATTGAATATAAACAGATGGTTTTCTCTTTCAGTGTGTTAGAACAAAATATCTTCAATCATTGTGTATCGCGGATTAAAAATATCAGTCACCTTGACCATGTTAGAGTCTACTGACTAAAAATCCATTTAGAATTTTTGCATCTAGTTACGCACGATAATCATATACAATTATTCTGTATTTGGCCAATTATTCTGTACCGTAGCAAGTTTCAGCACTAAAATGATGTTAGCATCATGAAAGTGGGCAGTTTTCCAGCTTCTTCTGTAGCCTAGATGAGGTTTTATTTCATAAAAATGATTTATTTGTACCTTAAAGTCCAAATAAACCTCAGCTGTAAAAGCCTGATGTATATTATCACGTCTGAGCCTGAGGTATATTATTTTGTGACCTAGCATCTCTTTAAATTAGCTTTTCAACACCTTCCTTAATGATCTGTAGATTGGGTTTTCTGCCTCTTTGGAAAGCAGGGTTGGATTTTTTTGCAGGAAATCAATCACTCCATTCAGAATTCTCCACAGCAGTGCAGCGAATATGCTCTTGTAATTCTTTTAATCCCTTTAGTGTCTGTGATTGCATTGTTTTTAGCCATAATCTCAGCTTTTGTTTCCTCTTATTTTCCCTAATCCATCTTTCTAAAAATGCATACATATGTATATATATCAATCACAATAACCACGTAATATATAATCATTTATAAGTTGATTTTATATCAATTATTACAAATATGTACCACTGTAAATGTATAGTTAGATCTATAGATACATATGTCATCGTAAATGTGTATATATATAGTTGTAACTATATGCAGTTAATTTCAAGGACATGTTTAGATGTATTTATCGTTTCTGCTATTTTGATCTTTATTCTTTGGCTTTTTTGTAAACATTCTTCATCAAGTTGAGTAGGCTTCCCCCTCTTCCTACTGTACTGAGAGTTCTTATTATGAAAGAGTGTTGGGTTTTGTTGACTGCTTTCTCTGTGTCTGCTGGTATGATCCGTGAGTCTACTTTTTTAGCCCGCTGATGTGCTGGATTTTAGAATGTGGAGGCAGCACCGGCCTCAATGCTGGGATGAATCCGACTGGGTCACAGTATGTGATTCTTTTCATGCTTTTTTGGATTTGATTTTCTAATATGTCCTTAAGGATTTTTCCATCTACGTTCATGAGAGACGTTCATCTGCAGTCTTCTTCTAATTCCTTTGCCTGGTTGTGGTATCAGGGTAATGTGGGCCTCAGAATGGGTTAGGAAGTATTTCTTCTGCTTCCATCCACTGAAAGAGATTGTAGGAAGCTGGTATAATTCGTACATTAAACGTTGGGTAGAATTCACCAAAGAACCCATCTGGGCCTGGTATTCTCTGTTTTAGAAGGTTGTTAATTTTTTAATTCAATGTCTTTAAGTTTTAGGCCTATTCAGGTCATCTCTTTCTTCCTGTGTGAGTTTCAGCAGTTGTGTCTTTCGAAGAATTGTTCTATTTCATGTAGGTTATCACATCTGTGATCACAGAACTGTTCATCGTGTTCTTTCATTAGCCTTTCAATGTCCATGGGATCTGTAGTGATGTCCCCTCTTTCATTTCTGACATCATTTTTTTGTATCCCATCTCTTTTTTTGTTTGCCTAGCTAGAAGCTTTGGCTTTTATCGATGTTTTTAAAGAACCGGATTTTAGTGGCAGTGATTTTCTCTATTGATTTCATTTTCAATTTCATTCATTTCTTCTCCATTTTTTTTTTTTTGCTCACATTGCATTTAATCTGCTCTTCTTTTTCTAGTTTTCTAATGTGAAATTTAGACCGTTGATTTTTAATCTTTCTTCTTTTCTAATATATGTACCCAATGCTATACATTTTCCTCTAAGCGCTGTTTTCACAGCCTCCCACGTGTTTTGGTCAGTTGTGTTTTCATTTTTATTGAGTTCAAAATATTTTGTAATTTCTTTGACCTATTGTGTTATTTAGAAATGTGCTGTTTAATCTCCATGTACTTTGAATTTTTCCAGGAATTTTTTTTTATTATTGACTCCTAGTTTAATTCTGTTGTGGTCTGAGAGAGGACACTGTATGGTTTCTACTTTTTAAAAAAATTGTAATGGTGTGTTTTATGGCCCAGAATGTGGTCTCTCTTGGGGAACGCTCCATGAGAGCTTAAGAAGAATGTGTGTTCTGCCGTTTTTTTGGATAGAGTAGCTTACGGATGCCGATTATATCTGACTGACTCACGATGCTGAACTCCCTTTCCCCTTCTACTGGAATCAGGAGGGGATTTTCCTCCACTATCTACCGTGAGAATCTAGTCATGCTCCTGGAGGCAATACTCACTAAAGTTTAGGATCTGCCAGTCCCCTGGGGTTTTTAGCTCTCAGACTTGTTCACACAGAGCTGTTTACACTGAGTCTCCATCAGTTACAGCTCAGGTTTTCCCACTGTGACATGGGTTCTTTGTGTTTCTGCCCTGGTTAGATAGGACTGACTGGATTTGCCTGTATGTATCTCCAATCACGGGGGCAGCATTGTCCTATGTCTTCCCTTCTCCCGTGGCTCTCAGAAGAGTTGATTTTTCTCCTTATCCAAGACACCAGAAGTCTAAGTTTCCCGTGTGTGTGTGTGTGCATGCACACACACACACACGCGAACAGGGGCTGGGGGAGCAGAGAGAGAGGGAGAGAGAGAGAATCATAAGCAGGTTCCATGCTCAGAGCAGAGTCCGATGTGGGGCTTGATCTCATGAACCCGAGATCGTGACTTGAGCCAAAATGAAGAGTTGGATGCTTAATCGAGTCACCAGTTGCCCCTTATTTTCCTTTTATAAATTACATTTTTTCTAGTTTCTTACATTGAAGATGTAATCCATTTATATTCAGTCTTTTTCATTTTAACAATGAAAGCTTAGGTGGATGTAAATAAGTTTGTCATAGGCTTTGACATATGGAATTAACTTTCTCGTTACTTGCTAGATGATTTACAGCTCTGGCGTGATTTTCCCACTGGTCTAGGTATTGTTTCACACATTTCTTTTTATAAATTGTTGTTCGGTTCACATATAAATCCATCAACTTACAAACTATTAGGTTTTGGAGCTCATTTTGTAATGTGGATATATAACTCTGCTTATCAAAGTGTTTTATAAAATCTGGATGTTTTAGATATAATTGGGATTTTTGTTTCATAAGTCACAGTCAGTATGTAGATAACTATGCATACACACATGTATCTAGAGAGATAAACATACAGATATAGGTACAACTGCAAATATAGATATGGCTCTAGATAGAGATACAGAGCTATAGAGACCTACTGGTAGAGATGACACAGATCCAGACACATAGATATAAATACAGATATAAATAGAGAGATAAACAGATATCCTGCCCGTCTTCCCTTAGCCCTGATAATTTTTCACCCGCCCTGCTCTGCTCTGTTTTCCAGTGTCCCAGCTCCCAGCACCTGTGTCTCCTTGGCCGAGGGCCTCTTTGGCCACCAGTGCCTGCTCGGCTGAGCACATGGCGTGCCGGAAGGCTGGGGGGATTAATGCCTCCCACACAGGCCCCACCCAATGGCTGATGGGCGCTGATGGCCAATGGCATCAGCCCCCTCTTCTCGTGGGAGGGAGAGCTCCAAAGCTTGTGTTCACCACTGCCTCCCAGACACCCTCTGGGGAATTATGCTTCAGCTGCCCACCCTGAGAACCTGATGGAAAAAAACACGCTTTCTTAGCTTCTTCCCTCATCTTACTTCCCCTCGCTCTCCCTGATGTTTCTCAAGATCACATCCCACATCAATTGTTCACACTCCAATCTCCTTCTCAACATCAGCTTCTGTAATGGACACACACCCACACACACACACACATCCCACGATGGCAGATAAGTTTTCTTTTTTGCTGTACTCATGTCAGGGGCAGCTAATTCCAATACTTAATTTGCCCAGAAGAGAAAGATTTGGCATCTTCTGGTAACATTCTTTGGTGGGTAATACATGTATTACAGAATTTAAAATCTGCATTCTAATTTGGATTGCAACCTATTATCTTTACTGAAGTGATGGGACATGGAGCTTGCCTTGAGTAAAAAGGCTTGGCCCCATCTGGTAGGTATGTAGCTGCAAATGGGGTCACTTTTTTTTTTTTAAAGATTTTATTTATTTGACAGAGAGAGAGAGATCACAAGTAGGCAGAGAGGCAGGCAGAGAGAGAGGGAAGCAGGCTCCCTGCTAAGCAGAGAGCCCGACGTGGGGCTCGATGTGGGGCTCGATCCCAGGACCCCGAGATCATGACCCAAGCCAAAGGCAGAGGCCCCAACCCACTAAGCCACCCAGGCGCCCTGGGGTCACTTTTTTTCTGACCATGCTTCTCCAAGCAATAGCTGGCACGTCTTAGGTATCCCTCGCTTCAAGAGGAGAATGACTTAGACCTGGCTAGAAGCTGAGTTTATTTCAGTCCAGTATCTTCTTCCTGAACAACAACAGAAGTCCAAGTAGGGACAACCCAAATCAGTACTCGAGCAACATCTGTTTTGAGGAAAAATCCCTAGCATTAAAAGTTCGGCATACCCTGTGATATCGGGTATGCTTAGTCTCGGTCTACATGCAGTTGCTAGTTTGAGAAAAAACCCGACTAAAACAAAGCCTGTCAATATAACGTGTGCTGCTGAATTATAGTCCTGCAATCACTTCAAACTAGATGAAGCCGAGGTGGACAGGCATCCGTCAATGATCTACAACTCCATCCCGCTCCAACGGACTTAACTTGAGGGGTTCCTGCACTATCATCCTTCCTAACGTTGTCAAGTAATGGCTTAGGGTCCTGCTGTGCTAAGCCAGAGACGGTTTATGAGAGGATGAGTACATTATCCCCCCATCTCCTCTGCAGGATCTACTTACACAGACCCTGTGTCCACTGATGCATGAAGTGTTCTCCAAGATTAAATGCTTGGAAAGGAAGGAGATAGCAACTGAGACGAAACCCCCATTAGACTCTCTGGTCTTCTTCCAGTGGTCTTTGAAAGAATAACAAGAGCATTTCTACATGAAATCATCAAACTTTTCAGGCTAATCGGGTCATCCAGTGTAGGCATAGAAGGTTTCTGAAAGTTCTTCATCAAGAATGACCTTGATGAAGTCATGAGTTCACCCGTACGTCAAATTCTACCATGAGAGAGTTATTCACTGGATTTACTTGATTCCATGAAAATTAGTCAAAAGTATCAATTAGCCTTACTCTTTGGGATCATGTGGATGTTTAAAATATTTAAAGTTTTTTGTTTGAATACCGAGTTGGAGAACAGTTTCCAACTCGGCTGGTTGTTAGGGAGACAAAATCAACTATCTGTCTTTACACGCTGAGTAGACCTGATAATGTTACATACTTTATTTATAGACCCATGAGCTTTCAAGGGGTTGCTGTTGTCGATGGCTAGGTTTTGGATGATTGACTTCTTCTCTCTCTCTCTCTCTGTCTCTCTCTTGTGTTTGCTTAGCGCTATTGTGGTAAGAGCTCCATAACAGATGCCATAACCAGGGCTTGGCTGCCTAAGTAACACTTGCCTTAAAGAAAGAGTTCAAACAAAGTCATCATCTGGCCCAAACTCTGGGTGTCAGTGCACAGCCACGTCCCCGTGTGAGGAACGCTTCCTCAGCCAAGCCCTGACGGAGCAGGAGGGGAGACAGAGCTCAGGCAGTTTCTTAGACACAAGCTCCCAACCCACAGTTTGGAAATCTTGGCAAAGGAGAAAGCCGTTGTGTTGCAGACAAGGGAGAATGTAACCGAGCGACCAGAAACAACAGTAGAGAGATCTCGTAACTCTGGACAGACAGGAGAGCAACAAGGACATGGTTGGCCAGAATGACATTTGACTCTTTTCTCCACAGTTCTGCCTACATTTGGGTCTGGTTCTTCCAGGGGACCGCCAGGGGCCGTCCCAGCTGAATGCCTCCACAGCGTGGTGGCCTCCTGACGGACATCCTGCGGGCTCTTTACTCGCGCGTTTTCTCATTGTTTGAAGTAAATGGAGGGTCTTCCTGTGTTCAAAGCTGGGAAAAGCTAGTGAACAAGCTTGTCGAGAGGACGTAGTCTTGTCACATTGCTGGTACTCTCCCTACATTAGTGTTAATGCCCGAACACATCGTCCTTGCGCGAACCATGAGAGAGTTTAAAGACAGAGGACACACGGAGGTGATGGAGGGAGGCGGGTGGGGGAGGGGCTGGACGGGGGATGGGTACGAAGGAGGGCACTCGTGACGAGCACTGCGTGCTGTACAGAAGCGAACCACGGAATCCGGCTCCCGAAACCAATCCTGCACTGCGTGCTAACTGACTAGAATCTACACGAAACATTGAAAAGAAAGGAACGAGCAGGAAAAGGACTTCCTTGCACGCTCACACACTGCTCCAGTTGCTCTGGAGATCTAGGCGTCCTGTGTGGTACTATCGTCATCGTCAGGGACGCAGGCACGTGCTATCGTCATCGTCAGGGACGCAGGCACGTGCTATCGTCATCGTCAGGGACGCAGGCACGTGCTATCGTCATCGTCAGGGACGCAGGCACGTGCTATCGTCATCGTCAGGGACGCAGGCACGTGCTAGGCGGCGGCGGTTTACCGCGTCGGAGGGGCCCGTCAGTGCCGGGCACTGCGTTATGTGCTGGGGCGCGCAGATGCTGCACCTGTCCCCCCTGCTGCTGGCGGGGCACACAGACCCACAGGAGAGCTCCAACGAGAGTGTAAACGCTCGGGCAGAGTCCCCGCACATTAAGGAGCTGTGAAGAAGGGTGCCGGAACCGCTTCTTGGCGTTCGCGAGTCTTAAATAACTGGTTTGCACCTTGTCTTTACCAATTAAAGAGAACAGCAAGGACGCAGGTTTCGTTCAGTCATTCAGCTAGGGCATTTGCCCTGGCTTCCTTAGGGGAGTGTCGGGGAGTGCGAAACACACACGAGGAGCTCAGAGTGCTCTTCTTATGACAAGGCCTTGCATGCACTGCAGAGCGAAACAACAAAACGCAGAAGGGAAAAGGAGGAAGAGGTTTGTTCAGAGGGACGGACGGGAGGTGAAAACAGGTGCCGTGCTGGGGTCCAGCCTTCCCTGCTCGCGTCACACCTGTCCCTGGACTGTCCTGCATTTCGCACACAGTAGGGAGGCGCCTTCGAAGAAATCCCCAGGCGCACTGAAGTGACACAGAAGCTAGCTTTTCAGTGTCTGAGTTTCAGGGTAATCCGTGACCCAAACTATTCTTCCCCAGCAGCGCAGACATGAAAGTTAAAGGATTCGAGCTGAACTTGACAGGTCTGCCCTTTAAAAAGTAGCATCACAAGATTCGTATTAAGACCATTTAAATGGCGGAGTTAAAATATTAATGCGTTCCATTTAAAATGAAATTTAATAATGTATAGAAAAGTAATACATACATGAGTGGCTCAGAAGCATAAACGGTAAAAGATAATGAGGCTCTTGTCTTTGTAACGTGACTAAAAGTCAGAATGTTTTAAAATGGATCTTGTAAGCCTTGATTCTGTCATCATTAGTGTGTGGTTTCTAGGTTGATCTTAGGGAAAATGTCAGGAGGACATATTTTAAAACTTTCTAGTGTAATATTCTTTGTCACTCATGAAAAGTGACTTTTCACATAGTTGAACATAAAGTCTGAATTGTGCCGTGTTAAAATATAAAACTGGGTGATTTATTTTTTCATATTATATTACACACACACACACACACACACA
>CM052801.1:3861066-3881792 GCA_028533885.1 Nasua narica | reverse complement strand
ACGTCTGGGATGCCTGACCTTCTTATCACCGATAGCAAAATTTCTTTTTTTTTAAAAGATTTTATTTATTTATTTATTAGGAAGGAGAGAGAGTGAGAGAGAGCATGAGAAGTGAGAAGGTCAGAGTGAGACGCGGACTCCCCATGGAGCTGGGAGCCCGATGCGGGACTCGATCCCGAGACTCTGGGATCATGACCTGAGCCGAAGGCAGTTGCCCAACCAACTGCGCCACCCAGGCGCCCTCCGATAGCAAAATTTCTGCTACGCCTCATGCCAATTGTGAAAGCTGGAAACCATCGTGCTTCTTTACATTTGAACTTAATAATACACATTTTATAATGTGTTTATTTATATTTGGTGAACTGTAATACAATGCAGTGTACGCTTCATTCTATGGTTTTCTAAATTTTATGTAAAATGTTCTCAGAAGTAACCTTATTAAGTGGAATATGAAAAAGAGAATTAATCCAAACAGCTTCCTGTGACAGAATCCAAGTTTCATTATATGTATACAATGTGCTCAAACTGTTCACGGAGTTCAAGGCCATCAGGGATTTTTCAGAAACAGTATCAAATGGATATATATATGTGAGGCATTTAGGCTAGAAATCTGTAGGGCCATTGATCCATAGGGAAAATGCATCTGTTATTTCCCTCGTGTGGGGGAGGACTGGAGGGAGAGAATTGGTCGAAGAGTACAAATAGTGACTAAGCTCATTATTTGTTTTTCTGAATGGGTGTGAAGGCTATTATAAGTGCATGTCCACTCACAGGTGAATGGATAAAAAAGGGATGCGGTATTTATATACAGGAATATTACAGGAATAAAGGAATATTACTCCGGCATAAGAAAGGATGAAATTGGAATGTACAGAATTGGCGAATCACTGTATCGAATACCTGAGACTCCTTTAACACTGCACATTAATTATACTTTTAAAAATTCTTTCGGTAGTTCTACCCATTCCTTGAAAAGAATACACGTCCGAACACCAAGTGACAAATCGCTGTGGTATCGGACGCTTTGTGTGGATGGTTTCTCCTTGTCTCCTGGGAAGAAGCAGAGCGCCTGTCCGCATGAACTGTGAACTACGGCCAGACTTTTTAAAGTAGCAGACCATGAAATAATTTTGTTGTTTAGTTACGAGACTCACTTGTTTATGGAGGCCTGACCACATTCACGCTGTACGATCTTCAACGAAATTCATCATCCCAGCGATCTAAGCATGATCGCAATCTAAGATGAACAGCAGAAGAACCTTCAGAGACGCTACGTACCCCACTGGATCTAGATTTGTTTTTGTAAGATTTTTTTTATTGGAGAGAGAGAGAGCATGAGCAGGAGGGAGGGCTAGAGGCAAAGGGAGAAGCAGGGTCCCGGCTGAGCAGGGAGCACGATAGGAAACTCCATCCCAGGACCCTGGGATCACATCCTGAGCTGAAGGCAGAAGCTTAACCCACTGAGCCCCCTCGGGTGCCCCGAATCTGGATTGAACAGTACTTTCGTTTCCCACAAAGACCAGTGATGGCACCAGCTGCCTATTCTTTATCATGCTCCTTGGAAACTTGAGTTACGATCCATGCTGCTACTTGTATCTTGGCTCTTTCCAGAATACGCTCAAGTTTTTCATCTCTTGCGTGAATAAGGCACAGATGGGGAAATGAGAACCCACATATTGAATTCTTCAGTTAATTGCCTACCCTTTGGTGAAAGCGAAGAGCTGAGGTTGTTTTGTTCCTAAGGCCGTGATCCACGAGGAGACACATCATGCCAGAACCCCGAAAATGTGCTTCCCTAGGGGACACGGGACAACCGGGGTCAGTACGTGATTTCCCATCCTTCCCCCGAACCTGTACAAGAGCAACGGTGCGAAGGCGACCACCGTAAACGCTCACCGCGGCGCCCGCCCGCGAGCCGGCGGACGCGGTGTCGTCCTACACAAGTACGCGGCAGAGGAAGGGCCGTCGGGAGTCTCGGGGTTCGGGAGCCGTAAATCTCGGGTGAGGTGCCACGGCTCGTGTGCAGATTGCACAAGCGGCGGGCATTCCCGGGTCTGTTTGCACCATCAGACACCTGCGTGCAACAGCTCCCAAGGGTGTGCGAGGAGTGTCACAGGCCACCTGGTACCACTTTCCCCCAGGGCAAGCCAGGAAGACACTCCCTGTCACACGTTCTGCAAACACATCAGCGCGAGTGCAGGTGTCCGTAGCATTTTCCTTTCCGTTTTAGCCAAATATCTGTTTTCTATCAGCTGTAACTTTGGCCAAAAAAAAAAAAAAAAAAATCTGCCTTTATGGGAAAAAAAGAGGGTAAATGTTTGCACTATCAGCATAAATTACATCAGCTTGCCCACCCTGGGATTATAAGAACGTCCGGAAAACACTTCAGTTTTTTAAAAATGGCAACGTTCCTTCAGCAGCAATTCAAATGGACAGGAAAAAAAAAAAGAAAGATTCATCTTAGATTTGGGTGATTCTCTGCAGATATGCAGATAAGAAAATTACAATGAAAGAAGATAGAAATCAGAACCAAACCCAACAGAAGAATACTTCGATTTGTTGTAGCCACGCTTCCAAAGTGTTTCAAGAGCCACATTCAGGACTTCGATAAAACTTTGCTGAGAATTTCTTCTCAGACAAATCCCTTCTCTTTGACTTCACATAAAGTTACAGAAATCCAAGTATTTCCAACAAGGGCGCCTTCTTGCTCCCACCCTGACAGCGAGCCGCGTGTGGACAAGAAAGTTATGTGTGTTGGCTGCTTCATTATTTTCTGGACGATCACCGTCCAAAACCATTGTGCTCACATTTCCACTCGTGTTTCCAACCATATGAATGTACCTTTTAAAAAATTTTTGGACAGTAATATCTGGTGTATTTTCTTCTTCTTGGTCTTTTTTAAAAAATTTTTATTTATTTATTTCACAGAGAGAGAGAGATCACAAGTAGGTAAAGAGGCAGGCAGAGAGAGAGGGGGAAGCAGGCTCCCCGCTGAGCAGAGAGCCCGATGCGGGGCTCGATCCCAGGACCCTGAGATCATGACCTGAGCTGAAGGCAGAGGCCTTAACCCACTGAGCCCCCCAGGTACCCCTTCCTGGTTGTTTTTTATCTTCTGCAGACCCTCACCCCTGAAATGAGCCATTGGGCTGAAGCGTACTGGGCCCCAAGAAGACAGGAAGGGCAGAGTCAGATCTGTGGCTTTGAGGGCGAACCTGAGCTCTCGGTTCACAGAAGAAATACTGGTCTTGAGAGCAAAGCATTTCTTCCAAGAAAGTGGTGCTTGAGAAAGTAATTTTTTCTTAAATTCCAAATATCGCATTTAAATACCAAGAGTGAGATCCTTGGAGAAGTGAAAAGCATACGGGGATGGCTTTCACCCCCTGGAGTGGCAGCAGCACCGTGAGGTCAGCATGTCCCCAAGCACGAGGACAGCAGAGTCCGGAGAGAAGGGAGCCCACGAAGGGAAGCCGCAAGGCCAGTCTGCGGGTCGGAGTGCATGGCTGCCTCACATCAAGAAGCAGTTGAAACTCCTTCCCCCTCCTGATCCTCCTGCAAGAGGCAATCCCTTCCTCCAAAGGGAAAAAAAATAAACACGCGGGAGAATAACAAAGAGGGACAGAGGCATTCTTCTGAGTCTCTGGGGACCCCGGACACATCCAGGGGAGGTTTAGAACAGAAGAGGTGTGAGGGCCCAAGAGGCCCCTAAATATTCAGCTGAAAAGAGCCGGTAACCTCCTGGAAATGAAGACCCTCCTGAGACAAATGAGTTCAAAGGACAGAAAAATGCACTGGCCGATTCCCCTCCAGGGAGAGGCGGCCTTGGGATCCTAACGATGCCGGGCGGGAGCTAAGCTGTAGCCACATACAGAGACAAGAAGAATCTGTATGCGCCTGAATCTCCGGGTCCACTTTGAACTTGCTCTCAGTGACATAAAGAAGCAATGAATTAACCTCTCAGAAATTAGCTTCCTTGCAGCAAAACAGGGATGAAATAATACCCAAGTTTTAAGGTCGCTGGTAGGATGTGATGTAACTACACAGTGGATAGACATAGCACACGTTCAGTGAGTTGTAGGTAACACTACGGTTGCTGTCGGCATAATTGGAGGACAAATAAGTCTCTCGTGCAGGTCATTCACTATGATTATCGTGTCTGAATTCAATTGGATGAGAATAATTTGTGCCCATCTTCTTCCCCGGTTAGCATGTAACAATTATTACACAAAACAAATGACAAAACATTCCAATGCATTTCCAGGACTAACATTAATTTCGGATAAATTACTCTGTGATGGCAGGAAGATCACGACGACACATGGCAAATCATTCCAAGTTGCCCTGATTAATCAACTTAAGAAATCCCTTCACGACAAAGTTGTCTAAGAAAATGGGATTCGTGCTTCTCCTGATGAGGACCTCATCAGTGCGGACTATTGACTATTCCAGGGAAAGTCACCAGGACCAGTTCTGAGATGGTGGAAGCAAAATGCATCAGACACGGGGGTTTAGATTATTTGCCCCAAGTGTGGCCCACGGACCAGTGTGTGAACATCCTTGGGAGACTGGGAATGCAAATTCCCAGGCCCCCACCCAGTCCTGCCGTGAAATCAGCATTTGCATTGTAACCAGATCCCAGGTACTTTTCGGGCACAAAGTCTGAGAAGCGCCGGCCTCCACCGATCTCCACCTTACCATTCTAGCATTGGCGTTACACCAGGCAGGAGAAATCAATTCTGAATAGTGTCTTGGAAGAAAGCTTATTTGTATGGACTATAACACGAATAGATCAAAGATAGAATAACGTAGAGTAGGACAGGTGAACAATTGTAGAAACAGGGAAATGAGTAAACACAAACTTGTGAAAAGTGATGTTAATATCATGACCTCATGCAATTTATATTCTGCAAACTTTTGTTGTTTTGTTCTAAATAATGACATTGCTTTCAGATGTCAGTAAGATTAAAGACACGGTTTTGAGAATAAAATGTCTGTGCTCCCTTTTGTTGTCACTTTTTTTATATAATTATGTGCCCTAGACGTCCCTTCGTCACCGAGCCTAGACGCTGTGACTTATACCCTCTCCTGAAAATTATAGGCAGGACTTCCAGTTTAGGATAATGAAAACAGTTTGCAAACAAGAAATTCCAGCATCTAGCACATAAATTCTTTTAAAATGACTGAATGAGACTCACTGGGTTACCGTGAACCCGATCTTCGTTCAGGAGGTGAGGGCTCGAATGCATCACCTGCGAAGATGTTTAGAAAATGCCGCAGAGGGGCGCCCGGGTGGCTCCGTGGGTTAGGGCCTCTGCCTTCGGCTCAGGTCATGATCTCAGGGTCCTCGGATCGAGCCCCACATCGGGCTCTCTGCTCAGCGGGGAACCTGCTTCCCCCTCTCTGCCGACCTCTCTGCCTACTTGTGATCTCTCCTCTCTGTCAAATAAATAAATAAAATCTTTAAAAAAAAAAAAGAAAGAGGGCGCCTGGATGGCTCAGTTGGTTACGCAACTGCCTTCGGCTCAGGTCATGATCCTGGAGTTCTGGGATCGAGTCCCGCATCAGGCTCCCAGCGCCATGGGGAGTCTGCTTCTCCCTCTGACCTGCTCTCTCTCACTTTCTCTCTCTCTCTTTCTCTCTCAGATAAATAAATAAATAAAATATTTAAAAAAAAAAAAAAAAAGAAAAGGAAGAAAATGCCGCAGAGAACGCACGTCAGTGACCGCACATCCTCAGGTCCGCTTCCCTCACCTGCCGGGGAGTGTGTGTTCTGTACCTGTACTTTCCCAGACCACTAATTGTTGTCTGCCACACCGTGGATCTCAGTTGACGTTACTCAATCAAAAATACCACGGTTCCAGGCCCCTGGGTGGCGCAGTTGGTTGAGCGACTGCCTTCAGCTCGGGTCATGGTCCCGGAGTCCCAGGATCGAGTCCTACATCGGGCTCCCAGCTCCATGGGGAGTCCGCGTCTCACTCTGACCTTCTCCCTTCTCATGCTCTCACTCTCTCTCTCTCTCTTTCCTAATAAATAAATAAATAAAATCTTAAAAAAAAAAAAAAGATACCACGGTTCCGGCACACTCTAGGTGCTTTTCTGCCTTTCTGGTATTTTTGGTACTGGCCTGCCTCGGCCATCATTCAGGTCATAGCTGCTCACGAAGGTGAAGTTTTCCAGGTGAGTTCAGCTCATCGTCCTTTGCTTTCATTTTTATCATTTTCATGCATTGCTGGTTGAACTCCATTAAAGCGCACCCTGGGTGTCGCACGGTCTCGCAGGAACTCTGAAGCCTGTGACAGCTCGCTGCGGAGAGGCTGGTGGCAGCCGGACGCTCGGAGAGAGGACACAGGCTCGGGCCCTCCTGGGATCAGCAGGGAGGCCGCCCTGGGCTCAGGCACTGGGGAGCCCCTGGTACCGCCGGCTGCACCGTGGCTGCAGCCCAGGCCGCGTAGGACTGATCGCTAACCAGCGCCCTCCTTAGCACGTGCCCCCAGGCACGCCGCAAAGTCAATCTAGGACAGAACCGTGTTCCGTGCTCTATTCCGAGGAACGCATTCGCCGGCAGGCCGGCCCGGTGACTGGTCCTGGACGTGGGACGCGTGCTTTCCTGTCACGTTTTTCCCTGGGAGAAATACAGGATTTCTGGGTGCCCAGGATGTGTCACGCCTTCATAATCAACCAGCCTCTACTCTTCCTAGTTTTACTTTTCACCCGTGTCTTTGAAGATTTCATGTTTCATAATTTACCAATTATCATTTGTAAGTTTATCTTTCGCCTTTGATAACAGGGGAGATTTTAACACGACAACACAAGACAAAGACTTGCTGTTTAGTATAGAATTCATTTGTGACCTTAAATAAATTTCACACATTCCTCCTGCAGTGTCAGTGCTCCCCACGAAATAAAAGCTAAATAAAAAAGAAGAACCAAGCAACCCGACCATACGCACTTTTTCCTCTCAGACACAAACAGGTCAATGGTCCCCCAACTAATTCTTTGTTACTTAGTGGAGACAAAATGAAGACTTTGATGTTTGCCTCTGACTGACCCCGCTGTACGTGACTCGCAGAAGTGAAAATTGCCATTAAAATGTGAAACTCTTCACTGCAAATATGGGCAATACAAACCTAGGACACATATTCCATTAACGCTATTATTAAGACTGTGTACACAGAGTGCCAGAAAAAAAATCACCTGCTTCTAGAGAATTAGTTGTTTGCCCATTTAAATAAAGCAAAAATAGGGGCGGCTGGGTGGCTCAGCTGGGTAAGTGCCTGCCTTTGGCTCAGGTCACGATCCCTGGGTCCTGGGATCAAGTCCTACATGGGGCTCAATGCTCAGGGGGGAGTCTGCTTCTCCCTCTGCCTGCCGCTACCCCCTGCTTGTGGTCTCTTTGTCAAATAAATAAATAAAATCTTAAAAAAAATAGTACCAGACAAGGTGGATAAGCGCACTGCTGCGAGCTTCTTACATTATTTGAAGGTGTTACGCTAGTATTTGAAGGTGTTAAAGATGTATTATAAATACTTGCATCACCATAAGATTTTTTTTATTATAAGGAGGTGTATCTAATAATTTAATGGTTGAGTTACATGGGATTCTACAAAATGAAATTTCATTTTGTACATATAAGCAAAACCTTTTACTTTATCTTAAATAACGCATAAATTCTAATACAAATAATAAGCCCAAACCAGATCGGCTATCGAAATCTTGTGACGATGTCCAGGGAGATTAAAGGGGCATGCTGACTTCACTGAAGAGTTTCAAATGGATGAACAGTTGCTTTTCTAAATTTGGTAACTGGCTTCTTAAAAATGCCAGATTAAACATTATGCATTCGGCCCTCGGTAACTTGAGCGCCGTGGTCAGCACGAGGCTTGTGTCCTCACTCCCCCACACGCACAGCCTCCCCTCCCCCTCCCCACCAGGCATCACAGGCAGCTGGGCGGGGGTCCTCATTTCACAGCACCCACCAATCACGCAAATCCCACTCTCTCTGCCTCAGTGGCTGACTGTGGCACCCCAGACAGAGGAAAACAAGAGCTCTTGCCCCCTGGCCTTGAGAGGGACTCACAGAGGGTACCGTCCACACCAATGCCTGTCTATATGCTGGAAATTCCTGCCCATGAATTTCAAGTGCTGTGCAGGCAAGAGGTCAAGACAGGTGCCAGAATGAGGGGCATGAAGGTCAGAAACACCAACAGCATGGCAGACAACAGGATCCAGGGCCCTCACTTTTCCATCTGAGAACCTACAAAGATGTCTCTGAGACACCAAAGAGTTAATGTCTAACACAGTGGGGGATGCATCTTCTGCTACTTCTGGTAGCCAATCTGCAGCATGAATGCCTCAAAATACTTTAGGGAAGACTTTGGAGAGAATATACGTCTAAAGCCAGGAACCAAATTATCCCAAAATTAAGTTAACAAATGAAGAATCAATAGCAAAATATTGACCCTAAACTGTGCACAAGGCTCAGCACCCAGTTCGACAGAGATTCTAAGGAAAGAAGAAAACTGAGTCACTGGTCTTAATTGATAACCAACCAGTGGGAGATACAGAATTTATTATCCATGAGAAGCACAAAAACAACACGGGACACATGGGAGCCTCCTTTGGTACTGGCTACTTCAATTGAGAGGGAAAAAGAAACGATATCTCTATTGCATGCAACATGAGTTCAGAAATTTTCTTCCAGGAAGTGGCCTCAATGGGGCTTAAAAGGATCGAATTCAATGGAAAATGAAAGAAGACCCAAGTCTGCAATGGTGGGGGCAAGTGTGCAGAGGTAAGCATGCACAAAACATAAGTCAAAGAGAGGGAGGCCAGCCTTTTGCACGGATAAACATCTTGGAATGATTTCATTCCTCTAATCACAGACTGTTTTATAAATACATCCCTTGGTCATTCCCTCCTCACATTTGCCCTGAGTTGCCATCTCCCTCACTTTGTGTCTCCCTGGGATTTCAAGTGAATACAGTCAGAAATGAAATATTATAAAAAAAAAAAAGAAATGAAATATTATAGCAAGTGAGGAAATGTTCGCCCAAAACCCCCACTCATTGTTAACTGTGTATTTCAGCAATGAGAAATACACTTTATAGATGAGCTACTGTAGGTAAGACCCAGCGATAGATGCTGACATGGGCTATGGTCCCTGCCCTTACATAGCTTGTGATCTATAAGGGTAAACAGCCACGTGCATGTGTCATTGTATCTGGAAACAGGTTATGACAACAGCAGTAAGATAGTAAATTCAGAGAAGAGGTTACCCCTTCCTGTCATGGAGATTATCTAAACTATGGTGCAATATTAGTTAGTATTAGTTAGCTACAGCTGCCATAACAAAATGCCATAGGCAACACTTATTTTTTTCAGCATTCTGAGGTTGGGAAGTCCAAGATGAAGGTGCCAGGAGGTGGGTTTTATCCGAGGTCTCTTCTCTTGGGTTGCAGGTAGACGCCATCTTGCTGTGTGCTTACATGGCCTCTTTGTGTGTGCTCGTTCTCTGCTACCCATCTTGTAAGCGCACTGATGCTATCCCAGGCCCCGACCTCAGGACTCCATGTAACTCTTATTCCCTCCCAGAGGCCTCACCTCCAAAATCCAACGCCCTGGAGGGCAGGGCTTCAACATATGAAATCTGGGGGGACACACACATTCCATTCGCAAGAGTCGGTGGGTTTTGAAAGCCAGGACATGGGCTGAGGTGAAGGTGGTAGAGTGGGGGACCTCAGAGGGGAGTGAGGAGGGCCAGAAGGGGAGGGAACACACGAGCTTCCTGCACTCGGACCCTCTGGTTACAAGCCCACGTCAGTGTTGTTGAGGGAACTGGTTAGAACCGTCACGATGACGCTAGCTCAAGAGACTCAAGGGAAAAGGATGATTTAGCTGATGGCAACAGCTGAAGATAAGGAAACTCCCCAAGCAAAGCAGAGTAGGAGGCTATAGTGCCAGGAGAAGACCGAGGGACATGTCTGGGTGGTCTGGTCCAGGGAACCGTTTCCTTTGACTGTCACGAAACTTGCAGTTGGGACAATCAGAGACTGTTCCAGTTTTTGTGCTCCTCACTGGGGACCCACGATGGAACCCTATGCTGGCAACAATTAGGAGAGCTCCCGAGACCGTGATGATGGGAATCTTGCGGTTTGCTGACGTTCAGAGGAGGCAAGTGAGCAAAATGGGAGAAAGAGAAAAAGACAAACGGGAAAAACTAGTAAGGGACCATTTTTGAGGGTCCAAAGAAAGGAAACCAGATTGTGTCTGAATATCTTCCTGCCACCTGGAGATATCGGCACGGACCCGCTTCGTGGTTTCAGTTTTGTCCTCCCAACCACCTTAGGAGACAGAACTGCTCAAACATAGGGTGAATACCGTTTCTTGATCGTTTCCTATTAGAGAAATGCTATGACTTTGAAAAGACACGGGAGGTTTATCCGGTTTTCTCGTTTTGTGGTTCCAGCTGTTTTTGGCGGGGGGAATGTCATTTGGTCTCCTCTATGATTCTTCCCACGTTTGCTCTGTTACGCGGCTCTCGGTGGGTAACTGGGACGACACCGATCTGCTCTAGTCGGGCAGAGGAAGCAGTGCTGTCAGCAGCCACGGAAGTTTCTTTCCTGCCCCTTGCCCTTCGTGTGGTCGCCGACGCGAGCGCGGGCTGCCGACTCGCGGCTGCTGCTAGTGGTGGAGGTATTTCAGTGGAACCTTCTCTCGGTGACAAACGATCGTAGCAGGGAAGGCATAGTCCTGATAGAAAGTCTACCTTTCTGATAGAGTCACGTGAACTGTAAAAGGCAATGAGTAATGTTTTCATTCAGCAATCGCACTGGAGCGATGAGGAGGCGGCAGACGCCGGGAGGGGGCGGTACTTAAGTCCTGGGTTTGGGGGCACTGCTGGCAGAGCTGATGCCGTGGCCGGAGGAAGAGCGGCTTCTCCCGGGGACCAGCATGCCCTTCCACTGCGTCCCGTTCCTCGCCGTAGGCATGTGGCGTGATGACTCCGGCTCGGCCCTGTCTCCCCACTTTCTGTCCCAAGTGCACATTCTCAATGACACAGCAGACATACACGCCTCCCCCTTTCTCAGTCCCGGACTGCAGTGACGTGAGCCGGAATACAGTCCCAGCCGGGCCTGTGCTGCACCGTGACCCTTGATGTAAATCACAGTAATCTGTTTGGAAAGAAAGCAATGCCTCCCAAGAACTCACGGTTTTCCACCGAACCCTTCCATCGGTAAACAGCCGGCATTACAAAACCCTCCACCGGCGGAGGAAGGCAACAGGGCGCGCGGGGCTGTGCCAAGGACGGACAGGGTGTCGGGCTAGCAGGGGGTGTCCAGATGAAGAGACCCCAGGAAACTCTGACGGACATCTCCTAACGGGTTTCACGCTGCTCGAGGTCACCTCCGCACGGCCTCCGCACCGCCGGTGAACTGACGTTTGCACGTGTGCTCCGGGCCGGGGCCCCCGTGACTGCTACTTCCCGCTCTGCGCGAGCCAGCATCTCAGCAGAGACCACGGCCTGTTCCCTGCACCGTCATGCGAGGAGCCGGCCCTTGGTCACGCTCAGGGCTGCCCGCGATCTGCGTGCTGTGCGGTGCAGTCGGCACAGAGATCCGCACCCCGCCGCCCTGACGGGGAGCCCCGAGGAGTACACGCCATCGACACGGAGAGCTCGCAGCCTCCGGCCCCAACGAGAAGCTCTAAGGGTCTCGATGTGATTACGCGGAAACGGTCACCGAGGCCTCCAGAAGCATCCTGCGTCGCCCAGTTTCACAGAAGGAGCTTCCCAACTCTTCGCCGTAAGCAATGAATCGTAACATCATAGTTCTGGACAGGGAACCCCCTTCTCACGTCCACCTGTCATAGGGCTTCTAGTAAGAACTCAACCAAGTCCCCGATGGATTCTACCGAGCCGGCGTTCTCTGTAACACTTGTCCTCTCTGTTACTGTCCTCATCGGCACATCGGCCACGCGTGTGTCAGGGCTTCCTGAGATGTGCTTCAGTCCATCTGCACGGCTAGAAAAGGCCAGACTGAAGAACACGGTGCAGAAGCAGCCAAAGTTGGGGTGGCAGCCCTCTGCTCGCCCTACGACGCCCACAGGCGCCTGGAGGGTTCCGGTTGGACCCCATGGAGGGCGGACGAGCAGCACTATGACCCTTACAGCTGGGGGCCTGGGGCTCAGCCCGTACGCGGACAAGGTGACGGAAGGAGAATGCTCAGTCTGTGCCTCCTGCAGCCGCAGACGGGCCCACTTTGTGCGTCCCTGGGGGAGGCTGAGCCCAGCACAGTGGGAGGAGAAGGGCATGGAAGCATTCCACCCCCCGTGCAGGGAGGGGCACCACCGATCGGCTGCGAGGGACCCCCTAACTCGAGCGAGACCACAGTCGCTGAGGACTAGGGCCTCTGCAACAGCAACTTTCGAGTGACCCACGAAAGCCTTTTCACGGGAGCACACCAAAACACAAACGAAAACAGAACAGAATGTGGATTCCCAAGGAAGACAGCTCAGGGTGAGGCCCCTCGGCCTCAAACAGGCGGTGCTGTAGACAGACATTAACAGACTTCAGTATCACCAGATAAAGCCGGGGGGTTGGCCAACGGGGCTCGAGGTTCGCTGGGAGTCTGTCTGCACTGAGACAGCAAGGACCGCATGTCCCCAACTGGTTTACCTCCACGAAGCCGGGGACTCGGGAGAGGAAGCTGTCTGTGCCCAGCCTGGCGGCTCGAGCTTACTGTAAAGCCGAAGCATAGGGCCCCAGGTAAGGCACACACGGTACCGAGTAACTGAAAAGAAGGCCTATTAACGACGTCACGGGCTTAGTAATGTGAGGATCAGCCACATGCCCAGTCTCGCGAGGGCAGGACTGCAAAGCAGGATGGCCCTTTGCCCTGAGGACCCCCGCCGGGGCTCCGGCGAACGTACTAAGGGGCCCGGGGGCTCCTCCGGCGGAGGTACTAAGGGTCCCGGGGGCTCCTCCGGCGGAGGTACTAAGGGCCCCGGGGGCTCCGGCGGAGGTACTAAGGACCCCGGGGGCTCCGGCGGAGGTACTAAGGGCCCCGGGGGCTCCGGCGGAGGTACTAAGGGGCCCCGGGGGCTCCGGCGGAGGTACTAAGGGTCCCGGGGGCTCCGGCGGAGGTACTAAGGGTCCCAGGGGCTCTGGCGGAGGTACTAAGGGTCCCGGGGGCTCCGGCGGAGGTACTAAGGAGCTGGAGGATACAAGGTGGACTAGCGCGTCTCCTTCTCTGAATGTACCTGCAATGCAAATTCACACCCCTACAGAGAAATGGGGGAAACAGTGGAGAAACCAACGACTGTAAATCCTGGTCCACATGAAACAAACGAAATAGAGATGGGACAAAGATTTTAAAATAACGATTTTGGGGATGCCCAGATGGCTCAGTCAGTTTACGGGTCTGCCTTTGGCTCAGGTCATAATCCAGGGTCCTGGGATGGAGTCCCGCATCGGGCTCCCTGCTCAGCGGGGAGTCTGCTTCTCCCTCAGCCTGCTGCCGTTCTCCCTGCTCGTGCTCTTTCACTCTCTCTCTCAAATGCATAAATAAAATCTTTAAAAAAATAATATTTTGGATCCCCCAAAAGAATAAGTGAAAGCTAAATATCAATAAAGAGAAATAAAAAAAAGCCAGAAAGGGAACAAAAATGGATTTGAAAAAAGAGAATTGAAAACACTGAAGATTGAAAAAAAAAAAAGAAAGAGCACTGGAGAGTGAAAAAATATTCTCCAAAATGGAAAAAAAAATCTTGAAGGGATAGGATAAACAGCAGACTTCAAAATCTAAAAAGAGAGTTTGTAACCGGGAAGGCAGTGTGTACGAATCTATTCAAAGTCAGCTAAGACAGAGAAAGAGAAAAGAAATATCAAAGAAGTTAAAGTTTGGGGAATAGATTGAGAAGCTAATATACACATTTAATTTAAGTTCCAGAAGAAATAAACATTTTAAGAAAAAACTTTTCGGAACCTTATAGCAATGAAGAAAGGCAAGGGAGTCGTCCAGTCAAAAGTGCACTCCCATAATAAGCAGGTCAGTAAAACCCGGGGACGGCACACTTCCCAGGATAAAGATAAAATGACAGCATGTCCCAAGCAAAAAGCACAATTTGGTTGGAATGAGTGACAACTACAGTGCCAGCAGATTTGTCACATGCAAAAAACAGGTCAGAAGGTAACAAAGGGGAAAATACATAACCGACAAATTGTTCTCTTCAGAATTGCTAGGGAATGTAGACAAAAGTCGCGAAGGACACGGAGGCTCTGAACACTCTCAAGGACGTGACCTAACCGATCACTGTTACGTCAACCGCAGCAGAGTATAGGTTCTTTTAGAGGGACACATGGAGTAATTATCCACCGAGGACATCTGCAGGGTCATAAACCCCCTCAATTTTAAAAGGACTGAAAATACACATACACATTCAGCTATAAGAAGACCATTAGAAACAAGGAACAAAAGTATCCAGGAAATCCCAATAAACACATACATATAAATAAATATATGTAAAAATCCAATACGTGTATTTGGAAATTAAGCACTGCGTTTATAGGACAAGAAAGAAATGACAACATCAGTCAGAAAACATGAAAAACTCAATGATAAGGAAAACACCATGTACTGGAAAGTTTATGGCTCTCGGGGCTCTTCTTAGAAACAAAAGTTTCAAATCTGACACAGTGAGCTTCCTCTTAAGCTAGAAATAAAACTGCGAATTAATCCCAAATTAAGTTAAAAGAAAAAAAAAGCAACAAGAGATAACAAAGAGAGAAATGAAAGCACTGAAATAGAAAGGAAAGAAGTAATAGCGACAATACAGTACACTGAGAGAGGTCAAGAGCTTCGGTAACCCCGGTCCAGCCCGGTCGTGGATCCCCTGCATGGATCCAACGGTAACCCCGGTCCAGCCCGGTCGTTGGATCCAGCATGGATCCAAGAGTAACCCCGGTCCAGCAGAGGAAGAAGGCGTGCACAGTGCCTGCTGGTATTCCTAGGGAAATAAGGGGCATCACTGCACATATTATGTGATATGTGGGGGGATGCTATGAAAAAAATTCATGCCAATAAAATTAAACACGTGGATATTGACGTTTAAAAACCCCATAAATTACCAGAGCATACATTCACAGGAGAAAATAAAGAATCAGATTAGGCTGGACTTTGAATTTTAACTAAAACCTTCCTCCAAAGAAAATTTGAGGCCAAATAGCTCAATTGATGAATTCTAGGCACTATTAAAGGAAGAATTAAGAGGAAAACTACACAAACTCCTTCAGAAAAACCAGAAAGCACAATATGTATGACTGAATAAAGCGAGACACCAAACTAAGTAACAATAGTATCAGAAATAAAACATAAACACAACAATCCTTAACAAAATATAATTCAGCCATCATTAGGGACAAAAAGATAATACATTATGGCCAAAGGAGCTTCATTCGTAAATGCAAGGGTGCATTAACATGTAAAAATCAATCAATGTAACTCCTTTTATTAATATAAGAGAGAAAAACGGTAAATGTGTAAGTAGAAAGGGCTTGTGATAAAATTTAAGCCCCAGTTATGATTGTGGGAGTTTAGCAAAGACAAGACACTTCCCACTAAAATGCAGTTAAAAAAAAAAAGAATATCTATTCTCATTTTATTCTCTGTTGTACGGAAGGTCACAGATGATGCGACAATTTTATCAATACTTTAACAATTACGTGATCCTGGAGCCACACAGGGTTTGAGCCGCGAGGGCCCACTCACATGGGAATTTTCTTTTTCCATACAGTACAGTACTGTTATGTATTTTCTCCTCCTTATGAATTTTCTTAATCACATCTTCTTTTCCCTAGCTTCCTTTATTGTAAGAACAGACGATGTAAGATGCAGAACGTACAAAATATGTGATAATAGACTGTTGTTATCAGTAAGGCTTCCGGTCAACAGTAGGCCATGACTAGTTAACTTTCGGGGGAATTAGGCGTTGTAGGCAGATTTTTGACTGGGTACGGGTTAGCACCCAAACCCCATTTTTCTTCAAGGGCCAACTGGAAATTGCATTATTTAAAGTGACAGTATCAGGAAGGTAGCGGGAAGAGGCCGTCACTGCAGAATCATGATTTTGTGTGGAGAAAACACTATAATATACGAACAACTATCAATCCTCCTTGACGTAATTGGTGAATGTCGCATGGGGATAGAATTAAGAGGTTAATATAAATGCATTAGTTCTTTGTTTACATAGTAGCGATAAAGAAATGAAATTTTACTTACCAAAATGCCACCTACAATCACATACAACGTAGAAGACCAGGGATAAATTTAACAAAATGTGAGCATAACCTCTACCGGGATACAACACAACGTTGCTGAGAGAAATTAAAGTAGATTTAGATAGAGGAAGACGTGAATCATGCTCAAGGACTCAAAGACTCCACTTCTTAAGATTGCAATTCCGGGCATATTATCTACTGGTGGAACAAAATTCTAATTCTTTTTCCAGCCAGCTTTGTTGACAAGCAATGCTTGAAATTTAAAGGGGTTGCAACAGACCCAGAAGAGTCAAAACCACCTTGAAAAAGACAAGCAACTTTGCGGGCCTCCCATTACTTGCTTATGATGGTTCTCCCGGAGCTAGAGTTAGTCAGAGTAAAAATCAGGACCGCAGGGTCCTAGGAAGACACACGCACTGATCAGTGGGTCACAGCAGTGATAGGAAAGAGATACACACCTACATGTGTCTATGGTGAGAAGGAACTATGCCAAAGTAGTTTCCTGGGGAAAGAGGAGATACTCCAAATTATAATAATGGGGACAAGACAGAATAGGACAATGAAAACCTCCTTCTTCCATTGAACATAGTTAAAATCTGGGGACAAAACACAAAAACAATCATGTGGGGCCCTAAAAAGTGAACCAGAGGCACGCGGGGGACTGAAATCCAGACACGAACAAGTCCCGTAACAGAACCGAGTTCCCCAGTCTCTCCTTCTTGGTTCCCCAGCTCCGACCAGAGGGCTATGTGGGTTCCAGAGCTGGGGAGGGAGTGCGGACAACACATCTGCAGGAGAAAGTCCCCGGGTTTTCCTGGTGAGCCTACGTGGGGTGAGGGGTGAGCTGGAGAAGCACGGGCCCTACTTGTGTGTGGGAGCCGGCCCTCGGTCTGCTGTCCCTCCTCAACCGTGCACCCGGTGGCCCCAACACAGGGACGCAGAGCCCCCCCCCCCACTGTCTGAGCCCTCCCGGGATGCACCAGCGGCCACACTCGCGCAGCCAGCACAGGCTTTGAAAATGCGTGTGACCCCACCACCCACAGAAAGTGGGACCGAAGTCAGGACCGGAACCTGGCATGCTGCCAATTAAAACAACAAATGAACAAAACTGGTGATGGAACACGTGGAAATCGAAATGGAAGAACAGCAAACAGCATCTAAGACTAAACCGTAAAATGTGAAACCATAAACCATAAACAACTTGTACAACAAACGAAAAGCAGCCAAAGACTTCTCATGACACAGCATACATGTAGTATGGTGGAAAAGTTAATACATTAGGCTTTTCAAAATTAAAAAAAAAATGAAACACCTTCTACTTATCAAAATATTCCTTTAAAAAAATGGAATGTGAAAACACCAAAGACAGGACATTGCAGTTACCAGGTCTGAACCGCGCCTTGTTCATACCATCATGCTCTTAAAACATCTCTAAATCTGGGGCGCCTGGGGGGCTCAGTGGGTTAAGGCCTCTGCCTTCGGCTCAGGCCATGATCTCAGGGTCCTGGGATGGAGCCCCACATCAGGCTCTCTGCTCAGCAGGGAGCCTGCTTCCCCCCCTCTCTCTGCCTCCCTTTCTGTCTGCTTGTGATCTCTCTCTCTCTGTCAAATGGATAAATACGATCTTTAAAACAAACAAACAAAAATGTCTAAATCTTTTTTTTAAGATTTTATTTATTTGAGAGAGAGAGAGAAGGAGAGGGAGAAGCAGACTCCCCACTGAACAGGGAACCCGATGTGGGATTTGATCCCAGGCCCCCGGGATCATGACCTGAGCCGAAGACAGGGGCTTCAACGACTGAGCCACCCAGGCGCCCCTCCTCAAGACATTTTAAAATGGGCAAATTATATGGCCTGCCATCTACTAAAAAGCAAACCCAAAGAGACAATGGCCAGAAAGAGCTTGATGTCCGAGTGAGGTTACAAAAGAAGTCACAAGATTTCACAAAGGCATGCATTTCTAGCGGGAGAGCGCAGCATTAGTCTGTGTTGATGGGAGCATTTGTAATTGATCTAATTCTTCTGGGGGGATTCTGGTAGCAATACTGAGCCAAGGGAAAGAGGCACTTTCTCCTCCTCCGGGGCCCCCTGGAAACTGCACCTGCAGATGTGGATTCTGCAGCGAAGTTCTCATCCCTGGCTGCACAACAGAATCCCCGCTCCAGACTTCAGTAGAATAAACGTCCTTGTGCATCACTCCTTACCTATCGAATGCCAGAGTTTCTCTCGAGGAGGGGCTTCTATCGCAATCCCAGGTGCCCGTAAGAATCTCGCAAGGAGTTCTCTACAGAGAGAAATGCCTGTTCCTTGCTGCCCAAATCTGATGAAGTTGGTCTGGGAGCGGTCGGAGGAGAAGCCTGGGCTGCTTCTCGGGCTCGCCTGTGAAAACTCTTGAAAATCTTGACGCCTCGGTTGTGATTCAGTGTCTCTGGTTTTGAGCCTCAAGGAATGTATACGCAAGTTACAGCCCTGAATGTAACAGCAAAATGCTGGAAACGACTTAGTTGTTTACTGATAAGAGAATGCATAACTATGTCATATATATTTATTTTAAAGTGCAGGACAGGTGAATGAAATCTGCCCTGCACTTAAAATATATTACATCATCCATATATGACTGAAATTCACATACATAATTTTCTGTGGAAACAATGAGTACAGAAGAATATAGAAAATACGATGCCATTTACATAACTTAACCATATATTGTTTACAGATACACACGAGCGCATAATACAAGTAACGAGTTTGTATGAGAAAATAAAAACCCAACAAGGGTTAATAATTACACCTGGGATGAGCAGGAGAGAAAGGGGATGGGGAGCAATATGCATGGCGATGATTCTAATAGTCCAAAAAATACATCTGAACCAAATAAGGCAAAATCAGTTGGGCAAGGTACGAAACTGTTCATTATCACATTCTCTACACTTTTTTGAGTGCTTAAAAAATATTTTATGGGGCCTCAGCCAGCTGAGGCTCTGACTCGTGATTTCGGCTCAGGTCACAATCTCAGGGTCGTGACATCGAGCCACACTCTGGGCGCTGTGCTCAGAGTGGGAGTGTGCTGGGGTTTCTCTCTCCCTCTTCCTCTGCCCCTTCCCACCCGATGCTTGCGCTCTGTCTCAAATAAATAATTTTTAAAACTATGTTACGACCAGAAAGCATTTATAACAAACACTAAAAACATATCTAGCGTGCCAGAAAGTGGCAGAACTAAGATACATACCCAGGTTTTCCACCAAAGCACTATTATTACTATTATCAAAAATTTTCTTTCTTTCTTCAGACCTAATGTTATATTTTCAACACCTCTTCCTCCTCTTTGCCGTCCTACAATTCCTTCCCTAGCCAACCTTCCCTGTTTGCTATTAATGCAGTCAGCTTTATGAAGCAAAGACGGACATAACAGACACGTTTTAACTAGACTTGTTTTCAACATGGTTTATTCATCTTTTGGGAGAAATGCATGGAATCGGCCAAGCTTTCCTGCCCACACAGACCACTTGAGCCCCGTGCTGGAACCTGCTAGACTCGTCATTGCTTCTAGACCCCAACTCCCCAGCATGATGAGGTGTGAGCTGAGCTTTCGGGGTATTTAAGCACCATGGTCACTGGATGTTTCCAACGAGAGGTTTCCCAAACCAGATTCTCAACTTCCCAATAGGTTTAGAATGGATCAGGCTTCACCATGCAATGGAACTCTCTTTCTGGAATGTGACACGCTATTTAAATAATTCACAAAAGCCTTGCCTTGTTCTCCATCTTGTTTGGGAACGGTGCTCTGAGCTGTCAGTGCATCGTTCGCGAGCGAGACACCCAGGGAGGAGCGGGAAGGGGTCTGGCACGGAAAACCCAGTCCGAAACAGCTGCTGCCTTTCACCGTGGAGGAGGGGCGGTTATTTCACATGGGGACATCGGGCGAGGACTACGGTGGACGCCATGCTCCCTGAGGACACAGGGCCTCACACGGGCCCCTCTGGAGTTAACGTTTACCTGGAACAAGCCCCGTGCAGGACTGAGGTGACACGGCGTGCCCAGGGCATGATGCACTGTCAGATTTCTTCCGAGTGATGCCACCACAGCCTCGAGATGCACATTCTCTGCCTGAACAATCCCTCCGGGAATGACCCAGGGATCCGAGGGCTCCTGCTGCATCGGGGATTCCCTGCAGGGAAATGCATCCTGCGTGCCAGTCAGGAGTCCACAAGATTTATGAGTACCATCTGAAGGAATCCCGGAGTGGTGTGCAACTGGCATTCTTAGCCCTGTCTTTCACCTGAGAGCAACGTGAGGTTAGAAATGTTAATTTTCCTACATTTCCACAGCTCCCGAGGGCTGAACTCTATATCCAAACATCCTGTTTCTCCAGTTCACGCCTCTCTTCCTCAGTGCCGCTGCTTGTCCAGCGCTCTCCCCAGCTGCTCCTTACGGACCACAGCATATGCCTCTCTCC
>CM052801.1:3845507-3860566 GCA_028533885.1 Nasua narica | reverse complement strand
TTTTTTTTTTTAAGATTTTATTTATTTATTTGAGGAAGGGGAAGTACAGAGAGAGAGTGAGGGTGAGAAGCAAATTCCCCGCTGAGCAGGGAGCCCAATGCGATGCGGGGCTCGATCCTAGGACCCTTAGAGCACGACCTGAGCCGAAGGCAGACGCTTAACCGACTGAGCCACCCAGGCGCCCCTGACTTGGGAAAGTATTGCGGGATTTCGAAGAAGCACATGGTAATATTTGGTTGAGGGTTCACAAGATAGTGTCCTCAGAACCAAGTTGTGATCTACACATTTCCTCAGGAATGGATACAAAAGAAGCAAACAATCAGAGAGATTCTGTAAGCAAAATCAGCGAGAACCCAGGGCACATCCAAGCCGTTGTGATTTTGTGTCTAAAGCACGTACAGAGGAGGCAGCAGAGACAAAGCTGAAATAAAGGGCCATGATGGAAATACTAGAACGCTACGAAGACTTGGTGAGAAAACGCTAATAATCAGAGCTCTGCTTGCGAGTAAGTACTCCCCAAACGGTGTGTGTGGGACTTGTGTGAGACGGGAGATCCACCGGGGGGAAGGCCAGATAGGCCTGTCATGATTTAGAAGAACCTGACATGCCAGGAAACAAATATATAAACAGATATAATTTAGAGCAACATCAGGGATACCAAATACCAAGAAATAAATCTCATTATATGAAAACTTCTACATAGGAAACAACATAAAAACACTGAAAGAATTTAAGGAAGACCCCAGGAGAGAAAGATTATCATGTTTATGGATCGGAGAACTCAGTATCATTAAGGTACCCATTCTCCCCAGCTGGATTTACAGGGTCAATGTCATCCTGATCCATATTTCACCAGGTTTTTAGTGGCAACTGAGAGGGTGAGTTCTAACATTTACATGGGAAGTCGAGGGCCTAGATTAGCCAAGTTCTCCTGAAGATCAAATGTCAAGGGCTTCCAGTGAAGCTCCAGGAATTAAGACAGTAGCACGTTTGGAAAACACCTAAAACAAGTAAAAAGGAAGTAGTACAAGAGCAGACAAAAAGATGTGTGAATAACAGTGTAGACTCTGTAGGATGACCCATTTACACAGTCAGCTTACTTAAGAGAAGGTACCACGTCAATTCCCTGAGGGAACAGACTGCCAACTGAGTAAGTCATTTTGGTTGCACTGGATATTGATATTTTAAAAAAGGAATCAGTACCTTTGCATCAAATAAACTGATATAAAATAGATCAAAGACCATCTGCAAAGTGTAAAAAGTGTAGCACATAGCAAAAGCAGGAGAATATGTTTATGAACTTGCAGTATACAACAATTTTTAACGAGGGCACACAAACCAGTAGGCATAAAAGAAAAAAAATGGTAAACCGGTTTTCATTAAAATTAAGAACTTTTGCGCATCAGCAGACATCAACAGAAAAGTTAGAGGGTAATACAGAAAGTAGTTCATCACGGTCTCAAAAAAAAAAAAATACAAACAAAAAAACTAAAAGGCAGTATCCAGAGGACATAACGTACTACTCCCACAAACCACAAAGAAGACAATTGAATTAAGCATTTTCAAAAGACCTGAACTGACAGTTTCCAAATGAGGATTTCTGAATGAGCAATAGACTTATGGGAAGTTACTGCACACCCTGACTCGGCAGGAAAATCCAAAGGAAAGCAGAACTCCCACCACTGCCCAGACGCTACGATGGGCGACGTTGCAACAGGAAGACGGTCCGGGCAAGTCTCCCCAGGGCTGGGAAGCGACGGAAACCACACATGTGGCTGCTGGCTCGGGAGCCCAGACAACCACTCCGGGCAAATTGTGGGTGGTGACTAAAGCCACACACGGGGTGGCCCTGTCACAGGCAGCAGCTCTCTTCTCGGGTGCGGGGCTACGACCACTCACACGTCCAACAAAGGCAGGAGAGCGTTCACTGCGCCTTTATGTGAACAACCCCAATCATTGCCAGCGACACAATGGATAAAACCAACTGTGGTGCATTTTCTACAGGTCACGAGAGGCAAAGCTAATCTGTCCGCGGAAGGGAGTATGACGGCGACTCTGGGTGAAAAGGCGATACTAATAGATAAGGAGCACTGTGGAGTCTTCTGGGGTCCTGGGGATATTGATTATTTCGACCAGAGTGATAGTAACATAGACATATTCACATGGGAAATACCACGGAATCTCACACAGACGTGTACAGTTTATGGATGTGATGCCTCAAACATGGTCATTTTGAAAATCTCTGATTTTTTCCCCTTCACCTATGTGGCAAAACGTTCCATTTGAACAACAAACAAATGTTTGTAAAGGCATTTTTTAAAGAAAGGGGACAAAAAATTGATTTCTGGCTCTAGTTTCCCAGAATTCCATGCACATATACATTTTCAAACACGATGCATTTCAGCAAAATGATGGAAAAGAAATACATTTTCTTCACTTTATTGGGGAACAAGGGGCTCTGAGGCTATTAGAGGCTATTGCAGTCACTGCAATGATCGGACGCATAAAATGAAACTATCTCCTTTTATAAAAATGATTGTCCTGATCATATTATATATTGGTATTTCAAAAGAAATGTGACCCAAAAGAATTATATCGTACCTGGCCATTCACAGCCCTCATTTCATTTCAAATACATCTTAAAGTTATCCCTGGAAAGAAAATGGCCCTTGGGTAATATATATGACATCATGTGCTGAATTTGCAAAGATGGGCAATTTCATCTGGAATAAATTCATAAGAGCAGTAATAAGTTTCAAACAGATAGGCCAACAGTCACTTTATATACCTTTCCTTCACTCTTGGGCACATAAAGACATTTATGGAAAACTTCACCAGAGGATCAAAGGCTCACATGTAAAAGTGATTCAAAGTTAACTAATTTTTAAAGTGTGTTAAGTAATGATGTAAAATTCAATCACATCTCTGGAAAATTCCTGTTGGCCAGTAGTTTTGGGGTCCAAATGGTTTTGCCACAGAGAAACATCATCTCAGGACATTTCTTTTATTAAGGTTTATGTTTTATCTCCAGTATTGTTAACACACCATGTTGTATTAGTCTCCAGTGTACAATATAGAGATTCAACAACTCTATACATAACTCAGTGCTCACCATGGTAAGTGTGTTGTTTTTTTTTTAAGATTTTATTTATTTATTTGACAGAGAGAGAGAGAGATCACAAGTAGGCAGAGAGGCAGACAGAGGGAGAGGGGGAAGCAGGCTCCCCGCTGAGCAGAGAGTCCGATGCGGGGCTCGATCCCCGGACCCTGAGATCATGACCTGAGCCAACGCCAGAGGCTTTAACCCACTGAGCCCCCCAGGCGCCCCCGTGGTAAGCGTGTTCTTAATCCCCATCCCGTATCCTCCCCCCGCCCACCTCCCCTCTGGCACTCTCCACTGTATTCTCTGCAGTTAAAGGTCTGTTTCTTGATTTGTCTCTCTCCCTCCTCCTTTTCCTTCCCTTTGCACATTTGTTTTCTTTCCTAAATTCCGCGTATGAGTGAAATCTATCGTGTTTGTCTTTGTCCCACTGACTTACTTCGCTTGGGAGTTTACTCTCCAGGTCCATCCGTGTCATTGCAAATGGCCATCCCGGATACGTGAATAAAAACAACTCGATATTAGCAGGAACAACAGTACTGGCGCGCTCCCAGGGGCGGGCACGTCCGATGTGGGGACTGCAGGCCCAAGTCTCCCCGCAGCTGGACCCTGCGACTTTGGATTTCGTCTTCCCTCAAGTCACACCAAGGGGCAGCGGGGCACCGCAGCCAAGGTGGAAGGTGGCAGATTTCAAGCAAAGCTGCTTCCCTTTCTAGCTCGGCCACTCATCCTCTCTGGGAACGTGAGCGGATCTCAACCTGGTTCCTCATATAAAACGGGCCGACGACCATGCCAACCTCACGGAGTTATCCTGGGACTCGGGTGGCATAATGCATGGCACGTCGGCGGCACGGTGTCCTGCCGTGATTGTGACCCGTGATGGGGTAATGCAGTGATTACCCCATCGTGCCTGGGTGGGGGCCAGTTTTCTTGATGTGCCCCCAGAGGCCCTTTCTCTGGGGGCACCGTTTCTGCTGTTTTTCTGTGTGTCCTCATCTCGTCTTAGGAGGACACTAGTCCTACGGGACGCATCCCACCCTCATGGGCTCATTTAGTTTCACTAGCTCTTTAAAGACCTTATGTCCCCTAGCTCCAAAAGCAAGCACACTCTGAAATACTAGGAATTTTAGGGGGATATCGAGAGAGATTGGGGAGCGCACAGGGGCAGGAAGCTTGGTAGAGAAGAGGGCGGTCTGGGTGGCAGAGTGTAGTCGGTGCCTTGTGACAGAACGACACTTGGTCCCAGATCTGGGGACGTTAGGGAGCAAGTCCAGCAGGTGTCTGGAGAGAGGGCTGTGCACGGGAGGACCCGAGACGAACGTCCCCAACGCCGGGGCAAGCGCGAGTCAGGCCCGAAACAGCGAGGGGAGCCCGCAGCTGAGCTGACATGGGGGTTTACTGTGTGCACGTCAGTGCGTCTGGGGTTCAGTGTGCACCTGCGAAAACATCCCCAGTGTCACGGACGGCGGTGCTCACTGGCCTCCCCGTGTCCAGGGATGATGGTGCCAGGTGTCTCTGACTGCCAAGGACACAGAGGGGAAACTAAGTCTTTTCCTTGAAGCCACCATCTGATTTCTTATTATCATCTCTGTAGATTTCCTTGTTTTAACCAAACCAACGACTGGATCTTCCAATAACCTCCCACCGCTGTATTTCGCAGCGTACAGACGGTATCTTGAAGGAAATCACTGCATTATGGCTGGCAAACACAGAAAGCAAGGCGTTTTCCACAGGCCAGTGTATGTCTGAGGGTAAATTTTATCTGTAATTACAAGATAACACCTTCCTTACCATGCCATAAATTGTTACTGCTCGACGATGTTTAGAAGACATCTGAATTACAGTACTGTATTATTAAAAACCCGGCAATTGTCCGTTTTCTCCCCTAAAATAAGGCAGATTGTCAATACACCAGATACTTATATAAGAGCTATATTTCACTTGAAATAAATGGTGTGTCCCAGACGCTTACTGGATGGTTTAACTAGTGAGATACATCATTTCCTTATAGTAGCGTGGTAGCCAATTCATCTGCATATCACTACAATTAGTAAGGCTCGCTCTATGCTATGCTCCTGAAATTAGCGGGGCCTAGGCTAAGATGTTTCGTGGAATGAGAATAAGTGAGATGTTGGAGAAGAGACGATAAATCAAGCATGGACATCGCCACCACGAAATACGTGCAGGATAACCTGATTCTCTTGTAAGCGTTTTCTCCAGAATTCTTTGTGAAAAGGAGCCAGCGTTTCGATTCCAGTTCCAAGATTTCCCTACTCTCGCTGACATAGCCTATCAGCAACCCTGATTACGTTCAAGAGACTTAGGGACACTGTGGGTTTCATCGTATTTGCAAAACATCACTCGCAGAGCAAAATGCCTGCTAACATGGCAGCCTGCTGAAAGCATAAGTTTACTCTGATTAAGCTGATTCGAAGCTGTGTGTTTCGACACCCACTGGAAAAGGGTGAGCTACCGGAATGGCAGACGATAAAGAAACAGAGCTCACACGTGCCCCTCGTCACAGGATATCATGCTCCCACCTCAAGGAGACTGCAGTGACATTTTAAGATTCTTCTCTCATCTAAACCTGGATTTTGTAAGACAACGTGCACGCACACTTCTGAAAGCATCACGCACGGTGAAATGGTCGAGGGGATGGTTCGCACAGCCAATTTTTAATCAAATATATTCTGTGACATTAACGCTCATCAGTTTCAAGAGACCGGTTATCTGCCTAACGCTGTTTTCCAGCTTTTTCAAAGGCTGCCTCTGGGTGAGAGGCAGCGCCGGCCACGGGGCCGTCTGCATTCCCAGTGTTGTTCCGGGACATTAGCATCAGATTCAGACAATCCTGTACTTGTTCTTTAATTATTTTTTATTAGGATGATAGGATAAGATTTACCAAAAATACTGTATCTGCTGAGTTTAAGCACCGTAAGAAATAAGAGCATTAGTACCCAAGTACCGGTAAAGAGTTAACTCAATAAAGCCTAGGTTTCTATCAGTTATTTCTGAACCTCAGTCTGTTTTTCTCTCCTCCTTCTGACGAGCCACGAACTCCTGCCATGGGTGCCACCTGCCCAGAACTGCCCTGGATCTCTCTGGAAGGAAAAGCCATTTCCCTGTACCGGAGGAGCGGAGGAAGAAAAATACCAATGCTTCTGCAAGGCTGGAGGGTGCTGCCTCCTGTCCTCAGACAGATTCTCTCCAAAGTGGGCAAGCATTTTCCAGCCCGGAAACCATTTGGAAAGAACATAGACACTGAGAAAGCACCTCAGGGTTCTTGCCAACAGAGAGCTGTCTCCCTTTATCCCAGAAACGACCCAGAAATGTTAGGGGGAGGGACAGCAGGTGTCGTGGTCGCCATATTCCCAGACAAAATACGTCCAGAGACTACGCAGGTGGGCGACGTCCAGTCAGCCATCGGCGGGGCAAGAGTTTGGGTAGATGCGGCCTTTGGATGCCTCACTTGGAGATTTGTTCTGATTCTGTGTACTCGAGTCATAGCTTTGCAGTTTCAAAATCTATGTTTTCCAAGCTTTCCAGTTATGTTATCTCTGTACGCACCAATCTAAGTGGGTAGACATAGTGCTCTATCCCCAAATTCATCCGTGGAAGCCGGAATCCCTAGGGAGACCGTATGTGGAACCAGGGCCCGTGAGGAGGGAATAAAGGTTCAGTGGGGTCCTGTGGGTCGGCTCTTCATGAGAAGAGGGGCTGGCGCCCCTCTGGGAAGACCCACAAGATAGCGCGGTCTCTCCGCGCCCGAGTCAGGGCACCTTGAGAAGCGGCCAGCAGTAGGCCAGGAGAGCGCTCACACACCCACCACGCCCGACCTCCCCCTGGGATCTTCCAGCACCCAGAACCGCGAGGACATAAATTTGTTCTTTGAGCCAAGAGGTCTGCGGTATTTTGTTACGGCAGCATGAGCAAACTACTATCCACAGATTAGTACGATTTCAAAATTCTCCACGTGCTTTGTGACATACGAGAGTCAGGCACTGGTATTACTCCTATTATACGTGCGTATGTGTATATATATGATACATGTACATATACGTATATTTGTGTACACACACACACACACATACAGTGGGGGTAAGGACAACCACAGCCTCCACATACGTCCATGTCCTAACCGCCGGAACCTGTCACTACGTCACCCTCCAGGACAAAAGAGACTGTGCAGGGGTGAGTCAGTGAAGGACGGTGACATGAGGAGAGTGTTCTGGCTTCCCCAGGCAGGCTGATGCCATCACAGGGCTCCTCGCAAGAGGGGGGCAGGAGGCGGGAATCGGAGGAGGAGGCGGCGTGTCAGCAGGACCACAGGCGGATGTGGGGAGGGGACCCTAAGCCACGGAATGCGGGCATGCAGGGAGCGTCTGGAGGCTGAAGAAACGAGACATCCAACTTGGCCCTAGGCCTCCGGAGGGAAAGCAGCAGCCTCGGCCCATCTCACTGTTGGCCCAGCTGAGCTGCAAGAACGTCCAGATCCTGTTGACGACAACGACACCTTGTGTGGGGCTATTAAAGCAGCGACGGGAAATGGGACATTATTCTAAGAGGAAATCCGGGGGCGCCCGGGGGGCTCGGTTGCTGAAGCGTCTGACTCAGGCTCAGGTCGCGATCCCGGGGTGCTGCGACCTCCTTCTCCCTCTCCCTCTGCACCCACCGTTGGCGTTCCTGCGCTATCCCTTTCTCTCCCAAATACAATCATTTAAAAAAAATAAATAAAAGGAATCTCTGGGAACAGAGTTATTGAAAAATCACACAAAATTAAACTGAATTCAGATCCCACCGATAAGGTTCGAGGATGGGCTGCTGCAAAGCCTCACCTACAAAGAACCGGGCATCTCCCTGTTTTCAAGGATAATTTAAAAAAATGATTCAAACTCTCAATGCATGCTCGTAGGTCTCTTCAGAAAGCAACCATGTAAACCTTCAAAGCTCCATTCTGTATTTTGCTAGGTGGGAAGAAAATGTTGCCACCCGTCTGACATGTTTTGGAGCAGAATGCCCAGCAGGAGGGAGAACACCAGGAGCACCTGAACCCTTCAGTGCTGTGACCAAAGGACCTACGTGCTGCCTCCTCGGTCACACACACAGACTCTCTGTGGCTGCTTCATGCCACCAAAGAGAGAAAGATGCCCCCTCCTGTTCATTCTGGATAGTCAACCCGCCGGGAGCTCATAATTGGTATGTCTTTCCCTTTGTGGAGAGCTCAAAGCCAGCAGGAAGCTGTTTGAAAGGAAACACAGCACTTTTAACATTTCAGGGGATCTTTCCAACTTTGCAACACTCACGCTGGTAAAATAAATGCCTTTGGAAAAACAAGAGAGAGCTACTTATATGGGCTATATAGCAGATGGAGAGGAGAGTCTCCGGAAAACAAAGGTCAGAGGTCACAGTCTCTCAACCCTCTACCTGAACTCTGCACGTCTCCCCGTTTGGGGCTCTGCTGGATGCACCGTTTGCCCACAGTCCTGCGGCCGTCAGTCGTCACCTCCTCCGTGGTGGCTTGGCCCTTTGTGAACCCCTCAGTCGTGACGCTGAGCGCAGTTCACTGCCCTGCGGTGACCAGTTCCGGGTCCTTTCCCCGTGCTGGTTGGTTGGTAAACCAATGGCCATTAGGGAACGGTGTCTGGGTCTGAAACCTGCATGGTTTTTCCACTTCTCTCCATTTGTACAGTATTTGGTACACAGTAGGCACTCGATAGTGTCCGTCATTATCTGCCATTCCCGCTCCCTGTGGGCTTGTGCGGGCCCGTGGCGCTGCTCACTGCTTGGGGAGCCTCTCTCCCCGACCTTCGTCCTGGGACCTTTGCGCCCCGACGAGTGTGAGGCACCAACCTTCTCCTGCATCAGAACCGGGGGTCCTGGGAGGGGCCCAATCCTGGCCCAGCCTCTGGGCTGTTCTCTAACTCAGAGCAAACAACGTCACGGTGCCCGCCTTTAGTCCGCGGCTTCGAATCTCCAGCTTTTCCCCTCGCTCTGGCGCCTTCCAATGAGATCCTTCCATGAGATCCCCAAAAGAAGACCCCGCCCCTCAAAAAGATGGTGTTTGGGATAACACAGTGTTCAGACACTGGAAGAACACTGAAGATGCACTCAACCTCCCTTCCTTTCCAAGGGGCGCATCTGGAAAGTGTGAATGGGTCGTAAGTGTCCGTCCCAAGGAGACTGAGAGGGAGGATTTCGGGAAACGCTAGGAGGCGGTCCAGGAGGAAGCGGGGGCCTGCCTGGAGCACACCAGTCCACACAGCAGGAATCTCCTAGACTGAGAAGAAATATGCCAGCAATCTGAGGAGTTCGAATACAGGAATTCGAAAACTAGCTTTACAAACAAACTCAAGAATGGCCCTCCTTGATTCTTGGCAGGCCCTGCTAGGTGTAGACAGAAGCCACTACTGGTACGCTCATTTATTCCCTGAGGACCAAACACTTTCTGGACTGAGGTCCGGGTTGGTGCCCAAACCAAACGGGCAGTGTCCCACGCCAGCAACCACCCTTCTGTGGAAACACACCTCCACTCCACCTGTCATTGTGCAAATAATCACATGCTTCCAGCTCTAAACTTCTGAAAGAAGGGACCATCTCTAATGTTTAACACACACTTCCTTTTTCTACAACAGTCTAGCATCCCGATGTTTATCCGTTGATGATTTAATACATTAGATCTTCACAAGGTAAAGTTTCATTTACTGAACTTTAGAAATGCATTTAAAAATACGGAGAAATTACCAATTTGGAAATGCATCTGATCGTTCATTTTTTCCCCAAAATTCTGATGCAGGTTTTGTTGGTTTGTTTTTGTTTTCTCTATAGGCTCTATACCCAACATGGGGTTTGAACTCACGATCCTCAGATCAAGAGTCGTATGCTCTACCAACTCAGTCAGCCAGGCATCCCCCCATCATTCATTTTAAAACTTGACGGAAGTCCGACAAAGCAGGAAAGGAGACCTAATGGAAAAAAGAGAGTCTCCTGAACAAACGGTATTGGGAAGACTGGACAGCCGCACGCAGAAGGAGGAAACGGATGGCCGCCCGCAGAAGGAGGAAACGGACGGCCGCCCGCAGAAGGAGGAAACGGGACAGACGCACGCAGGAGGAGGAAACGGGACCATTTTCTTACACTTTTGTATACAAAAATAAGGTCAAAGTGGATGAAAGACCTAAATACGAGACAGGAATCCATCAAAATCCTAGAGGAGAACACACAGGCAGCAACCTGTTTGACAGTGGCTGTAGGAACTTTTTACCATCTATGTTTCCTGAGGCAAGGGAGACAAAAGCAAAAATAAACCACCGGGACTTCATCAAGATAAAAAGCTACTAGACAGTGAAGGAAACAATCAAAACTAAAAGGCAGCCTACAGAATGGGGGAAGATACTTGCAAATGACATATCTGATAAAGGGTTGGTATCCAAAATATATAAAGAACTTACATACTCAACCTAAAAACCAGATAATCCAGTTAAAAAATGGGCAGAAGACATGTACAGGCACTTCTCCAAGGAAGACATCCAGACGAGCAACAGATACAGGAAAAGATGCTCAGCATCCCTCATCATCAGGGAAATTCAAATCAAAACCACAGTGAGGTACCACGTCCCACCTGTCAGGATGCCTAAAATGAACAACAATGGAAACGACAGATGTTGGGGAGGATGCAGAGAAAGCAGAACCCTCTTACACTGCTGGTGGGGATGCAAGCGGGTGCAGCCCCTGTGAAAAACCATATGGAGGTTTCTCAAAAAGTTAAAAATACAACTACCCTATGATCCAGCAAATGCACTACTAGATATTTACCCAAAGGATTCAAAAATACTAACTGGAAGGGATACAGGCACCCTGATAATTTCACCAGCATTATCTACAATAGCCAAACTATGGAAAGAGCCCAGATGTCCATCGACGGATGAACGGATAAAGAAGATGTGGTATACACACAACAGAATGTGTCCCAGCCATCAAAAACAAGGAAATCTTGCCATTTGAAACAGCGTGGATGGGGCTAGATAGTACAATGCGAAGCAAGTTAAGTCAGAGGAAGATAAATATCATTTCACTCATACACGGAATTTATGACACAAAAACAGAGGCACACAGGGGAAAAAGAAGAGAGACAAGCCATAAAATGGCTTGCTAACTCTAGAGAACACGGTGCGACGGTGACCAGAGGGGAGGGGGGTGGAGGGGTAGACTAAACAGGGGATGGGTGTTAAGGAGGGAGTTGTTGTGACGGTGACGGGCATTAAGGAGGGCGCTTGGGACAAGCACTCCTTGGGACGAGTGTGTATGGAGGGATGAAACACTCAATTCTACTCCTGAAAAAAAAGAAACAAACCCAAACTTGACAGAAGTCAATATCTTTAAATGGAAATTTTCATTGCAGTCCTAATTATTTACCATATTGTAATTATTTATTTAGTTATATTTTCAATGAGTACAAAGTCTTTTATTAATTAGAGTTTCTTGGCAGGTTGGCTATTGTGTTTCTTTGAAGTAGTGCGGAGATGAATAAAAACTGTGTATAAAATGAATGTAAAGCCCCTTACTTACCCTGATAACCACGTAATAATAAATAAAATACCATAGCGACCCGCCGAGGAGTCCTGTTTCGTGGCTCGAGTCCTCATTTACACGCGTCTCATATTGCACAAGTGAGCCGGGCCGTACTGAAGCTATAAATGTGTATGACACGTCTGTAGGGAAGTAACGATGCTCCTGGGGAATCACCGGACATCCAGGGGTGCACACTCTGCACACGCAGGCGACACTGAACTTTGTGCGTCACTGCGGCGGGCAGCCACTGCAGCGGGGCGGGTGTTGGCCGCCCTTTCCAGCTCGGACTCGCAGAAACAGAAGGTGCCCGCCGTCTGGGGGTCTTTGCTCGTAAATACACGCAGAGGGAAGCTGGCACGTGTGTGGTGAAACCAGCCGCGTGGTCCCGTGGGAAGCGCGGTATCCTGAGAAGGACACGAATTCACCTGGGGTGTGTTCTTGTAGAGACATCAGGAGAAAGAGGGAACCAAAGCGATGTACCGTCTCTGATTTACGCAACGAGAACTCCAAAATTTTTCCAGGTTTTTGGAGCGGAAAGAGTGTTAGAGCCGCTTCATGAAATGCCCTGATTTTACAGTCAAAGTTCAGTGATGAGGCAAAGGGATTTTTTCCGAGGGATGCCCCTGGCCAGGGGCAGGGCCCGTAAAAATCCGGGGATGACGACCCCCATCCCAATGCCAGCGCCGCACACCGCACCGCTTCCAGTAATGTGTCTGCCATTTGCTATTTATCGTAGCAGTACTTTGGAGGCAGAGGGGAGGGATGCATTCTCTATGACCAAACAATTTAGAATGGGCTGTCATTTAACTGCAGAAATCAGAGCCAGCCCCTTTTAACCGCCCAGCCACTTGCCTGACCAACTAAGACGCTTCACGCTGTCGTTTCCTATACAATCTTAGCCGTCCGAACCAAGGGAGGGGGAACGGAGATGAGAGAGCATCTAAATGGAGAGCGCACCGCATACGTGCTTCGGAAGCCTGACGTCACCTCCCGGACCCCCGGCTTCAGAACTCCCGCCAGCCCCGTCCAAACGGAAAACGGCGACGCTCAGTGTCCCCGGCAGGACCCCTGGAACTTTCAGAAGGTGGTCGATGAGAACTCATCCCGCTGTGACCCATCATTTGAGAACGCCCCCAACCGCCAGCATTTTGGTTACTGTGACCCCAGGGCCGGCCAGGAGGGAACAGACACATTTTTCTTCGGTGTGGGAGCTCACGTTCTCAGCTCTCGGGCAGGGAGCTGCCGGCCCTGACCCTACCTTATCAGGAGCTCGAGACACTGGGACATGTTCTTTGGAGTCTTCTTGGTCCAGAGGCCCGGAAGAGTTTGGCCCCCTCATCTCAATTCCCTTTCGGCTCAGCAAACACGCCAGCGGCTTCACTGGAGAGCCTCTGCCTGGTTATAAGGCTTCGCGGATCACGCTGCTGGGCCGACCTCCGGGTGCAGATAAAGTTAAATCAAGAAACATACTTTTGTACAACGAAGGCCTGACAGGCTGGGAATGAGGCAGTTTGAAAACAAGAGCCTGGAAACTTTTTTTTTTTTCCCCCAAAATACTTGTTTCAGAGGCTACCTCTCTGAGTTATGTTTAAGGGATGATTTTTGAGGGGAAGGACACTCCTTTTAAATATTTCCCAGGAGATCCCGGAACATGGGTTTGTGGTTTTGAGAAGAATACCTTAGGGAATGCTATCCCTCATTTGGGGATTTTTCTGGCAAGATGCCATGTGTTTAGTTCTTAGAGAATGGAGCCTCTCTTAGAGCAACAGAAAGAGAGCAAGTAGAACGTGGTTTGTTATTAAGCCAAAAAAAGGGGTGTTTTAAGGATAACTTTGGCTAAAAGCTTCCTTAAAAGGTTTGAGGAAATAAAAGAGGTCTGTTTGCTGAGCTGAAAGAAAATCCCTCCTATACCTTAACAAATGTGAATCTTTGCCCATTTCAGGAAGGTGGCCCCGGAACATGGAAACATTCACTAATATGAATGAAACATTGTGTCAAATTAGGATAAAGAAAATAATGGAAAGACAAGCGGTCTGGACAGGTTAATTTTCTGCAAATAAACTTAGCTGTTGGAAGAGGCCCCCATCATGATCAGAGGAGGCACCTTTGCACTGGAACCCTGAGATACCAATCTCCCAATGGGTGAGGGTCCACGTGGGGTCTCCTAACCTCCTCTACACTTTGGGCAACCCCAAGCTGATGAACAAAGCCATTACAAGCTCTGGCTGATGCCAAGATGACCGCCTGGCCTGTAAATGGTGGGAAGGTCCCAAAGCCACGGACATCTGGGCCGTACAGATGGAAGCATTCTAATTATTTTAGGAGCAGTACAATGTGCCTCAGTGTAGCCACTAGGCTCAGTCTGGGATCACTTCAATAGCTCCAGTTCGGGATAATTTAAGTAACTTGTTTTCCCTTTGCTTTTCCTACCTAACACCCTGAAGGGTATCTTTGCTTACATTTGGTCACCTCAGATTTTAGGTTAAAATCTTTATTCATACCCTGCTCCAGGTCCAGGGGTTTTTCTGCAGAATTTTCCTGCAAAGTGCTCCACAGTAAATAGTTTAGGCCTGGAAGAGCATGTGGTCTCTACTGCCAGCTACTCGGCTCTGCCATTCTAGCATGAGAACAGCCAAAACAAGGCATCAAGCAATGACCGTGGGTGGCTGTGTCTCAATAAAACTTTATTTACTAAAACAAGGGGTGGGCCAGTTTTGGCTCACGGACTGCAGTTTGTTGTCCCTTGCAGCAGAAGCAGATACTATCCAGGTATCTAGAGTCCGGGGTCCTGAGCACTGAGATCACAGCTTCCAGGAGGAGTTGGTCAACCGTGACCCGTGGGCCAAATGTAACCAGCTCGGCCAGGGAAATGTCACAGAACAAGCAGAATAGTGAGCGCCGGGCCACTACAGAAATGTACAACACCTCAGAAACTTGGTCCTAAAATGCCAGGGGAATTTTGATCGGGATGGCAGTGAAGGTATAGATTGCTCTGGGCACTAGAGACATTTTAACAATTCCACCGGCATTTTTCAAAGGGCTGGAACAAACAATCCTAAAATTTGTATGGAACCAGAAAAGACCCTGAATTGCTAAGGAAATGGTGAAAAAGAAAAACAAAGCTGGGGGCATCCCATTGCCTGATTTCGAACTTTACTACAAAGCTGTGATCACCAAGACAGCATGGTACTGGCACAAAAACCGACACATAGACCAGTGGAACAGAATAGAGAGCCCAGAGATGGACCCGCAACTCTATGGTCAAGTAATCTTCGACAAAACAGGCAAAAATATCCAGTGGAAAAAAGACGGTCTCTTCAATAAATGGTGCTGGAAAAATTGGACAGCTATATGTAGAAGAATGAAACTTGACCATTCTCTTACACCATAC
>CM052801.1:3797796-3845007 GCA_028533885.1 Nasua narica | reverse complement strand
ATTCGTGTACAGGGGGATGTACGCGTGTATGCATCTGGCTGGATCCGTGTCTGCACGCACATCCACACTGTGATATGTGTATATGTGTGTATACACATGGAGATACAGGGACGTATACATAGATATGTAAGTATATACGTGTACAGGGGGATGTACGTGTGTATGCATCTGGCTGGATCCGTGTCTGCACGCACATCCACACTGTGATATGTGTACATGTGTGTATACACATGGAGATACAGGGACGTATACATAGATAGGTAAGTATATACGTGTACACGGGGATGTACGCATGTATGCATCTGGCTGGATCCGTGTCTGCACGCACATCCACACTGTGATATGTGTACATGTGTGTATACACATGGAGATACAGGGACGTATACATAGATAGGTAAGTATATACGTGTTCACGGGGATGTACGTGTATATGCATCTGGCTGGATCCGTGTCTGCACGCACATCCACACTGTGATGTATGTACATGTGTGTATACACATGGAGATACAGGGACGTATACATAGATATGTAAGTATATTCGTGTACAGGGGGATGTACGTGTGTAGGCATCTGGCTGGATCTGTGTCTGCACGCACATCCACACTGTGATATGTGTATATGTGTGTATACACATGGAGATACAGGGACGTATACATAGACATGTAAGTATATTCGTGTACACGGAGATGTAAGTATGTATACAGATGAGGCTACGCAATGAGGAAAACTGTGTGTTTCGGTACACAGTTCCACGCTTTAAAGTAATTCATGGAACAACCTGCTTTGCCCCTTTGTCCCTCCTCCTTTCCCGGCCCTGTGCATGTCAAGGCTAACGTGTCCGGTGAAGACAACAACTCTGCAGGACTTGGTATCGCTTCCGCGTGGGGCTCAGGCTGGGCGCCGAGGTCGTGCTACAGGAATACCCAGCCTCCGCGTCTCTTCCCCTTTCCTGAGGACACACGGCAACAGGTGCCCGGAGCCGCCGCAGGGGCGCAGCGTGCCGGCCCGAGACTGCTGGTCGCAGCCAGCTTACGTGGGGCCCCGGGCGGGCCTAGCCCACCTTCCACGGTGGGTGACAGACAAGTGCTTCTCAAACCGGGCCCTGGGCAGCGTCTCGTCCCCTTGCACGGAAAGCCCGGACGGCTGGCAGGACGCGTCCTCTGAGGAGTGCCCCCAACAGCTGCTGGGAGCCACGGGCGGAGGGCAAGACTCTCAACACGATCGAGAGCTAATACCTAAACTAAAGAAACATGCGGCTTGATTTCTGTGTATGCGATGACCGCCAGCAAGATCCAGAGAACTTGGGTGACTTCGACGGCCACAAACATGATAATGATAAGTAACTGTTAAAAATGCTCCCCCCACCCGTGGACAGATACAATTACTTTATATATTGTGTCTGGATGCCACGTCCAGACCAGGACGTCAGTGTCAATATATTATGCCACTTGGCCGGCTGAACACCGTCATGGGTTGCTAAAGAGGAAATATGTTCCTGGTGAAAGAGGAGCCCACAGGGCAGGTCTGTCCTTGGTATTGCAACGGTAAGAAATGTGGAAGCTGTCAGGAAAACAGGATTTACTGAGTGCCGTCTGGGTCGCTGGACACAGAACTTCAATGGTTATGCATCTGCTCGTGTTGGAGACAAAACAATAGGCCATCTCAGGACCTTCCTTGATTTCTTTTTGAACGTGACCTCATCCCTCTAGCATTCTCTCTGTCAGGAACGACTGTCTTCTAAACCCGTTAACCAGTAGTACATAGAAAGGAATGAGTCTATTCAAGCAGCAAGGAGCGGATTCCCTGAACCGAGGTGAAGAGACAAATTCCGCCAGAGCTCTAAGTTCTGAAACGCGCTGTCCGGTTGCTCAAATGTCTCGACAAATTCACACTGGACACCCCTGGTCCGTCCCGCCCGCAGCCCCTCCGCGCCCCGTCTTTACCCGACTCTGCACCCAGTGGGGGAGGCGGGCGGCCGCCGGGGTTCCGGGGGCTGGGGCTCCGCGAGGGAGGGTCAGTGCTCATCAGAGCGCGTGAGCAGCAGGGACGTGTACGGGGGGCGCGGGGGAAGCAGCGCTGGGGGCAGTCGGACATGAACACCAGCCTGGTCCCTTGAGACCGCTGCGTGTGCGAGGTCCTGGTGTGGCCAGCACAGGGGGGCCGTCTCGGAGGGGCCTGGGCCTGCCATGCCGGGAACGACAGCTGGCAGCCACGTCAGAGGCAGGAATGTCAAGGGGCGGCATCCTCCTCGAGCCTCACCACCCACGCGTCGTCACCCGGCTGATCCGTCTCAAATCTCCGCACAGCAAGGAAAGCAGAACCAGTTCCTGGAGGCCGGATGCAGATCGCGACAAGCCACAGCCTCCCTTCTCCTCGGAGGCGCGCTCCGTGGGCCTCGCCTCCGCTGGGTGCTGGCCATGTGACGGCGGGAAAACGCTGTGGCCCGTCACGGCTCGTCCTTCTCGGCCTGCCACGTGCTGGGTGCCGTAAACCTACACCTCACAAGCACGGCCCCTTCCGTAAGCCATGTACACGCCGTGGAGAACCGAGTCTCTGCCTTCCAGTTGTGTCTTCCTCTCACAAGTGAACGGCTGGGACCCAGGATCTATGCGTTTGACTCCGGAACCCGGAGATGAGCAGGAGAAGCAGGAAGGAACTTAAGAGGGACGGTGGGATGGAGCACTCGGGCACGGGGCCAGGGTCCGGCGTCCACGGCCACTCACGCGGGTCAGAGGCCCCCTAGACCCACGGCTGCCTTCTGCTCTGCAGTGTTTCTCCTTGTTTCCGTCCCTGCTGCATTCATCCCAGGGGCTACCTCAAAGCTATCAAAGTCTCCTTAAACTTGGCATCATGAAGTCTGTTTTAGATTCAGCTGATAAAAGGAATTAGCAAAGTACCAAGTTGGCGCTAAATGCCGAGAGCCATTCTAAGGGTTTTTAATGTATTTACCGAGTCGATTGCTCCCAGGTAAGAGACAGTTGTGCTACTCCATTCTGGGCTCGAGAAAGGGAAGTGCACAGAGGCCAAGTCACCAGTGGGGGGACGAACGCAGCTGAAGGGGTGGAGTGGGGAACTGAGGCACTTAGAACCTTCCTGAACTCCTCGTCCTCCAAGTACGGCTGGCCCTTCGCCGACAGGGCACTGGGCGGCTTGGGGCCACTTTCATGCAGATGTTTTTGGTGACAACACAGTACTAGTACTGGGAGTGTATTTTCTCCTCCTGACGATTTTGCAAACAGCGTTTTCTCCTCCGGCTTACTTTACTGTAAGACTGCTGGGTCCTCCACCTGGTCCAGACTGACTCTGTGACGTCTGCTGTATAGTGTATGTGGTCCACACCACTCTGTGACATCAGTCAGCTTTCATGTCACCGGGAAAGCTTCCGGTGCACAAGAGGCCATCGGCAGTGACGTCCTGCGGGAGTCCAAACTTACAAGTGGACTTGAGACTCCCAGGAGGTCAGCGTGCTGACCCTCACACGGGGCAATGGTCGACTGTGATTCTAGTTTACGTAATTCCCACCCTCCCTCTTGCTTCGGCGGACATGTCCCTCTCCGTGTGGAGACCAATCCCTCCAGCACGGCTCGGGATCCTGTCCCACCCAACCCCGCTGAGGGAGTCGGTGGCCTTTGCTGGGTCCTCCACCTCCTCCTGTCTCTGGTCCCCTTCGCCAGGGATCCACAGAAGACGTATTTTCCATGACAACTGAAGAAACAACGGCGCCCCTCCACGCTGCCTGCTGGACATCCCCCACACGTCTGTCCCTCTTTAAACTGCTCACGAGACCCGCGTCTTCCACTTCTCCTTCCTCCGGTTCCAGTCACCCCTGCACCCACTCAGCTCGGCCATCGTCACAGCCACACGACTTTCCGCCCGGGCTCCTCGCGGCCTGCAGGCTGTGCGTCCCCGCCAACACCTGCTCGGGCTCGGGCACTCGAGCGACCCGCTCTCCGCACGTCTTCCCTTCGGCTCCCGGGCGCCACAGTGTCTTCGTTCTGTGCGTCTCTGACGACTTCATCCCAGTGTCCTCGGAGGGGTCCCTTCCCTCTCCTTGTCCTGTCGGGGCTGGAGCGCAGCAGGGAACGGTTCTCCCATTCGGGTCCTGGGCGCCTGCCTTCCCCACTCCAGAAGGGCTGACTTTGCGGGCCGGAGCCTTCTCCGCTGTGGGAGGGGCTGGGGCGGGCCCCGTGGGACGTCTACTGCCATCCCTGCGCTCTGCCCACGGCTGCTCGTGGCTCCCCTTCCTCTGACTTGGAGCTCCTGCCGAAGATTTCGGATGTCCAGGCCCTGCCACGTGTCTCCGGAGCATAAAATCACCCCTGGATGAGCGGCCCCATTTCCTCATCCCTTTTATTAGTGTCGGTGTGAAAATCCCCAGGTAAATGTTTTCGCATTTATACTCCCCACGCAGACCGTTCTCCTGAGCGCCAGCTTCCCCCGTCGTATCTGATAATTCCACTTGGATGTCCCCAAAGCACAGGAACATAAGTTCGACCTCCCTCACCCTGAACTCCCTGCTTCCTGTCTGCGGTGTGGGCTCCGCGGGGCGCCCCAGGCCCACAGACGGCACCGCCAAGCACACAACCTCCCAAGCCAGGGTGTCCGGGCCACTCTGGCCCCACACCTAAGCCGGCGCCAAGCATCTTGGCTTCTCCTTCTGTACCGTAAGCCTCTTCCCCCTTTCCCCACTGCCTCTACCTCTCCTCTAGCTTCCACGCCCTCTCCCCCACGGGGGGCCATAGCTTCCGACCGACTTTGAGCATTCGTCCGTCCGCATGCGAGCAGCGGGACTGGGTTAAAGCTCCAGGCTGCCGTGCCTTTCAGACACCCGCGGATCTTAACCACATTTCGGCGTCCTTTATTTCATGAAGGTCCAACCGCACAGCTCTGTGACGTGGTGCTGCCCGAGTCTGACCCCCTAACTGTTCATGTCATCACCAGCGCCCCCCGATGCCGCCTCATGGACCCATTGATCGACTCCGTTGCAGGACGGGGCCGTGTGTGCAGCCTCCCCCCGCCCCCGGGCCCTGCACTGGACGCTCCTTCTCCCTCGATGCCCTCCTCCTCGCCCTGTCTCTCCACTGCTTTCTCCTGCCCCACGAGCTCCACCACTTCTCGGCACGCCAGGGAAGCTCTCCCAAGCCACCAAGACCTGACGAAAGGCTTCCCCTGCCTGCCAGCTGTCGGGGACCCGCACGCTCCACGCATGCCCTCCTGCCTTTGCCGTGGCTTACGTCGTGCCCTCCCCAGCCCAGAAGCTCCCCGAGAGCACGTGAGCCACTTCACTGCCCTTCCACGTGTAGACCCTGTTGTACACACAGTACAGGGAAGTAACCAGCCCATAAATTTAATGAACACATGAGTAAGAAATACATGAATCATACACCTGGGTATAACGGTTTTTTTTTATCACCCAGGAACAACAATGTATTGCACTCTGAACCACCATGTTGCAATTTAAAACTCTGGAACCGAATTTTATTGCTATATTGTTACTAGCATCTCCCTTCCTCCTTGTAAGGGACACGGAATTAAGGGGAAATGGCAGGGGCTGAGGGGAGGCAAGGAACTACGGTGCATGGAGTGCCGGTCCGAGGCTCTTGGCACACCATCCACGGGACACTCAGGACAAGCCCTGGAGACAGGCACCAGTTCCGAGTGTGGCAGCCGAGGCTCAGGGACAGTAACGACTCCTGTGTGGCTTATAGGAACTCATGTTTATTATCACCGTTTCCATGGGTTGGAAGTTTGGGGACAAGGAGCGTCATCCCGACATATTCGCAGCTGCTTTCCCAGTTCAGGATGACAGATTTAGTAGGGTACGTGCCCAAAGGGGGTAGGAGTTCCACCCATCATCTTAATCATCTGAAAATATATGAGCTTCCTCGTCAAAAGAGCGAAGTATCCAGCTCAAATCCTCAGGCGTGTTATTGGACCACCTGTGAATTTCAGTGATTCACGGGGATTTGTGGTGGTGTGTCCACAGCAACAGATAACTAATAAACTGTGCTGTGCGCTCAGACGAGAACACAGGCAGCACCTGCACAAGGCAGAGAGACGTTCCTTTTCCACCCTAGTTCCCAATACCCTTGACACTTTGGACGGTACTGTTAATCATCCACGGCAAAAAAAGAAAGTCCTCAGATCTGCTCCGCCAAGGACCCTCGTTTCGCCAGCAAGCCCGTCTCTCTCTGTGAAAATGATGTCGTCCTACTCGACCCAATTGCATTTCTACGCACCTGCGTCGTTTCCCATCTCTTGGAAGGACCTTGCAAACGGCCGGTGCTTCCAAACAAAAGAGCCGAGTGAAAACACAGCTGCACAGCAGTGTCGGGCCAGGCGGGCCCATGGAGGAAGGGGCTCCACTCGGGGGGGTTCCCGGCACAGATTTCTGGGGCCGAGTCGGCATGACAGCAGACACAAGCTCCAGTGACATGTGCCGGGCATTTCTCGCTACGGCCAAGCTGAGGAGCAGGTAGGTCTGGGCTCCCATGGGCCTCTTTTCTGGAAAAGCTGGGGGATCGAGTCTCCAGAGAAGGGGCCCCTTCCACTGGAAACTCAAAGCCTCAAGAGATGAAAAGATGAAAAACCAGACCACCTCCGGCCTTGGGTTTCTCCTCCTTGGCCATTTGGTGCCAGGTGATTCCTTGCTGGGGGGGCTGTCCCAGGCATTTTAGGACAGTTAGCAGGATCTCTGCTCTCTGCCCACTAGACGCCAGCAGAAACCCCTCTCATTCCAGGCGAAATAATAATACATTGTCCCTTGGGAGGGGTATTAGGTTACCCCTCACCCCCAGCTGGGAACCTCTGCTTGAAACTAACAGATTAATTCTCTTCTCAGTGCCTGGTTACAATATAATGATCTAGCACGTACGGGATCATACAAGCTAAAAAAGGTGAGGACTTGAGATATGTTGCTGGGATTCCAAAAGATAAGCGTTTCCAACATCGGCCACACCTCAAGGTCCTTTTAAACGGCTTCCATAAAAAAAAATAATAAATAAAAATAAATTAAAAAAAATAAACTGCTTCCATAACCTTAAAGACACAGAGACAGAAAATAAGCACACTGATGGTGGCTACAGTGTTTGCTTTCCTTACGTGTTCAGAATTTAAAGCAGAGACTCGCTCGTGGACGTTATCGGGAAGAACCGACCATAATGGACAGACAACTCAAAGTCCACATTTCTCTGCAGCATGCTTCGGAGGAATTCTATTTTATTTTTCAGATGGATGAACTAATTGCTTTAAAGACTAGCATGCTGTGCTCCTTGCAAAGAGGGTTATTCTCCTGACTCACATCATCGGCTCCTAAGTGGGCAGCCTGAGCTCAGATGTCTCTAAGCTATGTTTCTACCAGAAGCCTGGACCTTCATAAAGACGGATTGTTAGGAGATTAGTCTTGGTCCTTGGAACACCAGGACCCTATTTTATTACATTCACTGTCTACACAACCAAGAAAATCTTCACGCTTGCCTGCTTGGGGAAAGTCAACTCCTTAACTTTTAACTATTCCTATGAACATCTTTTATTTTAGAAAAATGTGAAGTAGTTGGATGTACCTTGTCTTCTATTCAAAATTTTTCAAAGCAGGACACAAAAGCAGCACTGAAAGGAGGCTATTTTTAATGACTTGTTTTAGATGAGGTTACTATTATCTCAAACTACCATTTTAAAATGGCATAAGCATTATGATCCTTGTTGGACCTACTCCTAAAGTGAGTACATTTCTTTTTAAATTTATTCCCACATCAATAAATGCATATCGCAAGTATGGGACGGCATGTTAAAGTATTTAATTACGTTTGAAAATCTATTTAAAATAGACTGAATCCCAGAGATGTGGGTCTTACATTAATAGGAATTGGCTCCTAGGTTATAACAGACCGATGCTATTTTTGGATTGAGGATTGAAAGAACATTTTCGAACGAGAGAATGGAAAGTATCTGTCTACAGCGTAGTCGTAGTATGGGCGGATAGAAACTGGGGGTTGGAGGATTTTTCTTAACTCATAAAGTTAGAGGTGGCAGAATCTGCCCATATTTAGGGACAAAAAGGAGCGAGAAAGACAGGAGGAGGAGAATCCAGTCAGTACCCCTTTAATCCAAATACAACAGCTTCCTTACTGATGAAGCATGTACATCTACGTCTAGATCCTTCAGAATATGTGTGCACCTGCACTACATTCTGTATTTCAGACCCTTTCCCCTTTAGTAACTGACCTTGGGAATGTGGCTGTTGAGCAGCTCCCAGCCTCTCGTGCTCAGAGGGACAAGGAGACGTGGTCTTCTGCCTGGAAACTTGCCCACCACGGGGATGTTACAAGCACACAAGCCGGAGACCGACGTCGGCCGAGCACGCAGAGCCGCAAGCCAGCGGGCACGAAATCCGCCAGGCAGAGCGTGCTGGCCGCTCGGGACTCCCGGCCACGCTTTGCCGCCGAGACTGCCCTGCAGCCAGGCGGCGGGACCGTCGAGGTAGGAGCGCACGAGGAAGCGGAAGTCCCAGAAAGAAGCAGTGTCCGCCCCAAGCACGGAGCTGCGGGCCGCGGGCTGCCATGGGGGCCGCTGTTCCCCCGCTCCACCCGGCCGGCCTGCACGGCTGTGCTAACCGACACGGTCGTGCTCTTGCTGGGTTCCTGCTGCGGCCCAGGCTCCGTAACAGACGCGCCGCTATGATTTCACATAACGTTCAGTCACGACACATAGGTGTCAGTAACCAGGTCTGGCCCGTGGATCCCGACGGGGGCCTTCCGCGGCCGCCCACCCCGACCTGCGACTGGCTGATGAACGTCCTTTGGATGTTAGTTAACCATCCCTGACCTAGACAGTGATTGTGAGTTTCTTACAGAAAATTATAGACGATAAAATTTTCCCCTTTCTGTAATGCAGACACAGTGCTAAGACTCCAGTGGAAAGTCCCTATTTCTAGAAACGGGTCACTTAAAACTAGCCATCAGAAATGAGCGCTTGGAACACGTCCTTTCACTCCTTTTGACCTATTTCACAGAACCTCCCATGCAGGTGCATTCCGCTACTCCGCTCGCTGTGCTGGCTGGGATAACAGAACGCCGAAGTCCCATCAACCCCGCGATCCAAGAGGAGGACATAGTTGTAAAAGGTGCGATTCCCAGCTATCAAACAGGAGGAGTAGCTAAGTCCAAAGACAAACGAAGATGGACAAAACATTTCAGGTGAAAAGAATCTCAAAACGGCACCTATTTTGGCGGGGGAGGCAGGAGAGACCAAGAGATGCAGAAAGAGGAAGAAGTATTACATTTCAAGTTTTATCTCTTCGCCTTTTTGAACTTTTCAACAATGTGTTACAATGTTTTCAGCTTTGTTTTCAATCTGTAATATGTTACGGACACAGTTTTTTTCTTCTAGGTTAACAACTGTAGATTAGTAAAAAAGCAAAATGGAGATGATTTCTGCATGCACAATTTGTTATGTGCAGGTATCAAAAGAATTTAAGGTCCTGTATAAATACTGAAACCCAAACTAAAGGTTGTGTTAAGGAAAAATACAGGAGAGAAGGAGAAGACAGGAAAAAAAGAGAGAGAGAGAGATTCACGTGACTTCAGTGAAAAATCATTTGTGGAGGAGTTGAGACCCCAAAGTGGTTGGAATTCCAGGAGAAAATTTTAGTTATCGCATGAGAACATCTAAGAAAAAAATATTTTTTTTCTATAACTCTCCAAGAAAAGGGACAGACAGCACTTCTACAAGGATTGGAATTGACAGATCGAGTTTTATCAACAGACCGCAATTTCACCGGTCTGAGACAGCCTGTAACTTGTCACAAACACAACCTTTTTGGCTGTTTTGAAACAAACCACCGGCACACACACATCCATTCACCAAAACGCATCAGTAGGAAATCAGCTATCACCCCAAGGGGGCTGAGTAAGAGAGCAGGTCTCTCACACACACAAAGCTGGAATTCAGGCGCACCGAGGACCACGGAGCAGCTCTCCCAAAGACTGCCTCCGACCCCGAGTCCCCAGGCTTATGAATCCCGGCGGACTGAAGAGTTGCCCGGTCCAGTGGGATTAGAACGGCTTCAATGAGCACCGGCTGCTAGCAAACAGGAAAAAAACTTGGTTGCCACGCAGTTTAAATGAATAGGATTGCCTAGTAATTGGTCCCCACGTGGCCCCCGGCTGTGAAAGGGTGGAGAGGACGCAGGCGGGACAGAGACGTCCCCGGCCTCAGGTTACCTGGGTCTCGTTTTTAAACTGTTGGCGAGCTGCGAGCCGGCAGCAGAGGAGGACCCGTCGCGCCTCCCGAGTGAACACTCACGAAGAAGGTCACCTACCCAGCAAAGATCCTTAGCGCAGAGCAGGTGTGTTTAAGTCTCTCTCGCTCGGGCTAATGCCTCGAGGAACGTCACAGCCCTGTTTCCTGAGGAACGAAACACTTCAGTAGGCCTTGGGATGCTCCCTCCCCTTTACGGAGGCCCACAGATCCCCTCGGGAGGGACAGTGCCCGGTTCCCTCTGCGATAGGTTTACGCAGACAGACAAGCCAAGGACAATCATGACATCTGTCCGCTTCTGCCCAAGACAGAAAGCTCACAATGTAGAGGGTGCCCCACGTTTTGGGATTTCAGGGTGCTACGGGTGTCCAAATGTGTTCCCCGGGAGACGGACACCTGCGGTGGTCCTGGGTGGACGTGGGATATCAGGTGCGTCATTTTTCTAAATGTGATGGTTTAGAATTGACTGACCGATGAAGAAGTAGTAATATGCTAGCGGGTCTCTAATACCATCGATCTATGGCAGACTGTACAACCCTCACTCTGGTGACAGCTTCCCCGCAGAACTCGCAACATGATGAAGAAGAGAAAAGATTTGCCCTGCGTCCAGAAGACAGTAAGGGCCCCGAGGATGTAGGCCATGCGCCAGGCTGGCGTACCACTGTGGGGCCTCACACAAAGCCTAGGAGACGGATGTTCCTATTCCTGGCATCGGGCGCAGAACCGAGCCGCCACGCGGTTAACTCTCCTCCCCAAGGAAGGGTGGCCAGCGAAGCAGCTTCAAGGCCTGGGCTCGAAAGCCCCGGCTTCCCCCTCTGCAGCTGCCCCATTCAAGAACAGAACTACTTTCCGCTTCAAGGTGACAATTCTTTTTCCTCCTCTTACCAGTTTTGGGAAAAGTCCCCGTTCTGACTGAAAGCACTGGGGCCAGAAGCACGATGGAGTTTTCCTGCAGTACTCAAGGCTACAGTTTATATGTGAAAAGAGGTCCTTGTAAACTAGGGCAGAGGACATGGGGAGCTGGAGACGGGGAGTCTGTCCTCCCTCTGCTCTGCGTAGGGCATTGCGTCTATGCCCCACGGTCCCGTGATGCTCTTCTTAGTGTGGTCTGGCTGGGAAGGTGGCGTCTCCCGGAGGGAGCGTCTCCTCTAAGACGGTGGCACTCCCGGAGGGAGCGTCTCCTCTAAGATATCACTCCTGGAGGGAGGGTCTCCTCTAAGATATTACTCCTTCCAAGCTGCCTGCCCGCACTTTGACCTCCGCACTTTGACCTCCGACGACTACTAATGCAGAAGAGAAATTGAGTTTACTCTAGAAGTAGAAAAAGCCACTCAGATAAGGCGGTAAAGAGTTGGTTTATTGAGCGCGCGAGAGAGCACACGAGCAGAGGTTAGAGGGAGGAGGAAACTGAGAAGCAGGCTCCACGTTTAGCGCACAGCCTGATATGGGCCCAAGCCCGCGATCCTGAGATCATGACCGAAACCAAAATCAGGAGTCGGACGATTAACCGACTAAGCCACCCAGCTGCCCTGGTGTAAGAATTTACATAAAGAATTCAATTAATTAAAATGATGGCACTCGGGACATTTGTAGGCATGTGACTTACACAGTTAATAGTTAAACAACTGGACAGTTTATCCTTAAACTGTATATGAAGTGATCTAGTTTGAGTTTAAATTGTGTGTGTCTGTGACAGTATTTTGTATAAGAGAAGATACAGCTAAAATATACATCACTAGGAACCGTTAATTCTTCTGTCTTAATGTCTTGTCTGCAATATGTTTAGGGGCACTTGGTCTGCTGCTTTCCCCTTCATCCAGGTTTATTTTATTCCTGTGGCTCTTGCTGCAATTCCTGGGCCACTAGAAAGCTTTCCTGGTGCGGTGGGTTGGGGCCATCCGTATCTTCCACCTGGACTGAGACCGCGTCTGTTCGTGGTTCCATCACTGTTGCCTCGTTCAACCTACCCTCCTCCCTGAAGTCAGAGCAAACACGTTCAGATGGAAGTCAGCTCTTATTCCTTCTCACTCAAAACCTTCCATGAAAGCCACAGTCCTGAAAATGGACTCATGGGGTCCTACAGGGACCGGCCGTCCCTCCACCTCCTGCTGGTCCTCCTTCTGGGCCTTGAAACCCTCCATCCTGGCCGACCTCCTGTTCCCGGACAACTCTGAATTACTCCGTCTCCAACTCCCCACCCTCCTCGCTCTCCAAGCAGCCTCCTCTATGGTTATAGCTTGCCCCCGACCAGGGACGCTGTGTCTCCATTTGCCTGCTTCTCCCCTTGAAGGCAGCCCCAGTAACGAGGATGGGGGGTGGGGCATGGAGGACAGTGCCATGCCTGAGATACCTAAGAAACCTCAACAGGAAGGAACCCAAATCCCACCAGCATTATAAGCAGTCAGCCACAAACTGTCACTGCAGGAAGACGGGCCATCACACTGTGGTTTACATATCATCTGAGATGGTTCCAACTGGGGGCAGACAGACACCTGTGACCCACTCATGCCCAGGAAGGTGGACACACGGCATTTCCACAGTCATCTTGTGACCCAAGTCCGTGCTCAGCAGCAAGCATGACCGGCCCTGGTTCTCGCATTCCACAACTGCCTCCTCTCCTCACTCCTGGTGCTCAGAGCTATTGTTAACAATCGCAAAGGCTGACATGAAGGTGAAGAAGGTGCCTTCACGCGGTCTCGTGTTTCACTCTTGGCAAAGTATTCCCCTCTCTGCTCTCCCTGCCCAGATAGCTCTTTCTGTTGTTCTATATTCATTGAAAAGGGGTCAGTCACTGAATTTTGACCAAAAGTTTATTGAGAAAAAGATGTATTTTGTTTTTGAAAAAAAATGTAATAATCCCAAAATTGTATGGAACCACAAAAGACCTCAAATGGCCAAAGCAATCTTGAAAAAGAAGAACAAAATTGGAGGTGTCTCAATTCCAGAGTTAAGATAGACTGCAAAGCTCTAGTTACCAAAACAGTACGCTATGGGCACAAAAATAGATCCGTGGAACAGAACAGAAAGCCTAGAAATAAACCCACGATTAGACGTTCAATTAATCTTCAACAAAGGAGGCAGAATATCCTGTGGGAACCAGACAGTCTCCTCAACAAATGGTGTTGGGGAAATCGGACAGCCCCACGCCGAAGAGAGAAACCGCACCACATGTTTACACCACACACACAAAAATACTCTCAAAATGGATGAAAGACCTAAATGTGAGACCTGAAACCATAAAAATCCTACAAGAGAGAAAAGGCAGTAATTTCTCCGATATTGGTCGTAGCGACGTTTTTCTAGATGTGTCTCCCGTGGCAAGGGAGACAAAAGCAAAAATAAAATATTGGGACTAGATCAAGATAAAAACCTTCTGCATACAGAAGGACCATCAAGAAAACTAAAAAAACAGAAAACTTACTGAATGGGAGAAGATAATTGTAAATGACACATCTGATAAAGGGTTAGTACCAAAATATAGAAAGAACTTGTACAACGCAACCCACAATCCCCCCAATAATACAATTAAAAAATGGGCAGAAGACAAGAACAGACATTTCTCCAAAGACCTACAGATGGCCAACAGACACGTGAAAAGGTGCTCCACATCACGCATCACCAAGGAAATGCAAATCAAAACCACAATGAGATCTCAGCTCACACCTCTCAGAACGTCTGAAATCAAAAACACAAGGAAAAAAATCAAGTGTTGCCAAGGATGTAGAGAAAAGGGAACCCTCTTGCACTGTTGGTGGGAATACAGACTGATGCAGCCACTGTGGACAACGGCATGGAGGTTCCCCAAAAAATTAAAAATAGAGCTACCATATAATGTAGTAATTCCACTACCGGGCATTTATCCAAAGAGTATGAAAAACTAATTTGAAAAGGTACCTGCACCTCTATGTTTATTGCAGCATTATTTACAATACCCAGGATACCGCATCAGCCCGAGTATCCGTCAACAGATGAATGGGTAAAGGAAATGTGGTGTGTGTGTGCACACACACACCACACACACACACAGACACACAAAATGCGGTATTACTCAGCTGTAAAAAAGAGAATAAGATCTTTCCATTGGCAACCACACAGATGGATCTAGAGTATAATGTTCGGTGAAATCAGTCCGAGAAACACAGATACACGACTTCACTCCTATGTGGAATTTAAGAAACGAAACAAACCAACAAAGAAAAAAAGAGATAAACCCATAAGCAGACTAACTACAGAGAACACACTGATGGTTGCCAGGGGGCCAGTGGGTGGAGGCATGGGGGGATTAGGTGAACGGATTAAGGAGAGCAGTTGTTGGTGATGAGCACTGAGCAATGTATAGAATTGCTGAGTCATTATCTTGTACACCTGAAACTAATATAACGCTGTACGTCAAACTATACTGGAATTAAATTAAGAAAACAAACAAACAGAAGAAATATATTTTTCATGTTTTCTTCAACTTCTGTCACAGGAGAATTTCAAACAGTTTTTTTGAGGTCATGGGAATGACAGTATTTTGCAATTCTAGGAGGCTACAAGGTTATTTAAAGAAGTGTGTCCACAAAGAACGGGCCAATGCCCAAGGGCACTGAATGTGTGACTGGGATAAATGATGACAAGAACATTTCGGTGTTTACAGTTATAGAAGGTCACTGGATCAAAATCAGTTTTCTCAATAGCGGATGTAATAATTTCATTTCTGGTTTCAAAACGGATGGATGAACCGATTTGCAGGTTTTTGCAGTATATGTTTTTCCTGAAACTATCTGGCCAATGGGTTTAAGCGATTTCAACACAAGACTGATTGAAGAAGAAGGAGGAAGAATGTTTCTGCCGAAGTGAATTATTCCAGGAACTTCCTCCCACGCTCCTGAGTCTCGGCTGCCTCTGCTGCGAGGGCAAGGTTCTGAGGAGATCCTGATCTCCTGGAGCTCTATCTTCCTTTGTCCTGTGCCCATCGAAGCTCTCTGCCTCGCTCCCTCCACATCCTCCACATCCATTTAACACACATTTCAAAGGTCACCTGGGACCAGGGGATGGTCTCAGTGCCGCTCTGTAGATCTTCCCACTAAAGCAGGGAAAGCAAAAGCTCACTAACCAAAGACAGCTGTAGATCCACAATGTCAAATGTCAATATACACAGACAAATGGGTTAAGCAAATCTGTTTTATCCAGAGGATACTGAACTGTTTGGATTCCGAATCTAGGATTGAAACGGAAAGAACATGAAGGATTCTCCTGCTGTACTGGTCCTTCTGGAATCCTTGATGGTCAGTCGCTGCGGTCCGTGAAACCTCATCAAAGCTGCTGGCAACCCTCCCTCGAGGTTCACAACACCCGCCCCCTTCATGGTGAGGACGCCGCTGGAAACACTACACCCTACAGGACGGCCGAGGCTGCAAAACCCTACTTAAATCAAAGGAGAAAAACAATACAGAATAAAAATCTCCCATCTTTGAAAAAAACAAAAAAAGTATTGCTGGGTTATTTTACCAATACTTTTTTTCAACACTTTGGGTACGTCGTGTTATTTTAGAATGTCGCATTTTCACTCAGTTTTGCATCCAATTTGCCCTGGCCCATCGCCCCGGTCCCAGCAGCGTTACGCGTGCTTTGCGGATGCTCCCAGGATAGTTCTCGCTGGAGACGACTGACCCCCGACACGCTGACCCTGATCATGAGCCCACGACGGGGGACTGAGGCTCTGCTTGTAAAACAGTGAGCATCTCGCTGACGCAGCGGGACAGACGTCATCGCCTCGTCTGAATGAGACAGGCTCTGCCGCTCGGTCTCACGCACGCCTGTTTCCCAACTCCTAGAATACGTCTGTCGGCTCACACCCGAGCCAAGTGCGCTAACTTTGCTGTGTTCCCCAAGCGCCAAGGCAAGACAAGGTTACTTTTCCGAGTGAGCGAAGTGAGTGACACGTGCTCACCCTGCACCCCTAAGCCAGGTCCTCTGCTGTGAGGGGAGTCCGGTCCAAACTCCCGCCGGAGGACGGGAACGCGGGTCCCCACGCTGCTGCACGGTGTTAGCTAATTCTGCGTTTACGTGTCCCCAGCGCCCGCCAGCTATAGCTAATGAAGCTAATGCTCTTCCCTTGAGCACGACCCCTCCTCTCAAAGAATCGCTGTAACTGAAACAAGTAAATGCCAAAATTCTCTGGATTCTGCTCGGCGAGACGTGCATAGTAATGGCTACAAAGTTTATTACTTACTAGGGGAATGTACAGCGGACCGTGAACAATACAATACAGGCTTGAACGGCCTGGCCCGCTGCTACGTGGGTTTCCAATAAGTGTACTTCTCTCTGCCTCGTGAGTTTCTTAATTACATTTTCTTTTTAAAAAGATTTTATTTATTTACTTGAGAGAGAGAGCGCACAGAATGAGAGAGAGAGCCCGAGAAGGGGGAGCTGCAGAGGGAGAGGGAGAAGCAGGCTTCCCACGGAGCAGGGAGCCCAATGCAGGGCTCGATCCCAGGACCCCGGGATCATGACCTGAGCCGAAGGCAGACGGTTCACCAACTGAGCCACCCAAGCGCCCCTTAACTGCCTTTCCTTTTCTCTAGCTTACTTTATTGCACGCATACAGCATACTACACATACAGCAGACAAAATACGTGTCCATACGCTGCTTACGCTATTGGTAAGGTTTCGGGTCAACAGGGAGCTGTTAATGACTAAGTTTGGGGGAAATCAAAACTTACATGCAGACTTTGGACCGTGAGGGGTGGTCGCATTCCTAACCCCACACTGCTCAAGGGTCCGCTGTAATCTGGCCAGGTGCAAGGGATGCATAAATGCCAAGTTTCACTGAGTGTAACCTGGAATTGTTGGGGAAATGGCCCCATTGTTGGTAAATGCACAGGGAGGGGTAGGTTTCTCAGGCATTGAGAGAGGCAGGACGTGTGGCAGGAGAAAAGGGAGAGTTGAAGGGAAGTGATACACTTTCTCGGAGGGAAGAAGGTCATTTCCCTTCCCGAATTTAGGTTGCATTAGATTTCAGAATTGTTGTTGATCTTTGGAAAGTGCTGTTTGTACTTGATCCTTCACTGTCTAATAACTACCCCCTTGAAGAGCCAGAAGATTGAGGAGCTGGAGGTTCCCGTCCCCGTGACACAGAGGCCTTCAAAGGGACTTAGCCACGGAGCATCCCAGCATTTCCCGGCGCTGTCCTGTGCAGTCTCACAGCCACCCACTACCTGAAGGCGGCCACCTGTACTCAAACGACTCCCGCTGGAGCGGCACGAGAAGTCCAGGGCCGTGGGACCAGCCACCTTCCAGCGGCTCAAGAGCCGAGCGAGGGCAGTGGCTCCCACGCTGCACGCGCGGGGTCATACAGCATTGCCGCCGCCGTAAACACTTGCACCGGGAGCGTGCTCCCGGGCCGGTCTCGGGGGCGGCGGTGCCGTGCCCCTTCTGCTAGTGTCGGCATAACCCCGTAACTCCAGGCTTTGGAGAAGGCAGCGTTGTGAGGGAGTGGCTCGAACAGACTGCACTTAAAACAATAGGTGCAAGTTCAGGGTGGACAGAAGGCTAGCTGGCAGGCCTGGGGTGTCCACGCTGAGCGGAGGGGGGATCTGCAAGGGAGGGGGGATCCCCCTGCAAGCGAGGGCTGACGGTGCTCTCATCTCTCGTCTCCACCATCTCTCTCTCGTATCGTGTCTCCGTCTCACTAAGTCAGCGCAGGTAACTAACTCTCCTCCCATTTTTTGCATAGTGACACTGAGCAAGAAAAGGCTGGGCCAGTACATTTGTTTTGAGATAAAAATGACAACCTTATTAAAATAGAAACTTGCATTCCCAACCCCTCCTCCCAAACTAATATTTTAAACGTATCTTGTGCAGTTGAGTACTCAGACGACTGTTCTTTCCTGATTCCGCCAGAGCGGTCACTGCTCACCTCTGCAGCACGCGGTACTAACATCACACTGCCTCCCGCAGTTTCCCTACAGAGTTGTGTAAAAGGGACTTAGGGATATCGAAAGCTCATTTATTTATTTATTTATGCATTTTCTAAAAACATTTTATTTGTTTATTTGACAGCGACAGAGATCACAAGTAGGCAGAGAGGCAGGCAGAGAGAGAGGGGGAAGCAGGCTTCCCGCTGAGCAGAGAGCCCGACGCGGGGCTCGATCCCAGGACCCCGAGATCATGACCTGAGCTGAAGGCAGAGGCTTCAACCCACTGAGCCACCCAGGCGCCCCAGAGCTCATTTTAACGACAGAAAAGATCCATAAACCTTCCCCATAACGGATGCTCTGCACTGCTGTCCAAAGGAAAAGAAAGCAAAGAAAACAAAACGATGTGGCAACGCTGTTGGGTATATTCCAGTTGTAACTATGTGCAACGATCCCAGAAACTGCCTGTCTTTTCTTTACACTGAGCAAGAGAGAGAGAGAGACCAAGCAAAAGGCCTAAGGTGAAACCTAAAGAATTCAGATCCCACTGCGTTCCTACACATTTTAACCTCAAATATTTGAAGTCAGCAACCCTTTGGGTATCATTTCAGTTTCCTTTTCTAGACCGAAGTTTAAGAAACACACATTCATTCGTGTTTAGTGAGAAGGCGTGATCCTCAGAAAGTATTTCTCTCTGGACCTCTGGCCTGCTGTCCACCCTCGCGTGCACGTGCTGAGCCCGGTCCGGAAGGATCTCCTCTGCACGTCGCCCTGGACTGTGTCTGAGGTGAATTCTGGGTGCATCACTGCAATGTTTTATCTCCCTAGTACTGAAAATTGCACAGGACTGCACCACTTTTATGTAAACAATAGAGCTGTATGATGGGAGATATTTCACTTGACTCACTTTTTTTTTTTAATTACAAATCTTGGGGCGCCTGCGTGGTGGCTCAGTGGGTTGGGGCCTCTGCCTTCGGCTCAGGTCATGATCTCAGGGTCCTGGGATCGAGCCCCACATCGGGCTCTCTGCTCAGCAGGGAGCCTACTTCCCTCCCTCTCCCTCTGCCTGCCTCTCTGCCTGCTTGTGATCTCTCTCTGACAAGTAAATAAATAAAATCTTTTAAAAAAATAAAATAAAATTACAAATCTTTACGTAGAGCATATCTTTGCATTTAAATCTTAGTCTACACTGTTGTTTAACTGTGCGTTAGGCCGGATTCCTAGATATGGAATCCCAAAAAGCAAACATAGAATACGTTTAAGGTACTTGTAATGCTCTTTTCCAGAAATGTGCCTTCCTCACTATACTCCTGTTTTCTTTGACTTGAGAGCTATTGCTCTAAATCTTTCTCCTAAAATAATAATGCTGCTTGAATCAGAGCACAACACTTGCAAAATATAACTTTCATATTCTGGTTTTCTTTTCTTTTTTTTTTAAGATTCTATTTATTTATTTGACAGAGAAGAGAGAGATCACAAGCAGGCAAAGAGACAGACAGAGAGAGAGGGGGAAGCAGGCTCCCCGCTGAGCAGAGAGCCGAACACGGGGCTCGATCCCAGGACCCTGAGATCATGACCTGAGCTGAAGGCAGAGGCTTTAACCCACTGAGCCACTGAGGCGCCCCTCATATTCTGGTTTTCTAAAGATGAGCTGACGATGTGACTTGACAACCAAGATCTGGAAAAACAGGTACGGGGGCAAAGCATGCTTGTTGCTGCTCCTGCAGGAGTGGGGACCTGTCTCTGAACGATGGACCCCGGGTCCCAATGCCGTTACTTTACCACCTTCCCAAAATTGCTTCTGCCTGAACAACATATAGAAACATGTGGAGATGACACTGTTTTAAAACATTATCACTTAAAATTTAAACATACTGGACTAACCAATTAGATACCAAATGTGTCCTTTTTATGTCATAAAATCAAAGTCCTATATTCACACAGTGTAGATCTTGTGTCCCAACCCCTGCAATGTTTAATGTAAAGACGCCCCACAAAATACTGAAGAGACACCTAATAAGTAGGTAAGTACCTAAATAAATAATAAATACCTGAAAAATAAAGAGCTACGAAATCTTTAGAGTAAATGATGTGAACGTTCATAATCAGAATAGATAGCACTATTTTCAAATCAGCACCATATTTCCACTAAAACCCACATTTTACTGAGGTGGCTTTTTGTTGTTGTTAATTGTAGGTAGGCCGCACAGCCAGTGTGGAGCCGAACACGGGGCTTGAACCCACGACCCTGAGATCAATACATGAGCTGAGATCAAGAGTCAGACACTTAACTGAGCCACCCGGGGGCTCGGAAACCCACACGTTATATTGAAGTATTTGTACATTTCTATGACTGTGTCAAATAAACAGGATATTGAAAAGGAGCATAGTCAAACGACGTCCTGCTTAGGTGACAAGTTAGTTACGTGAAATGATATTATTTTTTGCGATCTGACCGTTCGGCCTGCGAATGCAGCTACGAGAAGCGAACGCGACCAGTAAATACAGAGAAGACAGTGAGGGCTGCAGGGGGGGTAGGGGGCAGACTGGGTGCAGGTGGGTGGGAGGTCCGGGCATCCCGCATGGAAGGACTGGGGCACAGGGAGCACAGTCAGTGGTGCTGCAAGAGTGCCGTATGCAGACAGACGGGAGCTGCACTTTCGGGGAGCACGGTGTTAACGCGCAGAGTCGTCAAATCACTACTGTGTATGCCTGAAACTAATGGAACATCGTGGGTCGACTGCACCCACAATTAAAAAAAAATAAATGTAGAGTTATGATAACTTGCTATATACTTTACTAAGAATTACAATATTGCCAATGAGCTTCAATTTTATTGGCTTTTGGACACATTGAAGCTCAAAGGGCCCAAAGCACAGGCATGTTTCTTTTCTTTCTTTCCTTTTTTTTGGAATGGGCGTACTTCAATACCAGAGGGCAAAGTAGTAGGATGTCTTGGTACAGGAGCGGTTTCCATGGAGACATGGACAAAGCTTTATGTCTCCATACGTAGACTTGGACTCTAATACTCGGATAAGCTAGAAATCAAGGTAGATTAAAAGGAACAGTCGGAGTGCCTGGGTGGCTCAGTTGGTGAAGTGTTTGACCCTTGATTTTGGCTCGGGTCATGATCTCAGGGTTGGGAAATCTGGCCCCACATCCAGTTCCACGGTCAGTGCGGAGTCTGCTTAAGATTCTCTCTCCTTCTCCCTCGGCCCCTCCCCCACCCTGCTTGCATGCTCTCTTAAAAAAAAAAATTAACAATTCAAAAAAAGATTTAAGTGAATAGCTCCCAAAGTATGTGCCTTTTTTTTTTTTCTAATCCACTACCCTGAGTAGTTCATTATGGTCAAGCCCTAGCTGCATACTTTACTGAGTGCAGTGTCAAACCGGAGGGCTCAGGATCGGAGCATCTCAGCCAAGTCCAATGTAATCAAAAATTTGTTCTTGGTTTTTCCCTTTCATCTGAGTCTTGTTGAAACCATTTAAATCTGTGCAGACTGACGAGGTTGGCCGTGCCTGCCGAGAGAGAGTGGGGGGTGGTTCAAAGCAGTAAGTTGCTCATAGAATGCCAGAGGTCTTCCAGCAGAATTTGAACCTCAGCAAACTGCCCAAATTTCAACCACCCTTGAGGAAAAACAGGAAACCTGTACCACAGCCAGAGAGAGATTCCCCGAATTCCAAACGGAAACAGTATTCCTCCATTCCTTGAAGTTGTACTGGGCCCTAATGCACCACCTAGAAATTAGTGATTAAATGTTGTTTCTGGGGACGCCTGGGTGGCTCAGTTGGTTGAGCAACTGCCTTTGGCTCAGGTCATGATCCCGGCGTCTTAGGATCGATTCCCGCATCGGGCTCCTTGCTCCGCAGGGAGCCTGCTCCTCTCTCTGCCTCTGCCTGCCTCTCTGCCTGCTTGTGTTCTCTCTCTGTTAAATGAATAAATAAAATCTTTAAAAAAAAAAATGTTGTTTCTGGACCCACAGATGAGTTGGGTTGAAAGCTCCTACCATAAACAAAGGGAAGAAAGAAATGACTCTTGTATCAAAAGACACAAAGTCAAATTGTCTTTTGGCTCCAACTTTTCTTCACGTTAAATTACTGAAGCTTATATGCAGTCTTTCTGGAAACAAACCCTCCTGCTGCCTGGGCTGCACAGGAACACGTGAGCTTGCGCTCCTCCGGCCTCCCACCAAGCCGCCCACGGGAGCGCTCCCGTCCGTGCGGCCCCGAAGGATCTGCGCCTTAAACTCTGGACAAGGACGGGAACAAAAGAACAGACAAGGCGTTGCTGTTTCTGCTGCAACACTGGACTCCACTCTGAGGGGTTCGCTCCATCTTCCTTTTGCCTTCAATAAATTCGAACGTGTGGTATAAAATATACCAGAACGGTACCATCAGGAACGACCAAAACACACGTAGCTGGGGACACGGAGAAACCAGAGCCCTCATCGGCTGCTGGGAAGGAAGCACCATGAGGCACTGAGAGCAGGAGTTCGCCAGCTTCTTAAAAAGCTCAATATCCCAGGAGCCCCAGCAATTCGACTCCTAAGGGTCCATCCATGAGGAATGAGGCACGTGTGCACACAAAGACTTGCACACCAATGTTCACAGCAGTATTTTTCCAAGAGCCAGACAAAGGAAGCCACCCAAGGAGCCCAGCCGCGGAAGAATGGATACACAGTATTGGGCGGAAGAATGGAGGCACTGTATCGGACGGAAGAATGGATACACGGTATCGGTATGCCCATTCAAGGAGAGCGCTAGCACTCTGGGTCCATCCGGACACGAACCCATGCAGCAGGTCCGACAGCTGGAGTTCAACACAACGAACTCTGAGCTAGGACCAGTGAGTAACGATAAGACATGCAGACACTGTCTCTGGTGCCCCTGGCCTTGGGGAGGGAGAGTGCCCAAGCAAGTGCGGACTGGGAAACGGTGTAGAATTCCTCAGAGGGAGCATGGCTCTGTGAACAGAGCGTGAACACGCGTGCTGCTTTCATCAGGCCGGAGCTGGTCTGCAGCTGCTGGGCACAGCGCAGGCCACCCCCCCCACCAGTGCAGGTGGGGGCGGGGGACCAGCACCCAGCCAGCAGGGCCCCACGGGAGCTCGCAGAACGATGCCTACCCAGGCATGACTGCAGTCGAGTGAACTGGGGTCAGCGTACCGCCGGGCCCAGGTGTCACGGTTGCTCAGGGTCAGAGTCCCAGGGCTGGGGAGGCTCCCCGCGAAGTCCTCACATCCCCAGGGCCCCTCTCCCCCACGCACCTGTCCGGGAAGCGGTTCCATGTCCCTCCAGCGCCCCCTGCTGAGAGCACTTTACTACCCCACTTGGGCAACGGTGAGCTGCTCACAGGGCTTCCGGAGCCTGTACTGAGGGGCGCACGGTGGGCTGAGGGGCCATCCAGAAACGACTGGCAAAAGCTCCATCCAGCAGTAAAAAAGAATGCAGTGCTGGTCCTTCCTCATATATGGGTGAAATGCGAAAACATTCTGAGCAAAAGAAGACTGTCACAAAAAACCCCATATGGTGTTCATAAACCGTCCAGAAAAGCAAGTGCACAGAGACAGAGACTGCACCAGGGGTGGCCAGGGGCCAGAAGGAGGGACAACAAGGGTGAGCGCTGAAAGCTACCGGTTGGTTTAGGGGTGTTGAAAATATTCCAATTACAGCATGATGCCGGTTACACAACTCTGCAAAATACCTACATGTACGCTTCAACGAGGTGAATTTTACGGCACATAAATATATCTCAGTGAAGCCATTAAAGCAATACTGCCGCGCACCTGCAAAAAAGGCTTTGATGAGACGTCTGTTAGGCACGCGTTGTGTTGTTCTTGACTCAAAGAAGAGAGGGTTGGCGGCTCCGTGGAAACATTCTTTAATTAGCGTGTGGAAGTCTGTGTGGGCTAGTCCTGGTACTGAGGAGGGTTTCAGAAATCCTCCTGACTTGGGATTTCCCTACATGTCTGCCATGCAAAGGCATGGCAGCTGGAACCCTGCTTGCTCCTTTTTCTCCTTTTGTGCTATTACCACGCTTTAACAGGGACATATCTATAGGACACCAACTTCTGGACTCCACATGTTGATTGACACGAAGTCCTCTTCAGTCCTGGGGACTTGGTCCGCGAAGGTGCTAGTGCACACAGCCGGCGGGAGCGTGCACACGGCCGGCGGGAGCGTGCACCGAGCTGGGTGCGCGTCGCTGACGGCGGGGAGGGCGCTCCGCCCACCCAGAGGAGCACAGGCCGGACCACGTGCGGCCTCGTATGCTGCCTTCATGGCTTCTTGGGAGTTCACGCCGTGCACGGTGCGCAAAGGGAGACAGAAGCAAAGCTCCCGGATTCGGGATAGCGAGAAGGGGTCGCTTCTGGGCAGAGGGCGGGGAGCTGCGACGCATCACGGAAGCTGACCACAGAGGCGGCGGGGAGGTGCACGGCTGCAGCCCAGGGACCTTGTGCAGCGAGACGCCTTCGTCCTCTCGATTCTGCGGCAGCGGGGCCTCACGGCCGGGGGAGTGGGACGAGGCTGGGCACACGGGAAGCCACGGCCGTCCGGTACTATCGGTGCGTCGTGCCACGGCGAGCCCCTTGTGCCCGGCTGCGGACTCCGCGTGGCTGCGCGCCTCCCGCAGAAGCCCCTTCCAGAGCCGGCGGCGCGGCCTGGGAACGCTCAGGTCCCGCCCTCTTCCCTCTGCTCGGGCAGCTGCTGTCGGGAAGGAAGAGCACCGAGAATGGAGGTGAGAGGCTCGGTCGGGGGGCGCTGCCTGGGGGGCCGCACGAGGCGGAGGCTGTGCGGGAGGCGGAGCTCACAGCCCCACCAGGTCCCGAAGGCCCACCTGTCCTGGGCGCGGCAGCGGCGCTGCGTTTCCACCCTCTCCTCTGCCCCCAGGGCCAGCAGAGCTCGTTCACTGACGTGTATCAGGAGGAGAGACAATGAAGGCGTTCGGATCTTGCAGCTCTCCATTCGTCAGCGGAGAACAGGAAGGGTCTCCTGCCGGCAGGCCAGCCGGGTATCGTAGCGGAACGGCATGGGGGCTCCGCATCTGGACGGCCAAGACTTACGCACAAGGAAGAAACGCCTGGAAACTCAGAGCAGACACGAGCCTTCTGCCTCGCGGAGAAGGGGAAGACCGTGTGGGCCTGAGCAGGCTTCATCACGGCACAGGGCTCCTCCTTACAGGCGAGGGCAGTCACCCAGTGTAGACAGAGAAGCAAGAAGGGAAGTCGCCGAGCTGCTTTCCGGAGCCAGCAAACAAGGACCTAGTGGAGAGGACAGGGCCGGCCCTCCCCGTCCTCCCACGCCCGTGCCCACGCGCGGGATACTCCGTCATCCTCCGGCCCGAGAACCATGCCTGGGCACACGGTACTGGGCTCATTGGCTTCAGTCCTATCGGCTCCCCAGACCCACAAACTGTTGGACCAGGGCCTTCCCACACTCCATTCCTTTGCCCAGGGAATGACTGGGGGGAAACCTCATGCCCTGGCAGGGCAGCGGGAAAGACGTTTGGGAACAGACGGACCTCTTAAAAAGACTAATTATAAATAGAACCAGAAAAAGGCCAATGTGTCATCTCACTTGACCATCGTAATAGCATCAGAGGGAACATTTTCAGTCCGGACCCTCTGGGCTTGATTCTCAGCGTTTGCAATGCTCTGGGAGCTGTTTTGGTTGTGCTTGGGAAAGTTTCGGTTGATTTACCAGCGGGATGAGAAGGCGCTCCTGTCGCTGAGATAGAAAGACCTGCCTTCTTTTCTCCCCCTCCCCCTTAGTTTGAGAACAGTGGTTTGGGGAGTAATGTACAAGGTACTGAAGAGGGGAAAGCACGCAGCACATGGCACCGGCTCCCAATCTGCAGCTCATGTCACTGTCTCAAGTGACACCCACTTCTGCAGAAGGCAGACGATTCCCTCCGTGTCACAAGACCCCCAGTTTCCCAGACCGAGGACATTTCTGCTGTTCCTTACTGCACGCGTCTTTGCCTCAGTTCCCTCTGCTCCCAGAGAATGTCCTGGAAGACAGGATCTCCGGCGACAGACTCGCTGTGAAAGAAAACAGTCTCTCTCCCCTCTCGGCTTCTGCGTGACTCTGTCCCCTCCTTGTTCCCAAACTCCGTGGAAGCTGCCAACCTAGGTTGTGAGTCATGGATTTAACAAACACATTTTCTTTTAAAACTTGCACAAATGTTTTTATAACATCAACATAAGACTCCTGAAGGAAAAAAAAAAAACATTTACAATCTCTCCATCCTAACACATTCTTTCCTTAAATTAAAAAACAAAATTCATCTTGTCTTTGCCCATATGGCTACGTATTTTTTTAACATAGTCCGACTATAGTGTAACATGTAGTAGAAGCTGATGGGTCCCTTTGTTTGTTTTAAGGAATTCTTTTGACTCGATTTGGCCTCTTGCAGAACTGGAATTTTTACTCAAGTAATTTTGTTAGATCCAACAAATCCAGTAATATTCACTTAATACTCCCCAGGAAGATCCATTTACTCAAACATCAGGAAAGAATACAAGTTTGAAATGTGTCTTTAAGGAAGAATCAGTTCTAAGGGTATAGGAAGCATTTCAAAGTTAATACCGAAGTCTGAAGTAACGCTCCACTTACTGAAGATACATTCCGTTTAAAGTTATTTCCTTACCACACAAGACTGTGCATATTTTCAATTCCAGTTTCTATCATGCTGCAAATTGAAGATGCGACTCCAGTCTGTAGACACTGAAGGCGGCCACTGGCACAGTGTTGGTGAATTCAAGTAGGTCACAGATCTCCCGAGTTACAATAACTGTAGGAAACCCAGCCAAGAGTTCTGATGGTGGGCCTAGCCGTGCGTCCATAGCTCTGGTGGTCCTTGGTTTGCCTCGCCTTTCCTCTTAGCACGTCCGGGGATGGAGTCAGGGCATCGGCCCATGCACCTCAACAGGTGGATCGTGGATGTGTGTTCATTCTCGCCCCTGTTCTTATCTCTGTCCTACTTCGAGTCTTGCTAAAAATGCTCTGATTTTTCTCTGGGCAACTAACTCCCACCTCTTAACACACAATGTGGTTTGGGAGGCTGGAGCTCCCTTCTGAGTTCTAAGAGTAGCCCCAAAGGGCCTTACAGCATCCGCAGACCCTGTGATTCTAACCACAGTAGCCAGTCCCGGAGGGGCCGGCCACCCGACTCGGGACATGGAGACAGAATGGGTGCCAAAGAGCAGCCCCCGCCATGAGCTACGTGAGACGTGCACTGTCCTCGTGGCTGGTGGGACCGTGTGCAGCTATGGCGGATGCAGGGCTGCTCAGAGATGGCGGCATAGAGCCTGGTGGGCTGAGCGGCGGCCCCTTAGTGCCTACTGTTTCCAGCCGCACTGGAAGAGGCAGAGCAGTGCCACAGAGACGGCCTCGGTGACCTGCCTTCCCGGAGCTTCCCGGTCAGGTCTGGCATGTGCGACGGGTCACTGGGGTTCTCTTCCCTACTCAGCTTCAGGCCCCACTAGTCTCCATGTGGCACTGAACACTCGTGATGCGGCTCGTCTACTTGTGCACTGAGTGTGAAACACACGCTCGATTTCACATGGAGCAAAACAAACATCTCTATGCTGACTATGTGTTGAAATCATAATATTTCAGATGGGCTGCGGCACTGAGTTGTGCTGTTCCAATTACTTCCACCTGTTTCTTCTAGAAAATGTGCAGTGACATAAGTGGCTTGTATGTGTGACCCTCAATATATTGCACAAGACTGGTTTAACCCTTTGCAATCTCTTTATGATACGTAACATGAAGACTCTTTCCTTGCACCATAACTTATCTCTCAAACCGCAGCTGGGTTAAACCAAGCCAGACCTCCACACTTGAAAACCACTTCTGAGTCAGACCTGGCGTGTGCATCGGCATCCTACCTACCACAGTCTGAAGTCACGTCATTCTGCGTGTGCTTTTATTTGCAGTACTGGCCTACGCTTCTTTGGCCTACGTGCTTTACCTGTAAGGCCTTAGAAATGACAGAGGCTTCGCCATCCCTCCCAAGTGTAAACTTTCTCTTGTTCCCAAAGTCAATGCAATGACCTGAAAATTGGCTGCGACTCTTTCCCATCTGGTCCTAAGGTAGTACAATTGCCAGCCTCCAGGAAAGCCCCCGATGGCCCCAACGTCTTGGTGTTCATGCCCCTGTAGCGTCCCCTCCCTTGCCGGACAGGGTTGACTGGGGAGATGATGGCAGGTGCCTGTGCAGCCTTGGGTACGAAGGCACTTGTAGGGTCCCTTTTGCATGCATGCTGTGGGCTAGCTCACTCGGGAGGACGTCAGCTGCCGCGCTGTGAGGACACTCAAGCAGCTCCTACGGGGAAGCCCACGCGATGAGGAACCAGGGGCCCGGGCCATCGGCCACAAAGCCAATTCTCCATCTTCCAGAGCCTTCAGAGACCACAGCCTGGACCGACGACCCAAATTCAAGGTCCCGAGAGACCGCGAGCCTGAACCACACAGCCAAGTCACCTGCAACTTCTGGGTTCATAGACTACGACTGTGTATTCCTACCAACATGTATATATATAAATATATACATCCATATAAACATAAAATACGTTTATTGCTTTATGCAAAGTGTTAGGATCACTGGTTACACAGGAACAGATATTTACTATAGCTCATTTTTAATAGAATAAGACATTCCATAAACTATTGTTATTTTTTCAAGAAGAACAATTCTCCAAGTCGTGGGCCCCTTTGCTAAGACACCTCCTTCTGGTCCTGCTTCTCCACTGAAACTCTGTTCTCCTAGATGTGTGGTTACATTTAGGCTATTTGGGATGTGCCCTCCCCTATCCTCAGACTTAAGAGTACTTAGGGCTACTGGAAATTGGCTGGCTGTTCTGAAAAGCCAGATACCTCTTCGTAATGCTTCATGTGACTGGAACTGTGAACAAATTATTTTAGACTTCGATGATCTCTTAGTGGTAAATTAGTCCAGTGACCCTGTCCAGGTGCTTGGAAATCTTCATTATTTCTTCCGGGGGGCCACTCAGCCTGTGTTGAAGGATGGTTCTAGGGCCTATCTGCCTCTCACAGTAGTAGCCTCATTTATCCGTGGACTGGTCTCAGTGGGCGAGCACGGTCACTCAGCCAGGTGTCCCTGGAGCCTAGACCACAGGGCTCTATGAGCCCCCTGAAGATAGCACAGTCGTGCTGTGAGATCGTGCACCTGGGAGTGCTGAGTGGAAATTTATTATCGCTTTACTACTTCATGATATTATCAAGTATTTTAAGAATGAATATGCAAGAAGTGATTGCATATCTTAAGGCAAAGTCAATTTCTGCTCCTTTTATGTATGAGTGCTTGACGTTCCTTATAGAGACACATATCCTAATCATAAATAATAATAATAGTAAAAATACATCTGGCCCTGCCTGGTTCCCACATCCTTCTCTCCTCCTGTTAGAAATCCTTACATCTACCTCCACGTGCGGCTGTCCTGGGGTCCAGCACTAATCTAGACGTCAGCCTCAAGGGACTCGAGGAGCCCCAATCCAGCAGCCTGAGGTCTCCATGAGGTCGCTTTGTGGCTACAGGGGCCCCCATGTTGAGCCTTTCCTGGACCAGTGCCTTTCATTATAGATAAAATGACTGGCCCATTGGGCCTGAGCGCTTGTCTAGGAATATTCCTGACACCACGGCCCTCTTGCCACCTGTCCGGCTGGCCGTGATCAGTCACCATCCGTGGCCCCGTGGCCCAGCTCGGGATTCCATCTCAGGATGCGAACTCTACTTCCTGCGGACATGTTTTGCTGCTGGAAACTTCTGCCTGCCTTAACTAGTTAGTTCTTTCGGTCTCTTAAGAACTAGTTAGTTCTTTCAGTTTCTTCAGGTGACCCCCCTCCACCTCCCATTATCTTCCGATGGGAATACAAGGCCGTCTCAAGCATGGAAGACCGGACCACCTTCCCTTCCCTGACCCTCAAGCTTGTTTAATCATCTTGCAAATCCTGGACCCTCCCATCATCACCGAAGTTACCCTGACCATGCCACACAGAACGATCCCCAGGGATGGTGTAATCGTTATCAACAGGCCAATGTGTCTACCATCTGAATGTAATTATGATATATGAATTACAACAAATCATTTATATCTCATCATCACAGCTAGCAAAAAAGGCTGTGGTAGATGACTTCTGAGATTTTCTTAAACTCTAAATGTCTAGATTCTTCCCAAATTTGTCTACTGATCCTCTTCCCCCATTATTCTTTCTGTCCTATCTTGTTCGCACTTCCTGTTTTTACAAAACAAAGTAGGTCGTAAGAGTAAATTATAGTGCTAAGTAGGCTATATTTTATATCAATGCAATCCCTTCGCTGTGGTAGGTCTGTTTGCTCATTCCTTATTATAATGTTCTACTTGTCTCCATCATGCATGTGTGCTTATCACATATTCTTAGTTATGACTCGAATAAAAATAACTTAGTATTCATTCTATGTCAGATTTGTATGAAGCTTGTATAGTCTAACTGCGCTCAAACTGAGATACAAATAATTATATTGAATTGGAGAGATGAGCCATGCAGTATTTAAATGTATACTGAAGACAGGATTTTATTTACAGTATACTAAATAAGATTAAAATAGCCCTGGATCTTAACAGTACATACTGGGTTAATTATAGTCCTTAGTCCGAAAAGACTGTCATTACTGATCCTGCCGTGGCCACTTTTCATGGTAGTTATTTTTCCTTTTATTAGTCCAAAGAATGCCTACATCTGGTATTATAACCAGGCATTATTTAGGCTAAAGTTGGGATGCAGGGAGAAAGTAGATGAAGACAGTAGAAGAAAGCCAACAAACACCATAGGAAAAAACAGAAAGCAAAGCAAAGTGAAAACTAACAGAATTACTAGGGCCAAAACCCCAAACATGTGAAAACACATTCCCTAAACTTCAAAAAGTGGCAAAGAAGAAGAGAGAAGTGTCTAGCGGACTCGAAGGTCAAAAGGCATCTGATATCACTACCTTCGCTTCTCAAAAGTATAAAAAATATTAATTGAGCTTAAAAACGAAAAGCATGTAGAGAATTAGCAGGTCCATTGAGTGCTTGGCAAAATTAATGGAAATACATGTATGTTCTCTACGAAGCTTTTTCAAATAGAAGTATAAAGAAATGCAATACCTCAAATACCGAGTAAACTAGCTGCAGGTGGTATGGAATAAAGCCGATAAACCAGCAACAGCAAGGACCAAAAGACAAAGAGTCAATGTACTCAGGACTTTGACGAGAGAACTTTATACAATCACAGTACGTGTGACTGGAAGAGAGACACACTAGCTTGCAGAAGACCAGGATCAGGTCTGTTTCGTTCACCAGGATGCATCCATTGGTTTTCTTTGCAGCCATATTTATTGAGCATCTATTACGTATACGATATGCTAGAGCTACAGAGAATCAAGACACACTGGGAGGCAGGCAATAAACAAATCACCACCCACTTAATTTCTACTTCCAATTACGAAAAGTACCACCAAGAAATCAATCCTACTGTAGGGGTTAGCTACGGCCATGCTAAGGAAGCAAGCTTTGAGTCTGAGGGACTATTAATTGCTTACTCATCGCAGAGGATGGATGGAACACTTATCCCAGATGCTGGGAGCAATGCATAGGCAGAAAGTAGCAATTCAGTGAAAGTGTCCAAGTGCAGACGAGGTATCATTCAAAAAGGGAAGGCTAATGCAACGTGATCCCACAGAGCAAGACAAGACCCGCGTTCTTGAAAGCTTAGCAGACCATGAGGGAGGCTGAAATTCATCCGAGAAAGCCCAGAATGTCACAGATGACTTCTCACTACTGCAGTGACCAGATGTAGTCTTGGGTTCCTAACAGATGGGCCTGCCTAGTGGAGAATGGACTGAGGAGTGGAGACAATATGTGGGAGACCAGTGAGGAGGCCCACGGTGTGGAGATAGGTGTGAGGCACGATGGCAGTTGTGACCAAGTAATAACAAGACATCGATAGGGAGGAAGAGCTCTGACAGATCAGAATCCACAGGACGTAGCCATTGTTGTGCTTGCGGTAGATGAGAGGAGGGAGAAAAGAGTCAAGAATGGTTTCCATGTTTTTGGCTTGGGCAAATGGCTTCTTGGGGTGACATATGCAATGAGAAGCCTATTGGGAGGGGAAGAGTGTGAGTTCTGTTTTGGGAAATGTTGAGTTTGATGCACCTCTGAGATTCGCAGGTGGCCACAGTTGGGTGTGTGGGTGTGGAATGGGAAGGAGAGTGTGGACTATATAGATACGCATTGGGAACTGAAGGGTATCTGGGTTGTTGACTGATGCTACAGTTGTAGCAGAGCCTGCGACTCAGCCTTGGGATCAATATTTAAAGGTCACAATAAGTTCTCAATAAATATTTGTTGAATGCTTGATTGGCTTGCTCAGAGGTGAAAAATCTTGGTAAACTTAATATACATTGTTTTCTCACAAAGTATTTGAGTGTGAATAAGATTGAGGGAGGTCTGACTAATGGCCGCCGCTGGAAACTGAAACAACATTATTAAATGTAAAACGAGTAGGTCATGTAGGTAGGAGGCACTTGAAACATACCACTTCATTCTTGACTTTGCTCTCCAGGAAAACACGACCTGAGGGTTGTTCGTGATCTGTGAGTATTAAGGGGCCTCAGGAGGGTGGCGAGAGCTTTGGTAGGAAGGACACATGGCCTCAGGGTCTTACTAACAGGCTGGGTTTGCCAGGGGCATTACAATCAGCAGGGGGTCCCATCTTCGGAGAGTCCTGGAGACTACTTGGGGAGGGACGAGTCACCGACGAGGGACTTGCAGCAGTTCCAATCAGGCGAACCTCGCCATAGCTGCCCCCAGTGGGAGGGTCCAAGTGGCTGGAAGTGCTCAGAAAGCTCGACTAGCTAGCAAGCCCACGAGAGCACTTTTCTCAGGATTACCAGACCCCTGGGCGGTGTCTGAGGGGAAGGAGATTTCCTAGAGAGTGGACAAAACCAGAGAACTAAGATCTCGTAATTGTTACTGTGCTCCTCAATTCCTTTGCGGGCTGTTGGGTCCTTCCATCCGTCGCTGACTGCCAGGGGGCTGCTGAGGAACAAGCAAGCACAGGCCCCGGAGGCGACCCACAGTAAGTCCGTATCACTCCCGGGTCTGATGTCGGCGAGGGGGCGGGGTGCCAGCCAGGCGGTTCTGCTGAAGTTTCCTGGGCTCGCACAGAACACAGCTTGCCGGCTGGTCCTGGCTGGGGCAGCGGGGGTGACGTGGCTGGGCTCCAGGTACCGCTCGCCCTTGGATGTATTCTCTTCCATTGGCAGTGGGGCGAGGAAGAGGTCCAGCCCAATCATGGCAGCACTTCTCAATCTTTTACTTGCGTCACGTCTGATACCATCCCGCTGGGCAAAGCAAGTCACGTGAATGAGACCGGTGTGCAGGCTGGGGAAGAACAGCCTGGTCACCGCCGGACGGCCCCTGAAGTTACGTGATAATCACGGGGATGGGAGCGGGAAACGGGAAATGATGACGCCATCTTCTACGCATGGCTAAAATATTCAGTAAGTACGCGGGATGGGATGGTGAGTCTCCCTCGACTTAATACACTTGGGTTACACCTACATTTAGCTCACAGTGGTCACTGTTAGAGCCCGGCCTAGGGGCCCTGCCTCGCGCCCCACGCGGCAGAGTCTGTTCACAGCGAGGCAGGCCTCCTTCCCGCAGGACACACCTGTTTACTGCCTTCCTGTGGCGCTGGCCGTGGGGCCCAGGGCGGGCAGGGCTCAGGCGCACAGCAGGTCAGGCAGAGAACGAAGGGTGAGCAATGACAGTGTCGATGTGAAGGACGAGCCCCCAAATGGAGAGATGAGTCAAATTCCAGGACCGAAGGTCTCCCCGGGTCGGAGACATGTGCTATGGAGAGAGGAAATGCAGGAACCACCCCCCAGAAGTTGACAAGCACCCAGGCCTCTGGAGGGCACCTTCGCAGACTGCTCACGTCCCCAAGGACGCACGTGAGCTCCAGGTCAGCGTCGCCGTCCCTCAGTCGCGGTCACGGCCTGGGCGACGGCCCTGCTTTCTGCCTGCTCATCCAGGCCCCCTTTGCCACCCTCCAGAATCCTGCACAGAAGCCCCGTCTAGAGCTGGGCTGCAGTCCGGCCCCAGCAAACGTCCCGGCTCGGACTCCGCTGGCCCGTCCCCAAGCGTCAGCCGCCCTGGGGCTGACGTTCCCATCACCCAGCATCAATCGCGGAGATGTTTCCTGGGATGAAAGCGTCTGCCATTTCCAGCGCCTCTCTTCTCTCTGAAACCACAGCGATTCCGTACCTTGGAGTTCACCACCAGCTTCGCTCTCTCCCGAGCTGGAGGCTGAGGCGTCAAAGTACAAATCCACGAACTGCCGGCCGGGTAGCCCCGGGGACGGTTTCGGTTCGCAGACAAATGCAGTGCGATGGAAGCACCCTGTCTGATCTCGGGGAGCCCGCGGCGGTGCTCGGACCTGCCCGGGCAGGAGGCGCCTCACAGTGATGAAGTGCGGCGGAGAAACCCACGCGCGCTGAGGCTGCACCGCGGCCCCTGCACAGAGCTCCGCGCCTCCCTTCGGGCATCGCGCGCACGGCCGCCCCGGTACGTGCGTCAGGCACCGCGAAACCCGCTCCCGACTCGCCGCGCGGCACCAGGTCCGCCTGAACTACCCTGGGTGGAGGGGCAGATGCCGTGCGGGGGCTGGTGAATTCAGAGAATTACAGCTCTCGAGAGTCTCAGTCTTCCCCGATTGCCAAAGCTAATCGTTTAACACCTCTGAAATTCACAAACGTCCTCTCAGGGATAAGGAAGACACTACGTCTAGGCTGCAAGGATTCTGAGCCTGAAGTATGCGGAGGATGTCAGGATGGGGTATCCCTGAGAAAATGGCACATCACCAGCCCTTCGGGTGACATATTCTAATTCCCCGGGGACCTTAACTGATGGTGAATTTAAACACCACATTTAAACACCACTGCCGCAAACGAGAGCGCATTAAATCAAATATGCTATGATTTATGCACAGGAACTACAGGAGGTAAGAATGGACCTTCTGCCTTCCAAAGAAATATACACGTATAGCGCACGTGCGCACGCGCACACACACACACACACACACACACACACACACTCCACGCCTCTCAAGACATACTACCTCTGTGTGGAACAAACATGGCTTGTGCAGATTTTAAGAGATTTTTTCCCAGGGCTATTTTGATAAATCTTATGGAAATCACTAATTTCTATGCCTGACATACAGAAGGTTTACAAAAATATTAGTTTCCTTCTCTTTTCTTGCCCTACATCAAAGCAAGAATCTTTGCAGTATACAACTTTATGAACGAAAGGAAAATTGAAAATGAGCTGTTTGCCTCCCTTGTGAAAATGTTTAAAAGGTAGGATATAAGAGAAAAACCATTTAAATAAATTTGTTGTGATCAGATACTTTTAAGGATATGTCAATACAGATAAAGCAAAATTAAAGTATGGATGGTGGACAAATAAGTCAGAGCAAATAAATAATTTAATGCATTCTAGCTGGGCCCCTGTCCCTGGCCTACCATCCCTCAACTCATCTTTGCTTTCCTTTGCATGAAATAAAATATGTAACGTGGCCCTCTTGCCATAGGACCCATGCATGTGCCCATATATACACTATAAACATCTACTTGGAATGCTCTCCCTCTAACTCTTAACATGGCTCCTTCCTTCCTGCCCTTCAACTATTTCTTTTGTCTCATTTTGGACTTACAGATCCCCTATGGTCTTACAGACTTGTTTAAATATTTACCTTTTGATTCCCACTGAGCCGCGAGCACAAGGAAGGGAGAGAACGTGCCCTGGGGTCACCACAGCCTGACGTCCACTCAAGAGGAGACACTTAAACACATTAGCTGTAAGGGGGTGGTTGCCTCACATCTTCACTGACCTGCACAGGCTCCCCCGGATAGAATACACCTGCTTACTCAATCGAGGGCAGGAATGTCCTAAGCCGCTCGTGGGAACCCTTTCCTCTGGGGAGGATGCGGCCCCTGGCCCTGTGGGGGAGGCCCAAGCAGGCGAGGTGTGCGTCATTCCCTGATCCCCCACTGCACGGAGCTGTGGCAGAAGCAGAGTTGGGGTTGGAACCCACACTCTTCAGGGGCCCAGAGAAGGCAGCCCAAGGGCCGGGTGTTGCTTGGAGAGGTGGTGAGGGGGTGGCACATTTCCCAGGAAAGGGCTCAGGAAAGAGCAGTGGACCAGGCGAGGGCTGCACAGAGAGCCACCTCCAGATCCCGTGCCGGGACCCAGGGGCCCCTCCGGCCGCTGGGTGGAGCCTGGGGATGCTATGCAGAGCGCGGGAGGACTAGAGACACACAGGATGACTCACTGGGTCACACGTACCAAGGAGAAATGCCAGTCAGTGCACCAGGGACATCGGGTAACACAGAGGGACCAGTCACAGATCGTGGAGGCACAGGGACAGGACCTAAACTCTACCCAGCATGGAATGGAAGTGTGTCGGGACCTTAACTGGACAGCTCTCAAAGCAGCCCACGCAGGCGGTGAGGAAATAGGGTGGGGGGAGGCGGTGCTGGGGGCAGGAAGCCTGAGAATTGCGCACACAGGGGGACGGGTGGGGAAGGCCATGCGCGAAGGCCATGTGTCTGCAGGGAGCTGCTCAGGGCCAAGCACATGTTGCAGCACCCCGCGGGGGGCACCCCAGCGACGCTGCACACCTGTAGGGGCACGGGCGCTGTCTGGAAATGAAGAGGAGGACGAATCCCACAGGGCATGTGCGCAGCTGTGAAACGAAGACGAGAAGGCGTCCCATCACTCTGTTCGGCGCCCGGAGGAATGTTTCCGGCTTCGGTATTGGTTGACACACAGCCTTCCTGACGCTCTTGCTCAGTGGGTCCGCCCCATAGAGCAGCAGAACTTGAAAGCTGTCCTTTGTACGCATCATCTTGGGGGGTTTGGGTGGAGCAGAGAGCCCAAACTTCGAGCTTCATTTGTTTGTAGGCTACTGACTTCCTCCGCAAGTATTCACCTAGCAACTCAACATTCATATGCAGAGTTCCCTATTCCCCCTTTGAGCCCCACACGCGTGTAGAAGATGCTAGAGAAGTAGTTCTAGAGCACACACGCCAGCACATAGGCCCAGGCACGAACACAGGCGCGCACAGGCACGCACGCACGATCCGGGCAGGAGGAAAGGCCCGGCCTGCGGGTCTGGAGGCAGTCTGTGGCGCAAGGGAGAACCTGGTGGCTTGGTTTTCCTCATGCGGAAAAGAAGTAGCAGACATTAAGGCTTGACCACATGGGCTGCCAACGGAGGTGAACCTGACCCTGAGACCACGCAGAGCTTTCGAGAGGGAGCGGGGCGCAGCCGACAAAGCCGCAGCGAGGGGACGCTCCAGTTTCCTGGTCTGGGGGTTGCACGGACACGTGTGTTCACTGCATCAGCACCACTGAGCTTTCTGCTCGCAGTATGAGCTCTTCCTGCACTGCCTTTCAGTAACATGTTCCGAATCGAAGGCACACTAAACCTCCCGTGGGGGCGAGCGTCGGGGAGGCACGTAATGAGGGCCGCGCTGCATGCAGACAGCCGGATGCACGCTGGAGAACGCACAGGACGGCTGCTGCACAGGACGGCTGCTGGAAACCCCTCGGGGGTCTGCAGGAGAAAGAGCAGCGGCCTGGTCCGCGGGATGGCAGGGGCGGTGGGAAGGAGGGGAGCAGGCAGGGAGCATCCCGCACGAATGCAGGGTGGGGGAGGGGGAAGTGCTGCGAGGGAAGCTGGCAGCCGGTGGGCCTGACAGAGGAGGGTCCCTTCCCTGCACCTTGGCTCATCCGGCGGCACTCCCCAGCACAGACGCAGACCCCGTTTTGCCACGGGCCCGAGCTTGGAGCATCTGTCTTACCGTGCGCCTGACGGTGATCTGCACGGAGAATTCGTGGGAGAAATCTGTCCCTCTAGAGCGAGTAGGCACAACACCCCACTTACTGGTTTAGCTTGTTGTCCTAGAGCAATTCATAAAGTGTGCCGGTGTAGCTGGTTAAAAAGACATACACTGCGCGCACATGCAGGTAAAGATGCGAACATAGTGGGTGTGTGTGTGTGTGTGTGTTCACCGCACGCAGCAGCTGTGTGTGTGTTCACCGCATGCAGCAGCTGTGTGTGTGTGTGTGTGTTCACCGCATGCAGCAGCTGTGTGTGTGTGTTCACCGCATGCAGCAGCTCTGTGTGTGTGTTCACCGCATGCAGCAGCTACACAAACCGCTCCGACATGATCACTCTCAGGGGACCCAAAGGCTCGTGTGCACATTTGCTCCTACGACCATCCCGCTGCGAAAGCTGGCCGTGTACTCTGCGAACTGACATGCTTCCTTCTGGAAGGATTTCGGCCTGTGCTCCCCCCACGGCAGGAACAGCGATAACCCCGCCCCCTGGGCTGGGGGAGGGGTCGACGTCAATCACCAAGCGATGCGGGAAAGGGCGATGACAGCAGGCGCTGGGCGATCATCTCAGGCCCGTCGCTGAGCTCCTGCTCTGTGGCCCAGACGGGCAGACGAGGGTGGGCGGGAAGCCGCTGCCCGCAGCCAACGCTGGTCTGCACGAGAAGCCTGTTCTGCAGACCGCCGGCCCTGCGCGGCGAGCGGCTCCCAGCACCCGAGGGACCGGGGCCCGCGGCCAGGGGCGCTGCAGACGGGGTGGGGGCTCCGTGGGGGAACGTGGCACCCGCAGCAAACGTCCCGGCCCCTCGGGTCTCAGCAGACGGACACAGTGAGCTACAGCAGGTGCACAGAGGGGAACGAGGCAGTAGAGGAAGGAACGGTGCAAACGTAAAGAAAAGCTGACCCTGGGCAGCCCTTATGAAGCGGATGCCGCACTTGGGAGGGAGCGTGGTCGGAAGAACAGAGAGGTTGTCCTGTGTCCGCCAGGCCACCCCGACCGCTGCAGAGGGAGAAAACACCGCCCACGGACACTCCCTCGGAGACCGTAACACCACGCATGCGGACGCCCCTGCCCCTGTGGGGACGGTAACTCCGCTTGCCGATGCCCCCTCAGAGACGGTAACACCGAGCGCAGAACCCCCTCAGAGACCCGTAACACCATGCACTTGGATGTCCCCTGCTCTCGGGGACCGTTAACACCGCGCGCAGAAGCCCCCCTAGAGACGGTAACACCATGCGCGCGGGCGCCCCCTGACCTTGGAGACTGTAACACCATGCGCGCGGACGCCCCCTCGGAGACAGTAACACCGCGCAGACGCCCCCGGCACCCTCGGAGACCGTAACACCATGCACGTGGATGCCCCCTGCCCTCGGGGACGGTTAACACCGCGCACAGAAGCCCCCTTGGAGACGGTAACACCATGCATGCGGACGCCCCCTGCCCTCGGGGATGGTAACACCGGGCGGACGCCCCCTGCCCTCGGGGACGGTAACACTATGCGCAGATGCCCCCGGCACCCTTGGGGACTGTAACACCGCGCGGATGCCCCCTGCTCCCTCGGGGACGATAACACCGTGCAGGGACACCCCCTCGGAGGCTGTAACACCGCGTGCGCGGACGCCTCCCTCCGAGACAGTAACAGATGGGATTAGAAACACCAATCAGCTTATACTGAATTAGGGGCATCCTAACTTCCATGACTGATCTCATAAGAACGCGGCCCCAGAGAGAGCGGGAGGGAGGCCCCATGCTGCTGGAGGCAGAGACAGGACGGCTGTGTCTCCAGGACAAGAGATGACAGGCCCTGCAGGCAACCCTCAGAAGCCGCGAGAAAGGCTCTGTCCAGAGCGTGTGGACAGCACCTGCCCCGACTGACACCACAGTTTGGACGCCCAGCCTCCGGAACCATGACCCGGTAAACATCTGCTGCTTTCAGCCACGGGGTCAGTGGTCATTTCTCCCCGCCTCCCTCGAAAGCTGACAGCGGTCTCTCATCCACATGTGTCAGTAGGCTGACCACGGACACTGCAGTCTTCCTTCAGCAGGTGTCCCAAGAATGTGTCCCCCTCAGCGCTGGGGAGGAGATGCACGGGGACATCAGCAGGTGCTGACTGCGCTCGAAGCCCCAGGCCCTCAGCGGGGGGCTCACGGTGGTCACTTCCAAGAATCAGCATAAACAGCTCTTCTAGGAATCTGTCTTCTCCCCATTGCTGAGAGGGAAAAACGGATGGCCAGGGGGCTGTGCTCCTTTCTCAGCCTTGTCAGGCGGGGTCACAAACCTGGTCTTCCAGAACTCCAACCCACACCTACCTGTCACCAGCCAGATGTGTCCCGGCCACCGACACTGTGTATTGCCTAAAAAGTTCTGCATTTGGATGCATGTCTTGTTTGTAAAAAGAAAAAAAAAACCAACCTGGGGTTTCTTCAAGAATACACAGCGAGCTGTCCAAAAAAAAAAGAACACCGATCAAGTCCTATTAGCTTTGTTTACTCTATCAGCTCATTCGATCCAGGAGGCCATGGGCTCCCTGGCAGAGCTAATCAAATGGAATCAAATTACACAGACTTCTAAATGAGAGCCACTCATCATCTTGACAATGCCTGGATATGGCATTTTAATTAAGGAAGAGCGCCTCACCCGTCATGTCGGCCAGGAAGACAAGGGGCCGTGGGTGCTGACACAAGGCTCCTGGCCCCAGGCTCCTGGAATGACCTAGTCCCTTGAGAGACATAAGGATGGGAACTGGGCTTGAATTCGCATTGCCTTCCCGGGGCTGCTGGAACAGACTGCCACAGCCCGGGGCCTTCCAAGAACACAGGTTTTCCTCCTTCCCATCTCTGAAAGCCACCAGTCCAAAATCAAGGTGTGGGCAGGACTGAGCTCTCTCTGAAAGCTCTAGTGGAGGGTCCTCCCTTGTCTCTTCTGGGTTTCCGTGGCGGCTGGGGACCGTGACAGAGCTCGTAGCACCTTGTAGAACCTCCCTCCGATGGGCCCCCCGCTAGTCCTATGGTGGTCTCCTCTCTGTGTGTGTCCACAGTCCCCTCTGCTTGTAAGGACAGCAGTCATCGTGTTGGGGGCCAATGCCACTCGCCACCACGCTGTACTAACTTCATTATGTCAGTAAAGATCTTTTTTCCATATGAGATCCCATTCCTGGGCCAGGTAAATGTGAATTTTGGGGTGATATTCAATCCAGTAGAAGGCTGTATAATTTTTTTAAAGCAGGAAACCTAGGTTTACTTGCGTGATTCTGGCCTCCTAATTAGCCTCGTACTTTTGACCCGTGTTACAACAAAGAACTGCATGTTTCCCAAAAACTCTCTTCAGACTCCTGAGGGAAGAGAGAAGCCCAGGTGGGGCCTGGAGTGTGTTGTCTCCTCCCACTTGGAGGGCTGAGTGCTCGCCCGCTGGGGAAGAGCTCTGTATTCTCCATCCGAGCGCCTCTCGGGTGCTGTTCCCGGCTTCCCCGCCTCGCCGTTGCTGGCTTCGTCCCAACTCCGCTTCCTCCTGTGCCACACTATTCCCCGACTCTCCCGATGGCCTGCCGAACCCACCTTCTTCTCATCACGAGAAAACACGAAGTCCTGCGGTCGTGTTTGTGTCACGGAATCGAAAATATTCCTCCCTGTATCCGAACAGAGCTTTGTGTCACACAGTTCATATCCACGTGGAATAAATCTAACGTGTGTCCACATTTAATACAGTCATAAATTATAAATTCATAGCAAACAAGACTAGAGACCTATTGTTTTATGTGTATTCCCCTTGTGTTCATTTTATTTTAAAAAAGATTTTATTTACTCCTTTGAGTGAGAGAGAGCACAAGCAAGAAAGGCAGAGAGGCAAAGGGAGAGGGGGAAGCAGGCTCTCTGCTGAGCAGAGAGCCCAATGCGGGGCTCGATCCCAGGACCCCGAGATAATGACCCGAGCTGAAGGCAGACGATTTAACCCACTGAGCCACCCAGGTGCCCCGAGAGTAGAAATTTTCTTTCTTTCTTTTTTTTTTTTTTTGAGAGTAGAAGTTTTCTTAAGAGTCACATTTCCAGGGGCGCCTGTTGGCTCAGTGGGTTAAAGCCTCTGCCTTCGTCTCGGGTCATGATCTCAGGGTCCTGGGATCGAGCCCTGCATCCGGGCGCTCTGCTCAGCGGGGAGCCTGCTTCTCCTCTCCCTCTGCCTGCCTCTCTGCCTACTTGTGATCTCTCTCTCTGTCAAATAAATAAAAATATTTAATAAAAAAATAAAATAAAATAAAAGGTCACATTTCCAACACAGGAACTCTGTTTTGAAGTGACGTACACTCCATGGAAATCAGAGGTTAATGGTTTAACCATCAAGGAGAGTACATCACACACCACCACGCTTTCAAACTACATGCCTCCCACCAACCAAATATAATAGTGGCGACTTTATGAGGTACACAGAATGAATGGGATTTCTTATTAGGAGAAAATTTTTTCCATTTTAAACAGAAGCTCAAAAAAACCATTCCTCCTTCTGTTGGTGAACTACCTTGCTGATTATGCCTCTGCCTAAAGCACCAACTATACACATGTGAGTGGGAAAATGAGGAAAATTTTCAAGTTCATCATTCTGCTTTGGAAACAACTGAATGTGGAAAAATCTGAGAATGTTGCCAAACTGTTTCTAAATGAGGTTTCCATAAAGCAGAGCATTCAGCTTAAAAGCTTCATGTGTTGGGGTATTCTCTTCAACACCCCGAATCACAAGGAAGGCTAAAATATTTTATCAAGCGAATAAATATTCTCTTAATGGAGGATACTTTTTTTTTTTTTTTTTGCTGGGGTTGGGTGGGCTGAGAAAAGGCATGTGAGTTAACATTTTTATCATTTAAAAAAAAAAGCCATCAGTCAAACTTCCTACGCTAGTATGTTAGGAGGCTAAAAGGATATTATTCATAGGGCCAAGAAAAACAGTGATGAGATACAGAGAATAATTCCACCATGAATCCCACATTTCATCAGCCCCAGACAAGCAAACACAAACAAAAACACAGAGAAATACTGTTCTTTTGTGAAATGATGTCTTAAAATTACAGAGGTTGGGTACAGAGAATTCTGTCCCCTGACGGTGTTTTCATGAAAGCAAGAATTCACCGTGTCTTGAACGTTCCTTCTGCTGATGACTCAAACCAAATACAGCACTGGCTGCCCAGCAGCAAAGGAGAGCAAAGAGGAGACTGGGGGCCACCCAGGAAAGGAACACATTTCACAGAAGATGATGTTTCTTTACCCTTTGAAATGACCAACAAGAATAATGTGGTAGAAAGCCGAGGGAAGATTTCACCCCACTCCCACATTCATCACGCAATTATGTAGGGAAACAACCCCCTGTTCGCAGGGTCCCAGTAAAGAACAGAATTAAACTCCACCTTTTAAAAAAACGCCCTTGTTATGGGTAAAGGTACTGAGACCATCGCTATAAAAACACTCTGCTTGACGTCCAGGGAAAATAGTACGAGATACCTGAATCAGGTAACCTAGCTGTATACAAATAGAGTGTTTTGGAACCATTTTAACGGAAGCACCCCAAACCTTGTGAGCAGAAACAGATGCATAGTCAGCAAAATGTGCAGTGCAGGAGGCTGAGGGGCAATTACACACCGTCATGCAAGTGTTTTCATTTTCGGCCGACTTAGTGAACCCGAGAAGGCCCTTCATACTACAGGTGGCTGAGGACCTGGCCGCCAAAGAGAGATTCCCTGCTTTTGAATTCCACCTCCGCACGCTTTGCTGGACAACCTAAAGTCAGTAGTTCATCTCCGAGGCCTCAGTTTCCTTACTGGTACGGTTGGGAAAATAAAAACTGGTATTTCCCCAATAGCGTCTTTAGGATTAAGCACATACCAAGTACTTGATGAAAACTGTCACGGTTAGAATCTTTCCGAAATGCTATGTTTCTGATTTAAAAATGAAACACGTTTGGTGGTTCCTCAAAAAGTTGAAAATAGAGCTACCTCATGACCTGGCAATCGCACTACTGGGTATTGACCCTAAAGATACAAATGTAGTGATCTGAAGGCTGCACGTGCACCCCAATGTTTATAGCAGCAATGTCCACAATAGCCAAACTATGGAAGGAACCCAGATGTCCATCGACAGATGAATGGATAAAAAAGATGTGGGGACACACACACACACACACACACACACACAATGGAACATTACACAGCTATAAAAAAACCAAAATCTTGCCATTTGCAATGACGTGGATGGAACTAGAGGCTATTATGCAAACCCAAATAAATCAGAAAAAGACAATTATCATATGATCTCTCTGACAGGAGGAATTTGAGAAACAAGACAGAGGATCATAGGGGAAGGGAGAGATAAAAGAATCACGATGAAACCAGAGAGAGAGAGAGACAAACCATAAGAGACTCTTAATCTCAGAAAACAAACTGAGGGCTGCTGGAGGGGAGGGGGGTGGGAGGGATGGGGTGGCCGGGGGATGGACATTGGGGAGGGGATGCGCTATGGTGAGCACTGTGAATTGTGTAAGCCTGATGATTCACAGACGTGTACCCCTGAAACAGATAATACAGTCTATGTTAATAAACAAAAATAAGGAAATTTAAAAAAAAATGAAACACATTTGCATACAGCTTTCTGACAATTTCATTATGTGAATACTATTTAAATAAAAAATCTTCAGGAAAAAGATAAGCATGTACCTTTCTCTAAAGATTCCCCTCTTGTAAAATAATGGACTGATGTTCCTGATCTTTGGGAAGGGGTTTCGATCACATGGGCTGAGGGATGAACAAGATTCCTCCGACGGCAAACTGGCGACATACCAGGGATCTCATCCTGTCGATCTCGGAGTTGGGTGTTGACATTCACGAAGTTACCACATACATGAGGTTCATCTGTAGCATCATTTGCCTTGTTTACAAGGCTACATCTTCAAATCTCGTGGAACATACCAAGAAGGTGTACTGAACAGCCAGGAGTTCCTGATTCACAGTAGTGATTTGGCTGAATTTTGTGTTAAGTGGGTATGATTAGGAGATAATTAGGGAAAGGTAATGCTTTCTCAATCCAGTGATTTTTTTTTAAAGATTTTATTTATTTATTTAAGAGACAGAGAAAGTGAGAGAGAGCATGAGAGGAGAGAAGGCCAGAAGAAGAAGCAGACTCCCCGCGGAGCTGGGAGCCCGATGTGTGACTCGATCCCCGAACCCAAGGATCACAACGCGAGCCGAAGGCAGCCGCCCAACCAACTGAGCCACCCAGGCGCCCTCAATCCAGTGGTCTTGACCAAGATTTCACACAAAAATGTTGGAGTGTTTTCTTGTTCACTGGAGGAAAACATTAAGCAGTATAACCGTGTAAAAGACTGATTCTTGATTGAGGCACTGAGAATTCAGATAGGAAGACTCTTTTTCTGGCTAGGTTATGTTTCAGAATTATATGTGGAATTAAAGAAAGATCCAGGGTCTGGGTCACACAAAGGACATTATGAGTCAAACGCAAGGGCTCTTAGGAGTCAGTCAGTGCTCCAACTCTGAGTCTGAAGATCATCTAGATTCTGAACAACAATCATGGAACACACAAGTTCGAGGACTGCGCTGTGGTCACAGAAAATTGACAAAATGTGAGATACGTTGATAAATTCAAGTTGATTTCAACAGCTATCAGTGTATGAAGCTCAGAAATCAACACAATTGATTTATGATGAGAAAAAAGATTCACCCTCGAGGGGCTATTGGGTTGTGCTCAGTACTGGATGTTGTAAGGAGTCGAAGGACGAAAACACAGCCAGGTCATGTGCAGATGCTGGTATTTCTTGTCTGCAAAACCACCAGATTTCCTTGGCTAGTCTTCAAGGAACCCTGATTTAACTCAAGACTTCTTCAACACAAACTGAAGTCTGTTGGTTGGAATGCTGGGCATCCATCAGCCAGGTTAAGAATTTACTTTAGGATCTTTAAATTTCATAATAAATTATCATCACACCACTTACTTTCCTGATACTGAGATGAGATGAATGATGTCCCTTGAAAACACAGGACAATCGGGTGCCTGGTGGTTCAGATGTTAAGCATCTGCCTTTGGCTCAGGTCATGATCCCAGGGTCCTGGGATGGAGTCCTGCATCGGGCTCTCTGCTCAGCAGGGAGCCTGCTTCCTCCTCTGCCTGCCGCTCTCCTTGCTTTTGCCTTCTCTCTCTCTCTCTGTCGAATACATACATACATACATACATCCATAAATCTTTAAAAACAAAAAACAGGGCAAGGGGACAGTCGGCTGAGTTCCTAGTTGTGCCAGATCAAGACTGAGCACTCTACCGCTATCACTGGAGTTTCACCACGGTCCCATCGTGAGGAATCCTTCCATTTTACAGACAGGTAACATAAACTGTCTCAATTTTAAGTGTGCATCAGAAATTAAACTTGGATAGCTTCCTACATAACTTTATGCAAGGAGGTCTATTCATTACTTGAGATTATTTGAATTTTTTTCCCTGCAACTGGGTGGATCACTACCCAGATACCGGGGACATTATCTGACTTACGTCTTTTTCCCAGAGAAAAGCCATCACGGAGCTGTAATGCATCAACATACTTTGACTTTAATTGACATATAGGTTAGTTTGGGCTTCCCCAAGGGAGACCCTGAGTCCAGGATATAAGGGCAAACAGTTTATTTGGAAAGGCCTCCTGGGAGGCATTGCTGAGGAAGTGAGAAGGTTCAACACGCAAGGAAGCACAGCTACAAAAGGCTCTTACCCTCAGTAGAGAGTGCTTCTTCCAACTGAAGTCTCTCCAAAAAAACTCAGAATTGTCCCACTGTGGGTTATTTAAGCCCTGGGGGTTGTTTGGGGGGGCGTTCCTCTTCTCTGCTTTCTATTCAGGACTGCCTCGGGGAGATGGGGCTCCAGTGAGCCCAGGGAGAAGCCCTTCCACACACAGAAAAGTAATCCAAGACAGAGGATCAGCTTCCTAGAGGCTCACGGGCAACTCCTATGGCATCAAGAACTTCACGTTAAGAACTCAGGGAGGTCAACATAATGCTGCATTTGAAAACCATCATTGACAAGATCGCTCTGCCTAGCTTCCATAAAGTATGTGCCACGAATACCAC
>CM052801.1:3775744-3797296 GCA_028533885.1 Nasua narica | reverse complement strand
AGAAGCAGGCAGAGAGAGGGGGAAGCAGCAGGCTCCCTGCTGAGCAGAGAGCCCAATGTGGGGCTAGAACCCAGGACCCTGAGATCATGACCTGAGCCGAAGGCAGAGGCTTTAACCCCCTGAGCCACCCAGGCACCCCCCTAATGCTTATTTTCTTTTTTCTTCTTCATTTGTTCTCTTTTTTAAAATTCAGAAGTGTTTTAACTTAAGGTTCACAGCAAAATCAAAGGAGTATCAAATTCACATTTAAAGTGTGTGAATCTACTTTTCCATCTGCAAAGTTTATGAAATCTAAATACAGATCAAGTATTTCTGATGAAAATTTACGGTTCACATCAAGCTATGTTATGGTTTATATATTTATATACACACACCAGATTTGGGAGACTTAGTACCAATAAAAGAATGTAAAACAAAACAAAAACAAAAAAAAACCAAACCAAACAAAATCAAAGGAAAGCATTACTTTTACTTTCAATTAACTTCAGTAGAATGTTCTTCACATATTTTTCTTTCCTATTCACTAATTACTGAAAGTTTTGAATTTCTTCTGAGCATGTTTTAGCTACCCACAATAAAATGTGTTATTTTCTATATATTTTGAGTTTTTATTTCCTCTTTTCCTCTACAATTAACTGGTCTGGCTTTATTTTAATTTTTCAGGAATTTTTAAACCTTTCCATTTTGTTATTGGTTTTGCATTTTATTGTGTGTGAACAGATGATAGTAGTTACCATTTTTACTCTGCAGTTTTTCACGTTGTGTGTACATGTGTGTGTGTATGCATGCGTCTAGCTGTGAGAATCTTTTGCTTTGAATAGGTGGATAAACTTATCTCGTGTACATTTATTGCCGTGACATACATTAGCTATTTTTTTCTATATTTTATTTTTAATTTTTTGCTATGTTTGGTTTTTTTTTTGCTATGTTTTTTTAATAAGAGTTTTGACAATGGTAATAAATAGGAAGTAGTTTTGAAAGTGTTTTCAGTAAGAAAGAAAAAAAAAGTTGCTATTGTGCCCTCTCATAAAAAAGAGCTAGAAACTCACTCAAATGGATTTTAAGACCATTTAGAAACTATTTTAAAAGGAGGCTAATTTGCATTTCTCTTTCGTTCTTGATATTCTATTTCTTTTAAAGGCAAACATCATAATGGTGAACCTCTTCTCATATGTAAAGAGAGGAGTCACATCAGCTTTTGCTCTTGATAATAATTCACAAAGACTTCAGAAAGAAATCACTTGTATGAGATAGCTTCGAGTTTTTAAGAATAACTTCATGTTTAAGGGAAAAAATTTAAATTTTTTTAGGTTGCTTATCACTCTATCCAGATAGGCATAGTTGATTTCTCCTTGCAGTGAAATTCAGAAGGGAACATTCTTACTTTCTACCTGAGACAATCTGAAATGTGCTACCTAAGAAATTCGGTACAAAATTCATTGTCTTTGACAGAACTTGAAATTGTTTCTTCTATCATGATGGCTCATCAACTTCTTTTGCTTTATCAGAGTCAAAGTGTTTTACCATCAAATTATTCTGCCTAAATTCCTCCTTCATATTAAAATTCCCTCAACATAAAACTTGTTTAGCATAACATTATGCTCCCTTGAACCCACTGTATTTAATTAATCTTTTATTATTATTTTTTTGAGGCAGGTAACTAAAAATAGAAGGAAGGAAGCTTGAAGGATCATGCATTTAAGTGTGCATGTAAGTATGCATTTAAACTCACGTTTTGTCAGAGTCTTCCACTCTTACAGAAAACTTTTTTCAATAAATTTCATCTTATAAATTAAAAAGCATTGGAGTGCCTGGGTGGCTCAGTAGGTTAAAGCCTCTGCCTTTAGCTCAGGTCATGATCCCAGGGTCCTGGGATCGAGCCCCCCATGGGGCTCCGAGCTCGGCAGGAAGCCTGCTTCTCCCTCTCTCTCTGCCCCTGCTTGCGTTGCCTCAGTCTGTATGTCTCCTCTGTCAAATAAAAAAACAAAAAAATCTTAAAAAAAAAAAGAGCTAAAAAAATTAACATTTCGGCTACTCCTCTGACTTACAGATTAAAAATATTTAATAGGCTCTCTGATGGTGAATATGTGTTTTACAGCATTTACTAAAAGAGAGGTAGCTTATATTATGAAAACAGCAGGGGCGCCTGGGTGGTTGAGTGGGTTAAGCCTCTGTCTTTGGCTCAGGTCGTGATCTCAGGGTCCTGGGATTGAGCCCCGTGTCGTCAGGCTCTCTGCTCAGCAGGGAGCCTGCTTTCCCCTCTCTCTCTCTGCCTGCCTCTCTGCCTACTTGTGATCTCTCTTTCTCTCTGTTAAATAAATAAGTAAAAACAACAACAACAAAAAACCAGCCACCAGTCAATGGCTAACAATAATTCATGGCGTATCTGCGTCCAGTTTCCTGATTTCTTTGGAGTCATCTTTCTCAACAAGTAAGTTTCCGGCAATGGTGTCCAGGTCTCTTACGGGGTGAAGGGGAGCCGACGATGACTCCCCGCGTTACCTTGAGGCTGATTATTGTTAGGTAACAGCTCACACACACACACACACACACACACACACACACACACGAAAGAAACAGCTCACACAGGAGAAGCTCTGCAAACCCAGCAGAAGTTGTCCTCTTGTAAGAGAAATCTGCATGTACTAGAGGCATCTCCATCTCTCTCTCTGCAGCAGGAACAGGAGGAGGACTCAAAATTTCCAGAGAGACTGTGATGATCGGAGAAGACAGTATTGACAGACAATGAGTAGCAAGCAGGAGGAGACAGTATTTCAAGGCATCTAAAGTTGAAAAATACATTTTCCATTACTGCCATTTATCATAGGTATTATGACAACGGTGATTAACGTGAAAATAGCTAATGTATGATGCTGGCATGGACAGTTCCAAAACCTGGTTAGGATTCAATCTGAAGTCACAGTTAAAATTCTAACAGCTAGGATTCAACATGTTATCTGTTGCCAATATGCAGTCACGGAAAAACGGGGAAAATGGACAACCTGGTTAAAAAATCATTGGTTTTATTCTTCTCTAAGTTATTGATGACAAGAGGTCAAGCAAGAAATCTGTGGACATATCCCCAAATCCAGAGATGGGAAGTGATTCAGTCGCCTCAGACATTATTAAAATGTATTTGCTGGAACGATGGCCTTGTGTATAAAGAATGAAAGAGGTTTCTGAATGTGAAAACAGGGATTTTTCTCCTTCCAAGCCACGGCCAAGATGGGCTAGTAGTGCGTATGTCCTGGGGTGCCGAGCCTCCCTGGGTCCGAAGGGAGAAACCCCAAAGCAAGATCAAGTGTTAGATTAGACAAGGACGGTGTATGATTAGCAGGGAAAAGAACCCCTATGCAAGACTTAAAGAAATCCCAAATAAAAGAATTTTCACTTTGCCACCTTTGTTGAAAACAGTTTCCCCCTTAGAGACTTTTTCATCATCCTTGGGATTTGACAGAAATGATAAAAATAGTGAGGGGTTTTAAAGATTTATGTATATTATAAAAATGGCTTTCTTTCATGAAATGTGTTTTCCAAACACACATTAATAATTTAGTATCATTTCTAGGCTATGCTTCATTTAAAACATTAATTGCAAAGAAAGAGGTTTCAAAAGAGCTTTGTCTGTGAGCTGTGAATCTCAGAATGGGAGGACGGTACTCGTTGGAGAGGCATGTTCTAATGATTGCTAACTTTCTGCAAGCACACACCTAAGTGTGCACAACGTTTATTCTGTGTACACCGAGGAACTATAGCAAGACAACATTAGATTGCTATCATGAAAAACGGACCAACTGTGGACGTAAAACACTTTAGGCTTCTAGGATAAAATGAAATGGGGACTGCAACACTGAAATGGAGACTGATGCATTAAGTTGGAAAATGTGTAACTTTGATAAATGGTTTAATGCCTTCCAATGGTTACACATACAATCATATGAATGGCAGAAACACAAGACTATCAGCATTTCTTAGAGATTTATGCATCTAAGGAACTCTTCAGTTGGGCTAAGCCTAGAATTAAATGATTTCTTTATATATGGCTTTTGACAGATTCAAGAAATTAATGGTCTTTAACCTATATCTAAAAAAAAAAGCTCAGGGGCGCCTGGGTGGCTCAGTCGTTAAGCATCTGCCTTTGGCTCAGGTCAGGGTCCTGGGATTGAGCCCCGCATCAGGCTCCCTGCTCAGTGGGAACCCTGCTTCTCCCCTGCCCCCCACTTGTGTTCCCTCTCTTGCTGTGTCTCTGTCAAATAAATAAATAAAATCTTAAAAAGAAATAACTTAGTAAAACAGGCCTGCTCATAATTTAAAAAAAAAAAAAAAATCCCCCTACCCTACACCTCCCATTATGCATGCCACTCCAAGGATCAAATACAGTTAAAAATTAATACTTTTAATTAATCTATGATTCTGTCCCACTAACTCTAAATATGTGTAATATGGCTTTTTCTTGATTTATTATCCTGAGATATATGTTATTAGCTTCTGGCTTTTATAGCTTCCTTATGTCATCCCCTCTTTCGTCCCATCATGCTGACAATTTAGTTAACTCAATAATTATAGTAAGTTATCTGTCTAAATTTCCGCCAGTATGGAAATCCATACAGAGAATGACTTGTGACGGCCCCTTTGACAGCTACGCACATTAATAAAGACAGTCTTTTCCCTTCTTTGCTGAACCTTAACCCCTACTTAAAAAAGTCCTGTACTTTCTTGAATCCACTAACTTGAATACTGTCCATGTTGATGCCATTTGTTTATTTCTCGAACCATAATTGTATTTTCTGTGCCTCATATATAGGTTGATTCTATATACAGAAGAATCAGTAAACACGATTAACATTAGCGTTATAAAGACCACTGTAGTATTTCTGTTACAAATGTAATAAATGAATTCAATAAATAGTATATTATAGATTTGTTTGAGATTAATTAAATTAATCTCAATTAATTTAATTGAGATTAAAGACTCAAACAATATATTTGATTATATTTTATCTTCTTGTAGAATGCATTTTGTATTTTTGGGTTCATAATTATCTTCCTTTTGTCCTTCATTTCTCTGTATTAATCATATTTTAAAATTCTTCCATGTTTCCCAATCACATACAAAAGCACATGGGATTTTTTTTTTTTTTTTAATAACTGAAATTTCCCTTTGCTGGAGACCACTGCTCTCTGCTCCAATCACAACTGCTTTTAACATTAACGTCCTAGAACTTCTCTCCATTACTCTTCTGTTGTCTTAGATCATAAGGCTTCTTTTCTCCCCGACTGATGCACTTTACTGAAGCGCACGTTTAGAAAGCATCGATGGAAGGTATTTTAGTTATCTCTGCATCTCAGCTGGCCGTCAGGAGCTTTCCATGATGATGACGTCACGCGGTGGGTGAGGCCAGGCTGTGAGTCAGAGGGGAACATGCACTCACGGGTGCACTTTGGGATTTCACACGGGAGGTCGCGGCGCACGCTCTGAGCCCACGCACACAGAGCCCTCAGAGCTGTGCGTTTCCTGCCCTGCAGGCCCCCAGGTCTCCCGCCTCCCTCTCGCGTGCGTCGTCCTCACTGTTCGCGGAACAGCCGTGCTGGGGGGCGAGGGTGGCTGTGCTCGCTCTGCCCCGTGCTTCTGCGGTGGAGGGCGGCTGCCGGGACACACCCGGCACACGGGGGTCTCCACGGCACGGCCTGTCTTTCACCGGCTGGCCTTACCCAAGTCCTTGTGCTGCTCGCCGCGTGCCTGTCCGAAGTTCTGTGCCACACGCGTCCTGAGCTACAGCCCTGTGCCCGGCGCTAGATGAATACCCCCGGGTGACGTGGGCATGGCTCCTGCCACCCCGAAACCCCTCTCCGCGGGCCAACTTGCCACAGTTCAGGCGTGCCTCAAAATCGTTGCTTTTTTTTTTTTTTTTTAAGATTTTACTTATTTATTTCACAGAGAGATCACACACAGGGGGCACAGCAGACACAGAGGGGGAAGCAGGCTCCCCGTTGAGCAGGGAGCCCGATGTGGGGCTCGATCCCAGGATCCTGGGACCATGACCTGAGCTGAAGGCAGAGGCTTTAACCCACTGAGCCACCCAGGCGCCCCTCGAAGCCATTTCTTAAGTCAATTTCTGTGTGAATATGTATCTCTACATGTTTCCTCTTCACCTTAAACACAGTGCATGAAGTAACTATCACTTCGGCTTTATTTGTTTTCATATGAACCATCCCACTGAGGACTATTGTCTATGGAAAAGAAAGTTTTGTTTTTCGTATTAGTATTTGTCTTGTGTGTGTTAAGCACAATGCCTACGATTTGCTCAGAGAATCAAAAGGGATATTAAATTGGCATATTATCTGGTTTATTTTCCTCTCACCTTGAACTCACATTATATCTGAAAAACCGACAGAAAAGTCTGCATTACTGATAATGAAAATATCTTTAAACACTAAAGTTACTTTTGCCTCCTGAAGCTAACACTCTCTGTCTGCACTTCCTCTACCTCAGGTGCAACCCCTAAAGCTAATAAACAAGTTGTGAGTGCGATTTACCGTTGCTTCTGCAGGCCCAGCGTTTCCCAACATGCATTTGGCTAAGTCTTATTTCATGTGCATCCAGCCTTCGTAAATGAGTCCCTCTGGTAAAGTAACCAACTATGAAGACCCAGGAGTTCCACCACAGCTGGGTTCCCAGGACATCATTCATGACGAGAAGGGGCCGCAATCCTTCCTGAGAGTTGCACACCAAAGGCATGCGGGAAGGTTCGAATCTACTCATTGCTCCTCAGCTCCTGTGTGGACAGGAGATCACGGCCTCGAGTTGTCCACCCGTTTTCTCAGGTGTCTGCTCATGGTGACATCATGGCCTCGAGAAGGCGCGCTACTCAACGTCGGGAGCAAAGGGTGCCGGGAAGGCTCTGCTAGTTCAGAACGAGAAGCCGGGGGGTCGACTTGAAGGATGCAGTCGTCACCAAATTCAGATTTCTGGCATGTGTGTTTGGGCTTCATCTGCTCTCTCCCCACACAGTGCGAGGAGAGGAGCCTCCTTCAGTGTAACAAGTGCGTAAGCCAGTTTAGCTGTGATGACTTTAATAGGCGAGGGTAATCAAGCCTGGACGGAGAACTTGCTTTCCGAATCTGGAATTTCCGAGGAGAAGCTGCTCTCATCGCTAGCCGACACATATTTATTTTTCAAGACTCTGAGTTTATAAGGAAAATTGCTTCTAGAAGCCCTTTCCTGCCCAGGCGAATGGCAGAGAAACTGCGATAGCATCAGCATGGAAAGGAGTGCAGTTAATAAGGTACAGAGTCATCACCCAGCCTTGAGAAGTGGTCAGCTGTCTGGCTAGGTTGCGAAGTAAACAGAAAGTGAACTAATTAGAATTTTTTTTTTTAATTTTTTTTTGAAGATTTTATTTATTTATTTGAGAGAGAGAAAGCATGAGAGGGGAGAAGAAGGTCAGAGGGAGAAGCGGACTCCCCACGGAGCCGGGAGACCGATATGGGACTCGATCCCAGGTCTCCGGGATCATGACCTGAGTCGAAGGCAGTTGCTCAACCAACTGAGCCACCCAGGCGCCCCTAATTAGAATTTTTTTAACGTAAACTTTTGGGGTCAGGAAAATTCCATATAACAATGATTTTTGGTTGCCAAAATAATTCTATTCAAACAGCTTAAGCATATGTATGAAGTGGTGCTGGGAGGTATCTTGGTCTGCTTACTTTTGCTTTAACGACCTTCTGAGAAAAATGTATTAACTGATAGTTTAAAATACATCCGTCCCCCCGGACTGTGCGGTGCCGAAGACTCTCCGTGCGTGAATCATCTGACACACGCGCAGGACACGGTGCATTTTCACACCGGTCCAAGTGCAAACCGGCTGTTCTTTAGGACGGGCTCCCTTCTATCCCCACCCCTCACCCCTTCTCCCCCTCCTGACCCATCGGCAGCGACGTCCCGAGCTGTGGACCTGTTTTTAGGAACCACGACTCGTTCTTTGTGTGTTTCACGTCTATGGAAGTCGTATCGATACCGACCCTTTAACCCACTGGTGCGTAGTTTCACACCAAACTGCCCTCTCCTTCTCCGCGTGTGGTCACGTCATTTAGGTCTCTACCGCGGAGTCACAGAGTACCACCAACTTAGAGGCCCCCAACGGGAATCCCGGCCTCTGCTTCGCCTGCCCGGCCAAACGGCGGAGGCTTCTCCCTGGAATCGGAGCCCCTGCGCTGCCGCTCTGGCTTTCCAGTTCCGCCCCACATTCCCCCGCCGCCAGGAGCTAGACGGGGCGGCAACGTCGTCGGGGAGCCGAGAAGCGGAGCCTGCCCTAGCCGGGCCCCCGAGGAGACCAGAGCCCCCGCGGCCCCTCGACCAGAGCCACGTGAGGTCCCAGCAGGGGACCCAGCGAAGTCACGCCCACGCTCCGGACGCACGGACACGCTGAGATGGCGCGTGGGTTCCCCGCGGTGCGGGTTGCCGTGCGGTGACAGGCGCGCACACCGTCCCCAAGCACGGCTTCGGCCTCCACACGGAGTCGACGCTCTGCCCCCGAGATGAGCCGGCCGACCAGAAGCAGACACACGCGCCGCTTCTCCTGCTCTTGGCCGCGCCCTGCACGGGTCCTGCGACACAGATGCAGAGTCCTCTGCAGGGTGGGCTCCAGGTCAACCTTGACCGACCGCTCTGACCTCACAGAGTCCAGCGCGTGCGACTCAGGTCCGTGATTCCCATCAGCGACCCTGAGCACGCGGCCGCCCTCGTCTGTACACCGCTCATACGGACCCGTCCTGTGTTCACGCACAGACGTTAAAGGAGATTACCAGCATATTCAAGGCCTCACCCACACTCACCAAGGACTCGCAAAACATCGACCACAAAATGAGGGCTGCTCAGGGAAATTTTGTGAAGGATTCCTGTGCTACCAAGAATACTGGGTTCTTAGCAGATGGATGTAAATGCTGAAAAGAATGAAGTGAAAGAAACGGCAACATTATTTGATACCAATGAGGACAAACCGTGGAAGGAAAATGAAGGACCCGATGAAGCCATCGCACGTTTGCCCACAGAGGGCAGCTGGACTTGGTCCCCTCCTGGCGTCTGGATTCCATCAGCTCTATTTGAGTGTTAAGCCTCCTCAACCAGGAGGAAGGCTCTCCTGCCGCTGGAGCAGGGGGACCAGGGGGACCAAGGGGACCAGGGGTCAGAGAGAACATTCTCACTGGGAACCCCGTCAGCCACTGCATGTTACTCGATGGAGAAGGTGCGTCTTGTTGCAAAACCTTCAACCTCAAAATGCCTAACTTGTAAGCGGGAATGTGGCTAACTGAAACTCCTCGCCGAATTACGTGACTGTACAAAAAAGCAAGGGCTGCCGAGGGAGCCCTTCGGAGCATCCTAACTGCGGGCGGGATCGACCCTTGCTTCCCTTTCCCGGATCCTGCAGGCATGAACCATCTCTCCTCTTTTCCTTTCAGGAATTTGCTCCCAATGGCAGCCCCTTCTCAAGACTCTGATTTCTGGGTCTGACGCCCTCACCCTGAGTTTGCCATAAACACACATTTTCCTGGGGTCCTCACTCTCCAGTCTCCCCAGGGTCACACCTGAAGGCCTCCTTCCTCCGATAAAACCAGCACGCCGTCCTGCTTAGTGGGCACTGCTGAACAGGATGACGAATGTGACCCAACACGACTGGCCCTGTCACGGAGCACGGTGACGGCAGAGACTCGTCAAGGAGCTTCTCCATTGTGGGATTGATGAACGACAGCAGGGGAGGAAGCTGAGCCCTTGTCCCCGCGGCAGCACGCTGCAAACACGCGAAGTGTGCCCAGACCAGAGGGCGGAAACACAAATGTATTCCTTTAAACAGAACTCACGGTATCACGTCAGGGACAGAGAGCTATGGCACAGGCCCCCTCGAGTCGTGTAACTCAAGGTTCACTGGCACACGGGCAGCCTGATGTTTCGTTTCACAGAGTGTGTGTGTCCACACGATTACCTGCTGGGACAGCGGAGCTGGGACGTGGAAGTCCAGACCGTAAGGCTCACAGAGCCCAAGCTATTTGCTCCCTGACCTTTTTTTTTTTTAAGATTTTATTTATTTATTTATTTGAGAGACAGAGAGAGTGAGAGAGAGCATGAGAGGAGAGAAGGTTAGAGGAAGAAGCAGACTTCCCGTGGAGCTGGGAGCCCGATGTGGGATTCGATCTCGGGACTCCAGGATCATGACCCGAGCCGAAGGCAGCTGCTCAACCAAATGAGCCACCCAGGCGTCCTGCTCCCTGACTGTTTACAGGGAAAGTGGACTGACCCCTACCCCAGTTTTGGAAGCAGCCAGTTCCAAACTGGCACCTTGTACACCTGCATCGTTGAGCGGACTCACAGAGGCAGAACTAGACGTAGCCGACAGCATGAGAGCTGCTCTCCGGATGACCGCTATTCCCACCCTTACGCAGCTAATTTAACAGGAAACCATGGTTCTGTACCTTCCACAGTGGGTGTTATTTCAGAGAAAAATAAACACAGCAAGAGACGTCGCTCGTCGGTGTCCTTCTGCATCAGTCAAGGACTTATTTTCTCCGTAATATTTACTAAACAAAGGCCCAGCTGAGAATTTCCCAATTAGTATTTTAATATGTGATACTATCCGGAGAGAGAGGCATTACATTTCCTGATAATTTTTGCAGAAAAACGGTATTTACGTGGGGTCCCAAATGTAGGGAAAGCGTGACCCGAATTATGAAGCTGGATGACCGCCTGCCGTGTTTCGCGGGACGGGATCACCCTCAACATCCCCGCGGGGAGCCCCGTGAGCTCACTCTCTGATACTACACAAGAACGTCCAACCTAAGAAGAAAGGAGACTTTGCAGTTGGAGCGAGGGGACACTGAACAGCAGAAACTACTAAGTCACCAGAGGCTCCACTGGAGAGACAGACGCCCCGAGCACGTGCCAGGCGCTGGCCAGGACTCGATGTTGTGCGTGACGGGCCGCGCAGCCCGGGGGAGCCAGCAGGTCGCGGACGCGCAGCCTCCAGGGGCGTGGCCGCACTAACCTACTGGGGCTTTTTGTTGCTAACCCCCCCCCCCCCCCCCGCCCCGTATGGCCGTGCCTCAGCGGGGACGCCCCCAGGGTGACCTGTCAGCGGCGCACCGGGTCACCGGGCCCACGTCCCGAAGCCACCGCTCGCCCGCGGGACTGGACGCAGCCCCGCCCCCCACGCCAGGGCCGTTTCTGGCCCCACCGGCACCTCCACAGTGACGCGCACTGGCCTGAGCTTCACGCGCACGGCGAAGGAACGGGACACTGCTCCGGAACCGCTCTTCAAATGCTCCAAGAGCCCTGGGAAGGGCTGCCAGCGCCGAGGACACTGGGCTCCCTGAGCCCGTCTGGCTGGCGAGAACGCAGAGCTCTCGCGTTCCCTCTGCAAGGAGACGCGGTTGCTGGCGGGGCAGTCGGGGAGTCAGTGTGACGGAGTCCGTCAAGCTGGGCAGCGGCCCTGCCCCAGGAGGGCGCCAGCAGGACCCCTGGGCAGGGGACCCTTCTGGGTCCCGCGGGGGGGACTCCAGTTGGAGCAGACAAGTGTCTCGCTGGGAAATACGCATTTGGGTGACGGACTTGTCACAGACGCAGCTGCGTGAGCGAGGGCGGACCTACCGATCGGGAGCGTGCGTCCGAACCCCACCTCTCTTCTCGGTGTTCGCACTTACCGGAACGAGGCTGAGTGAGCACGCCGGGGAGGAGGACATCCATCATCTTGGCGTCCGTCTCGCAGATGGAAAATCGCTCCGGCGATGAATAGGCCGGGCTGTTAGTGTGCCAGGCCCTTCAGCCGCGGTGAAGACACAAAACGGCATTGTTGGCTGCGGACAGGAGGTGCCCTGCCCGTCAAACTTTCCAAACACGGGGGGCAGAGAACTCACTTCGCACCAGAATACCTGAAAAACAGGAAAATAAGGAAAAAAAAACCCAACTTAGCAGCAGTTGACATGCATTCATTTTAGGTTAAGGACCAAGATCTGTGGAAGAGTCCTTTCCTTCGGATGGAAATTTACATCTTTAAGTAGTTCCCGCTGAAGAACACTTCCCAAATTAGCAGAGCTCCGCTGGTGGGAAACCATCTGTAATTTGGAGGCAACACCCTCTGCCAGAAACAGGAAGAAATAAAAACAAAATAACAGGGAAACAACACACACACGTCCCAACTGCTCATTTAAAAAAAAGGAAAACCTCCCTGAAACGTAGACGACCCATTTATGCTATCAGCCATCGGGCCTGGCAGGTAGCTAATCACCGCAATGTAAAGCAGGTTCTAATTCAACATTGACATTGGAAAATATGTTCAAGCTACAGTGATTCGCGCCTGTAAAACACACTCTCGGGTAGGTCTGTTGGAGCGTGGCCTCTCCTGGGCCCAGCCGTGGGCAGATCGCTGTGATTTATGAGAACTTGGAAGAGACCACATTCAGGGCCTGCCGAGGGCTCCCTTCTGTTGTGAGCCCCACAGAACCCGCTGCCCGGGGGACCTCACTCCCCGTCCTGGGACGCATTCTCCAAGGCTGAGCTGGGAGACAGCACTTTGGTTGTACTGTCTCGGCCTGTTTTTTTTTTTCCCCCTTTTTCTTTCCATCAGAAAAAGAGAATCATTTTTTATTTGGAAGCAAAATATCGTTTTCACTAAAGAAAATGTCTGCTTCCTTTTTGCCCATTTGTCACAATTACATCTCCTGAAAATTATACTTTCCTGTGGCCTTTCTTTACTTCCGTAAATACCACACACAAAGAGTTTGATATGAAATTAATAATCGAGGGGTGCCTGGGTGGCTCAGTCGTTAAGCGTTTGCCTTTGCCTCAGGTCGTGATCCCAGGTTCCTAGGATCGAGCCCCGTGTCGGGCTCCTTGCTTAGCAGGAGGCCTGCTTTCTCCTCTCCCACTTCCCTCTGCTTGTGTTCCCCCTCTCACTGTGTCTCTCTCTGTCAAATAAATAAAATATAATCTTAAAAAAAAAAAGAATTGAGAAAAAGGAACACATGCAAATCATCCCTCTATGATTCCCTTTCTTCCAGCAGGCTTTCTGCGAGGAGATTCAGAGGCTCCCTTTGTGAATACAGGTCTCCATTAGGAAAGGTCAACTTTCCTACACGCTAAAAAAGCATCCTGCTAATTCAAGAACGGATTCCCTGGGATAAAGTTTTGTGGTCGGTTTCGACGGGAAGGAGCTTATGAAACAGTTCAGATGGGGTCAGCCGTTGTTGCAACTAAGAGATCCAGAGACAAAGAAGAGAGTGATTTCTCCTCCGGGAGAATGGAACGGATAAGGCAAGACTTGACATTAACGCGCGGAGCGTACCCCTAGTCTGTAAGTGAGAACAAAAGAAGGCTGGGTCCACCGAGAACTCCCGTGTCACAGAACCACCGCCGTGCCAGGTGAATAGGTCCGCTGTAGGGAACCGTACGTGAGACAGGAGCCTCACGTGAAGCTACGCTATCCGGACGTAGCTACAGTCTGGAACTCATCTGTCTTTCTCTCTTGCAGCAGGGAAATCTGAGCAATGAACCAAGGTCAACCCATTTTTTCTCTGGAACGTCTCAGGCCACCAAATAATAATAATAATCATCATCTTCTTTCTTTCCAAACAAACAAGTGATGCCCTGTGCAGAAGAAAAGTGCACCGTGCCGCATGACCAACAAACTCAGTAACGGGAGTCAGATGAAGAAACAACGCAACACCTAAGGACATAAAGGGAAAACAGAATCCAAGTGGCACATCTGGGACCAGGCCACCACAAAGAAAGACTGAGATTCCATCCCGGGGTGGGGCTTGGGGGCCCCCGAGGAAAGCTCTCTGCAAACACCTCCCTGATAACATGCCTGAACCTCCTGCTCTGGTGTCTTCGTGCCGGGACTGCAGCTGGCGCCGCAGCGACCGCTCGGAGCGGGTTCTGCTGCCTGTGGAACACAGCAGGTTCTGGACGAAGCCGTAGGGTAGCGGGGAGTGCCCTCCGTGCTCAGCGGAGGCTGCGGGCAGGCAGAGGCAGCTGACATCACGGGCAGAGCCGGCTTGCGAAGGAGAATGCTGGCTAGAAGGAAAATGCACAGAAGCAGAGTTCTAAGCCCAGACACGCGGAAGCTCCCGGCCGACTTTCCGCCTTGCAGGGGCGGCCTTGCTTCTGCTTCTGGCTACTTCCCGCGGAACCCTGATGCGCAGCGTGCGACCCACAGAGCACTTTCGCTTCCACTGGAAAAGACACACCTGGTATCGTAAGCGATTTAAAAAAGAAACGGACTTAGTTGGGGTGTGTTGAATTTTACGACACTAATTCAGAATGTATGAGCTCCGGGAAGTCAAAGCTTCCAGATGGCACAAGGAAGGCTTTAAAAAACTAGATTTTAACATTCATAGTGAAGTCAGTTGGCCTAAATAATTAAATGACAGTGAAAAATGTTTCAGTTCATGTAGTTAAATGCCTTCACCCAAACCTTGACATGAAAACGGTCCCTGGCAACAGGCCAACGTCCCTGTATGGGCGAGCCCAATGCGGCCGACGCGGTAGTCGGGAAGGACGCATTCACAAGAGGAATGCATTGCTTCATTCCTCATAATAACGACGGCAGCCCTGCGACAACCTCCCGGTCACCCACCTCTGGCCCATAAAAGAGAGAAAATTGGAAATTGAAGGAAATTTGGTGGCCACAGTGAACGTCCGCTTGTAAGAGGCTAGCCCCCCAATAGACAGCTTGCGGCACTAGGGAGGGCAGTGCCTCCGGCGTTTCATCCTCGGGGAAGGTGACCCCAAAAGACCTGGAGACTGAGGGATGCGAGGCAGGCTTGCTCTAGCTGCAGAACTTGACACTTGACTTCTTCTCCTGCCCTGTGACTGTGGCCATGGGAGCTGAAGGTCTTGGGAGCCCCGCCCATGTTGCAGAGAGTTTGAGGGTCTACACGAACACAGGGAGGGGCGCCTGCTGACGAACTGGAAAATTCCGAGGGCCAGAGCAGCTCTGGGGAGCGACAGCAAGGAGAGACTGCCTGGGTGGAGTTGCCCTCAATTTGGGGAGAAGAACAGGCTTCTCCTTACGATACATGGACAATGAGAAAGGGCACCGGGCTCTGCTGGGTCTTGAAGTTCCTACGATGGACTCGTACAGACCCAGAGAGCTCCAGCAGTAGGAGTCCGTCGGGAGCACTTGCTCAAGGAGCGTGAAAGGTCAATGGCAAGGCAAGCCTTGCTGGTAGTAGGGCAGCTGTGCGGTGCTGACGACCCCGCGGGTCCCTCCAGGAACTCCCCCTGGCAACTCGGGAGCCCACCAGCATCCCCGCCCAAGCACCTGCCACGGGGGCGCCTGGGGGCTCAGGGGTCTGCCTTTGGCTCGGGGTCCTGGGATTGAGCCGCACCTCAGGCCCTACACTGGGCGGGCATGTCTGCTTCTCCCTCTGCCTCTGGCCCTCCCCTGGCTCATGCACACACTCTCTCTTTCAAAACCAAATAAAATCTTTAAAAAACAGACAAAAGACCACCTGCCACAAAGTCGGCTCTGACCACCGGCCAACAGGAGGAAAGAGAACCCCGAACCCGCAAGCCTAGTTGGGTGAACCAGTATCTCTACATTCCTTAAATTCTTGTCTCCCCTGCTCTAAATCTGTAAGAGGCCAAGTGGGAAAAGGACACGGCAGAAGGAAGAGTCAACCATGTACGCTTCTCTTCTGCACGTCCCTGCGCTAAAGCCTGTGTGAGGAAGACAAGCCTAATATTGGTTCCAAATGTGACACTGGATGAGGCTTTTTTCGTGCCAGCAAATGAGACCTGACGGCAAAAAAAGAGACATTTTCTCAGAACTGGAAATGTCTGGAAAGCAACAGGAGAGGGTCAACGTGTGTTTAAGGGGAAGGACAAGGTCTCTAAGGCGAGCCATGTTGCAGGAAATGTTAAAGGCAAACAGACCTGCTTGCTCCGTGTTGCTCACTTGGTTCCAAAGCGTTCGGTTCACTCATTCTATTTACCCTAGCAGACCTATGAGCACATCTCTTCTCTCTGGTGTCTCCATGAGGCCAACGTCTGCAATCGGGGCTTTCTCACTGCACTGTACCTTCTGTGCAATCAAGCTTCCCGGGTCAAGCAAAGAACCTTTTTGTTTCTTCATTACCACCTTCCAAGAAGAGTTTTGAATCATTTCTTCCCAATCAACACCGATGAGATTTGGATACCACGGATATATTATATTTGTTTGTGTATTGTATCGTACCTTGCTCAAGATGTTTTGAGAATGGCCGCCTCAAATAATTCACTTACTCCCACCTTAGGTAAAATAAAGACGTGAGTCGGGAGTCTGGGGCTTTCCACAGGGTTGCATGGCATTGCCCCCATGAACACCCAAAGCGGTGAGGGTTCAAGCCCACGAGCGAATGTCATCTTATACATCACCCAGAAGGGGTACCATCCACACAGACCTCTACGTGGGGACGAGTGGCGCTTCTGATTTAACGCGGCCAGCTCTGTTTCCTATGTCTGTCCAATGGGGTTTTCCCCAATACGTCAGTTTATAAAAATGCTTTAGGATTTAAGGTAAAAGTGAAAAAGTCCTTATCTCCATGAGCCAAAATGTCCTCGATATGTTCAGATTCTGGCCCTGTGGTTAACAAGGCCATCACGGCTACTAGAATTTCAACAGGAAGGTCCGTACGTACTCAAGAAGACTCAAAATGTTTGTGGGATTTCATGGGATAAGGAAAATGTATATTTTATGGACACTGTTCTGTCTGCCCCTTGAATCACTCCGATATGGCAGTTTGCTTATAAGTCCTACTCCATTAATCCATGAGCGAGTCCTGTCAGTGATACATATTTATAGCTTTTTTTAAGGGAAAAGAAATGAAACTTATAGCATAGCATGTAACTTTTTTGAGCTGTTACAGTTTATTCAACGCACTATCAAGTGGTTCACTTAAGTTAAAATATGACAGCTCTGTGAAATATGATGATACATTTGGGCTTTATTTCACGGTAAGACAAGTTTCATACAAGAGGTCAATACGACATTAATTTTTACTGCTCTCCCCGTGTGTATTGCCCGCAGCGTGATGATCCAATCAATTACATCATTCAGTTTATCTGACACAAAACCAATAGGACCGTACACACAGACACATCGTAGGAGTCTAACTGGAATTTTTGCCCTGCTGTGAAGTGCTATCGAGTAAGGAAGGAAATAGTCACTTGTTAACGAACGAAATGTTATGGACTGAGGGGACATACCTGGGTTTAAAGGCCCTTGCAACAAGGTCAGGTGACCTTGAGCTGGGTTTGGTCTTGCCAAGAAGAGAATGGAATAAGATCCCAGACACAGGAAACAACTCGATGAACGTGTCTCAGGAGTGTTCTCGTGTTTGGAACTGCCATCTTGTGCTTGGCTTCCTCGGGTGAAGGTGAGAGGAGACAAGGAAAGAAGACGGGGAGACGGGGGACGTCCTGCTGAACACACGACACAGGTACACAGACACATCTCACATGATGCCAGCAAGGTGGAGATTCACCCTGCCCGTGATGGCATGTGCCGGGAAGGCTGTAGGCAGGGGACAGAGCTGCTGTTCTCTCTTCCACTGGCGAGTCTGAGTTGTGCACAAGAGGGACTATGCACACAACAGAGAAGACACACAGTAGGAGTGTATGACAGTGAGGTATGGCTATTCTTTGATCCTGGAGGCAGTGTCATGGGGAAGTTCACGCCACTGAACCGAGTCTTACCAAGATTTCGGTCGACAATAATAGGACTCAGTTTTGCTTGTAATAAAGTCATTTGAAACTGTTTAGATATAAGTGACACACTGTGTGGTTTTAAGTGTTTCTTTGTGCATAGACATGTGCATATAGATACAGACGTAAACCAACAGAGACACAGAGAGAGTATATATATATGTATATATACACATATAAATGTTTTTAAAACAACTGATTTTACTCTAATTTACTGATATGTCTTCGAGTGAGTTTTGATTTCTGTATTAACTTACAGGATTTAAATCCCAAACAAATGCGCTGAACTATCAAATGTAAAATAACTTCAGCCAAAGTCCTAAAGATAGTTCAAAATTACAGAATTACAAAAAGAAAAAAATCAGCAACCTACATAGCTAAGGTCGGACAACGATCAGGTGTGTTTTTTACGGAGTCCGGTACAAGACTGAATCTTTATGAACACAAGCATACACTTAACTCACAAGGTGCCAGTTTCTCCTGCTCTGACAAGTCCGACAGGGAGGGGGGTTTTGCTCTCCACACACTTTGTGCCGGCTAGCCAACGCGCCGTCCTCCTCCTCTCTCCTGACTTTCCTGAAGCAAGCACATACTCGGCGCTACACCCCGCGTTAGTAGCCAGTAGACTATGCCGGTGGCCCATCCCGCGGCGCAGCACGCATCTCGGTATTGCCGTAAATCTAGGTCCTGCACGAGCATTACACTCTGTGTTGCCAAGTTCTGAGCCTTTGCCAGAGCACTGCCGATAACCGGGCATTTATGTTATACGCTCCTCGAGAAGAGCATGTACACAGACCCGTGTGTACGTTTCCCAAATGCTGGCCTGATGGCAGTTGTACAGGTGGGGCTGGGAGGGAAAGCCTCCAGGGTAGGGACTTCTATCTCCAGGCCCCAATACCCTCTTGACTGAGCAAAGGCCGCCGATCACTCATCTTCAAGATGATTCCCTCTTGACAAGCAAAGGAGGGCTCTGTTTCTTTGGGATATCTAGCAATCTAAAAGTCGTGATTCTTCCAATAGGAAAAATGATTTTGAGCTAAATTTTCAAGTCGAATTAATGTTTGAAGTGGTTCTTTCTTAAGAAAATAAAACACAGGAGCACAAATGCAAGGTTACTGGGAATGAGACTGATGATTTGCATAAGAGAATGAGTTCTTCCTGCATGGGAAGAGTCGCAGCAGGATCCGTCAAAATGGAGAAGCTGCCTAGTGCCTGTACGTAGGGAAGAGTTCGGGGTCACGATATGGGAATCCACCTTGCACTCTGTCGTCAAGTAAATAACTTACACGCAAATGCAGAAACTCCCTTCTGCTTAGACTATGACAGCCTCCGGCATTTTTCCTCCCTAGGGTTTGTGCACATCGATTGGGCACGAGTATTATGACCTGCTGCCCGCAGGTGCTTATGACCTTGCAGCAGGCTCCAGGGAGTCCACTTCAAATGTACCCCATCCGGGCGAAACACGTGGTTTGAAGAAACCGCTTGTGGGCTATGGAACTACCTCCAGAGCTAACGTCCTCTCCGTACGTCTCCCTCACAAGTCGTGTTTTGGCTGGGGTTTTGCCCGTGGCGTCACGTCCCGCAGCTCCTAGTCCCGTCGCTGGTAACCAGAAGCGACACAGCTCTGGAGATGATTAAGGCGCGAACGTATGCTCGTTATATGGAACTGGATGTTCTTCTTTGATGAGCTTACAGACGTAACATTTCACATACAGAGATGCCAAGGACGAGGGCTGACTGGACTTGGCGGGCAGCCCACGTTTACACTGCAAGTGATATGCGCGCAGCTCGTCCCCCGGAGAAAAAAACAAATTTAAAAAGTTATCTTGTCCATTCACCTGTTGGTGGACATCTAGGTTCTGTGTTTGTCGATTCGTGAAAAAACAAGCAGCAAAGAAAGCCGGAGGACGGTTGTTAGGGATCCTCTGGGACCCCGTCTGGAGGAGGGAGCGCGGAAGAGCGCGTTCGCAGCTCACCTCTGCGGGCGAGCAGCCTTCCAGGGAAAGGCGCGGCAGGCGCGGCACCTCTTACCAGGCCGCTTTTCTCGTCCCTGTTCCTTTAAACAACGGGGGTTCATCACGTCTGGACTCAAACGTCCGTCTTACAGAGGGCCTGTCACTTACCTTCTGCTCCTGCACGGACTCACAGCTCCTAATTATAATTGGCACGTCCTCTTTCGTGAGACACAGAGAAACCCGGTGTCTCCGGTCAGGCTGCCGTGAGAGAGCGCCACAGGCCGGGAGGCTCACGTAAGCCATGGGCACTTGTTTGACCCCAGTTCCGGACGCCGGAGTCTGAGCTAAGGACACCACCATGCTTGTGCTCGGGGGAGGGCCACCTCGTGTGTCCTCAGCGCTCTGGCCCTCTTTTAGAAGGGCACTAATCTCATTCACAGTGGCTTCTCCCTTCTGACCCGATCACCTCCCAAATGCCCCAGCCCCAAACACGATCATACCGGGGCTTAGGTTTCAGCACATGAATTTGGGGGGGGCATAAACATTTCATCCGTAACACTCGGACTTAAACAAACGTTAATAACTCAAAGAATCGCTGATGAGAAATCATCTGTTTTTTACTCACTCATATAAAACTGCCTTTACTACACTAAAAGGCCTTTAAAATGACTCCTTAGAGGTTTGGGTCTCTCTCAGGTTTGCTTGCAGATGATAGATAAGGTGACGGAGTATACCACAGATTCTCTAGACAGAGAAAGAGGCACAGAGACAGAGCGAGAGAAGGAGGAGGAGAAGAGAGGCAGGGAAAATCGAAGAAGAAGGACACTGTGCCCATCACATGGCCCCTGCTGTTCATCTGCTTCATTGCTGGACTAGCTCGCACGGCCGGAGGTCGCCCCGGGGTCCCACCAAGCACAGGCTGAGAAGGGCCGAGGAAGAACACCTAAGAGGAGCACTACGCCCCGACGGGAGACGGAGGAGCACTACGCCCCGGACGGGAGACGGAGGAGCACTACGCCCCGGATGGGAGACGCCGTGAGGCAGAGTGACCGACCTCGTGAGGGGCTGCTGCCACAGCGGCGGCGGCACGGCGCCCAGGTGAGGTCGGAGCTCGTGCGGCTGACCGCAGAGGGCCGGGCACAGCGGGTGCTGGAGCACACACTTGTGGGGTTCTGTTGACAGCAGCGTTGGCACGAACACTGCAGGCTGAAGAGCACTTCTGCACGAGCATCATTCCCGGAAGGAGCTCCCCGACTCCACGTGGAGAGGGCAAAGGTCAGGGGCGTTGGGGGAAGATGTCCCGTGCTGTTGGTGCTAAGCCATGACCATCAGCGCTAAGAACACTATGGGAATATGTGCTTTTCTCATCATTAAAACTGACAGGAATGTTCACAGTAGAACTGATCTCCAACAGAAATACAGTCATCTTATCAGGGATAGCCTATGCCATTTTCCGACGCAGGGAACATGTTGGTCATGTCATTTTCAAGACAATGCAAAGACGCATAAAAATCACTGGTTGGTCTTTAAATTTAGTATTCCAACAGAAATGGCAACATACCATGTTTCTTCTAGGCTCCACTAACAACCAGGGGGACACACACAAGATCGGTGCTGCCAGAAAACAGAAAGATTACTCCTCGTTTTCCAAAGTTCAAAATTTATTATTAGGTGCTCAGCAAAATAAGACAGTCAGAGAAAGAAAAATACCATATGATATCACTCATATGTGGAAGGTTAACAAAACAAATGAACAAATTTTAAAAAGAGACACAAATCAAGAAACAAGGTCTTAACTGCAGAAAATACAGTGATCGTCTCCAGAGGGGGGCTAGGGGTTGGAAATGGGGGAATTAGGTGATG
>CM052801.1:3756629-3775244 GCA_028533885.1 Nasua narica | reverse complement strand
TATGCGGAGTGAAATAAGTCAAGCGGAGAGAGTCAATCATTATATGGTTTTGCTTACATGTGGAGCATAAGGAATAGCATGGAGGACATTGGGAGAAGGAAAGGAGGGGTCAATTGGAGGAAACTGGAGGGGGAGATGAACCATGAGAGACTGTGGAGCAAGAAACTGAGGGTTTTGGAGGGGAGGGGGTGGGGGTTTGGGTGAGCCTGGTGGTGGGTATTGAGAAGGGCACATATTGCATGGAGCCCTGGGTGTGGTGCATGAACAATGAATCTTGTAACACTGAAAAATAAAATAAAATTTAAAAAGAAAAATAAAGAAAATTCAAAAATAAAAAAATATGGGAAACAAAAAAATACAATTAGGTTTCAGTTCTTAGTAAGGTTCTGTCTCCAAGCGATGCCAAGTCCTGGACACATTAGTTAAGACATCATGAAAAATGTGTAGAAAGGATAAAATCAGTGAAAATGAGAGTAATGGTATTATTTCATCTGTATTTTCAAAAGACTGGGATAATATAAAATTAGCTTGTATATTTATATGCATTCATCATAAAATCTGAACATCTGCTCTTCAGTGAAATTCAAAAACAAATTACAGTGTTGCTGTCGGAAGCTCTTGCCTGGAAATCTACAAGAATTTGAGGGATATGCAATTGTCTTATAAGAGATAATTAACTGATTCTGCCTTGTAGCAAAGAAATATAGAAAATGACTTAAGTTTGGGGGTCCTACATCGTTGAAATTTATTTTCTGAGCCCATATAACCATTGGATTCTCTGCTTGTAACAAATAGGTTATAAAAGTAAGACCTCAATTATGGTTTCTGGATCACTCAATCCATCAATAGGATCTCCGCATTTAGTCTGACATTTCCTTAAACAGGTCGGCGGGCCCTGTGGGGACTACTGAAATGCCCCCGGTGGACTGACTGCCCTCGGGTGCTCCTTTCAGGGACAGAAGTGTTTCTTGTTTAGGTAACATCGAAGGACTTCTTCAGAACGCAGTCCATGGGCTCACACTCATTTCCTACACAGTATCTAGTAGGGTTCTGTTGGTTTGCCTTTGTAATATGTTTTGCAGGCACTGAAACGTACAAGGAATGAGGTCTTCTGGTTTCCCAGACACGACACAGGGCTAAATAATACAGATGATTCAGTATCATTAGTATAAGCCCATTTTAACACGACTCGTCAGTTCTCTACAGATTAGAAAAAACGTGCGGCGATTGTCTTATTTGGGCTTTTTTCCCTCCAAAGCTCTTCTTGAAATAAAGATGTGAAGGCGGGGCGCCTGGGTGGCTCAGTGGGTTAAAGCCTCTGCCTTCGGCTCAGGTCATGATCTCAGGGTCCTGGGGTCGAGCCCCGCATTGGGCTCTCTGCTCGGTGGGGAGCCTGCTTCCCCTTCTCTCTCTCTCTGCCTGCCTCTCTGCCTGCTTGTGATCTCTCTCTGTCAAATAAATAAAATCTTAAAAAAAAAAAAAAAAGATGTGAAGGCAAGTTGTTTCCCCCGAGGTGATCACACACATCGTGGCAGAGGAGCGAGGTAAGACAGAAAAGGGGAACCGCGGATAACCGCCATGCTGGTTGGCGGGTGCCCTGCCTACCGATCTTGCATGGGACTGGTCTTCTGTGAGGGACAAGGACGACTGATGCACCGTGAATCCCACTCCCCCCCCCCCCCCCCGCAGAGCAGGGCCGGGCAGGGCTGCTTTCCCCCACAGGTGCACAGGCTGGGCTGGCTTCCAGCAGCCGCAGGAGGCCCTCGGGTGGGGAGACGTGGGTGCGTGCACTCGGAAGCGGGGCCCGGCCGAGAGGGCCGGAGGGAGTATTCGCCGGAGCCCTGTGACCAGAACCAGGGTGTCTCCAGCATTTATTTACTGGACGGCGGAGCCTCTGCCGCGGGTAGGACACAAGAGGAGACAACAACTGCATTCTTCTCTTCTCCTCCGGGCAACTTTCTGATGGCCTGACTGAAAAATACCCTTCCTCTGTCCCATCTTTTCCCACTGTCCAAATTTAGGACACTCGATGTTCTGTACCCCACAGCGTTTCTGGCCCGTCACTAAAAGGGTAGGAACCGTGTCTTATCTGTGCAACACTCAAACATGTTTTTTGAACTAAAGAGTGAGATGTGTTCCTTTTCTATTACAACTGTAACGAATTACCAGACAGGTAGTGGCCCAACAGCCCCAACCATTTTATGTCACAGTCCTGAAGGTCAGAGAAGGCCGACCCAGTCCTCACGGGCTCAAGGCGAGGTGTGGGCAGGGCTGTGTCCCCTGGAGGTTCGAGGGGAGGGTCTGTGTCCTTGTGTGGCCAGCTTCCAGAGGCTGGCTGCACCCCTGCTTCACGGCCCCCTTCCCCATCACACAAGCATGCTTGTGATGCTCTATGTCCCTGACCATTCTGGCTCAGGGGTCCCCTCCTGTCGGACTACAGTTCCACGGTGTTCCACAGACTGCCAGGAGAGGCGTGAACGCACGAATCCCAGGTTTTACGCAGGTCTAGAAAGTCCATGATTCTGTTCTTTGGGCAGAGGAGTGCCGCCGACAGCACGTGCTGGTCCCCTGTGTGGGGGAAGGGGAGGTGATTACCGGCCTCGGCTTCTGAGTTCTCTTCCTTCCCAAACCCTGGATCATCTGTTCCTTTATGCCATTCTGGTGGAAGAGGAACGTGGAAAACAATTCCTTCTTTGTAGTTTCCAATTCATCGGAGGACTTCCTCCCGCCTACTCCTTCCGATTCGTCCTGGTCCGGAATGACACTGCTTCGTGGGCTGAGAGGAAGGCCAGGGGCCACAGCAGATCGGAGATCATTTGGAACCCTTGGTCACGAAGGGGTCAAGTTCTCATGAGCCCCAAGCATCCTGTCTTATGGAAGAAGAGGTCAAGGGAAGGGCCGTCAAGTAGGGAAGCACTGCAGGTTGCACAGGTGTTTACACCGTATCTCCCCGACTCTGCCCCAACTAGTAGTGTCGAAGGCATCGTCACTGCGCCAGCATGCTGTTACCACTAGCGTCAAAAAGGGAGCCAGACACAGCTCATGATGAGACACACACGGACACACCCTAAGGTGACGGTATGACATTTAGTGTAGTATCTTTCGCTCTGCAGCGAGTGATAATGCCATGTTAAGAAATTAAATGAAATATGTTGCAGTTGCAACATTAAATGTCAAGTAATATTATTTTAAAACATTAGTATGCATTAGAATAAAGACGTTAGATATTAAATGTTTTAGAAGAGGAACGATAAATTGCGATGACAGGAAAGTTAGCGATGGATATCTTACAATCAAACATCTAATCCAAAAGGTCATTAAGTGAAACTACTTCCATTTATTCAATAATGGCTCCCATAGGCATTTAAAATGACTTTATGTATATTATTTACTACCTCGATGTCATACCTCTTCAAGCTAGCTTCCCATTATATGGATGTGAAAGTGGAGGCAGAGAAGTTATCATACCAACAGTCACACAATAACCAACCCCTCTAGCTGTATGCATGTATATATTTATTAAAAATTTTATTTATTTATTTGAGAGAGGGACACAGTGAGAGAAAGAGAGCGTGAGAATGAGCAAGGGGAGTGGCAGGCAGGAGAAGCGGGCTCTCCGTTGAGCACGAAGTGGGACTTGATCCCAGGACCCCAGGATCATAACCCGAGCCGAAGGCTGACGCTTAACGACTGAGCCACCCAGGCGCCCCCTCCAGCTGTATTTAAAAGGAACTAAAGAGACTGAATCAACTCCTTATATTTTAATAGACGCTAATGATGGCAAAAGACTACGAATCATAATAGGGATTCTTCCTTTTTTAAAAATAGACTTCATATTTTGGAGCTGTACTAAATTCACCACAAAACTCAGCAATAGGCACAGAGTTCTCATATGCGTCCAGCTCCCAGACAGCCACAACCCTCTTTGTCAACGCCCTCCACCAGAGTGGTACATCTGTCCAATCACAGCTTACTCTCAAGAGCCTTACTATCAATAACCTTTCCCTGACACATCACCATCACCCAGAGTCCACTGGCTTCATCGGGGTTCACTCCCGGTGTTGGGCATCACATGGGCTCCGACAAATGTATAATGACACGTGGCCACCATCAAAGTACAACAGAGAAACGTCTGGGGAAGAGGGTGGAGTGACAGGGTCCTAAGCACGCCTCCTCCTGCGGTCACGTCTAGATAACACCCACATCAGTGGAAGCAACCCAGAGAACGGCCTGAGACTGGTACCACAGACTCTCCGTGGCCAAGAAGCCACGTTGAGAAAGGTAGGAATGGTGGAAACGTGGTCTGGAACCAAACCAAACAGCAAGACTGAGCGCAGGACGGGGAGACCTCACCAACATAGAGAAAGGAGAGGGGAAGAGGAGCGGACCCCACACCAGGCACTCAGGAACTCCCTCCACCCCAGATGAATACCCGTAACAACTGGCTTTCAAAAGCAGAGGAGATTAACGTTGCAAGTTTTTGCAATCAGTGGGGCTTAACACCTAGACCTTAAAAAACAGGGGCTTCACATGGAGAGCTGGAAGGCACAGGCCGTTGGGGTCCCCTCGTGAAAGAGACAGCATAACAAGCAACCCTGAGACAGGGCACGGAAGCAGCACTTTGAAAAATGCCTGGGGAGTCCCGGAAGGAGATTCATTTGCTCAGCTCAGAGCTGGTGCTGGAGGAGCAGGGATCCTTACAGACTTCTCCAAGAGCAAGAGAACTGGTGGGAACCGTTTCCAGCCTGTGTACACCCACCGCAGCGGGAACCAGCACAAACACAGTCCACCTCCCTCGCTAGCAGCATGCCCCTACACGAGGCTCTCCTGTGACCCACCCCGTCTAGACTGGCCGCAGCAGAAATCCATCCGGAGTGGCTGCAGGTCCCTCCCACAGCAGGCCGGAGTTCTCAAAAGCAGCACCAAAATGATGGCCTTGTGCAAGCGGCCACAAAAAGGGGCAGCACCGCTCCAAAGTGACTCCTGCCTGGGGGAGAGAGAAAGATCGGCACACACACCAGCCCCGCTGCAGCAAGGACAGTGGGCCGAGGGCAGACATCGGGGCTGACTGGCTGGCCCGCCCAGCAATGAAAGCTTCTCAGGGGACCACACAGGGACAGTGCCCTGCGGTTTGGCGCTACCACAGCTGTGGCGAACACCTGACCTGACCCAACTCAAGCTCACGGCAGCCCCAGACTACTCTGCTAACAACACAGGGACCTGCCCATAACAGGCCAAGAGAGCCACTGGAGATGACTGGAGTGAGGGCAAACACAGACCAACAACAACAGTAGGGCACATGCAAGATATCTGGGGACACCCCTGACATGCCCGACTCTGGTGAACAGGGGACACTGACCAACAAGGGCACTACACGAATGACGAATGCTTCTTCATCAGGCCATTACTTTTCAGAGCAGGAGATGTCTTCTTAGCACGCAGAAAGACAAACAAAGTTAGACAAAATGAGGACACAGAAGGAGATATCCTAAGTGAAAGAACAGGACAAAAATCACAGCAAGAGAGCTAAAGGAAACAGAGATACGCAATATGCCTGATGAAGAGTTTGAAATAATGGTCATAAAGATACTCACTGGCCTTGAGAAAAAAGTGTAGGATCTCATTAGGACCCTCAACAAAGACGTAGAAAATACAAGTAATAATCAGAGATGAAGAAATCGATAATAGAAATTAAAAATACAATAGAGGGAATGAATAGTAGACTTGAGAAAGTAGAGGGATGAATCAGTGATCTAGAGGACAGAGTAATGGAAAGCAATTAAACACAATCAGAGAAATAAATAAGAATTATAAAAAATGAAAATAGACTTAGGGAACTCAGGGAAACCATCAAGCCTAATAACATTTGCATTATAGGAATCCCAGAAAGAAAAAAGAGAGAAGGGTACAGAGAATTTATTTAAAGAGATAGCAGGTGAAAAATTCCCTAATCTGGGGAAGGAAACAGAAATCCAGATCCAGGAGGCACAGAAAGCCCCCAACAAAGTCAACCCGTAGGAGGCCCACACCAAGATACACAGTAATTAAAAGGCAAAAAGTAGTGACAAAGAGAGAATTTTAAAAGCACCAAGAGAAAAGAGTTACATATTAGGAAAACCCGTAAGGCTATTAGCTGATTTTTCAGAAAAACTTTGCAGGACAGAAAAAATTGGCATGATATATTCAAAGTGCTAAAAGGAAAAACCTACAGCCAAGAATATCCTATCCAGCAAAGCTATCATTCTAAACAGAAGGAGAGTTTCCCAGACAAAAACATGAGTTAAAGGAATTCATCATCACAAAACCAATCTTACAAGGAATGTTAAAAGGGATCCTCTGAGTGGAAAGGAAACACCATAAGCAGGAATAAAAGAAAGAGTCACAAAAGCAGTAAAATAAAGTATATCTTAAAAAAAAAATCAGTCAAGGGATTCACAAAAGATGTAAGGTTTTACACCATATACCTATAATGTGGAAGGGAAGAGAGTAAAAATTTAGTGCTTTTAGAATGGTACAAACTTAAGTGACCATCAACTTAATATGGACTGCTATATAAATAAGATGTTGTATACAAATCTAAGGTGAGGCCACAAAACAAGCCTCAACAAATTCAGAAAGACTGAAGTTATAGCATGAATCTTTTCCAACCATAACCCCATGATATTAGAAATCAACCACAAGAAAAAATCTGGAAAGAACACAAATACATGGAGGTTAATAATATACTACTAAACAAGGAATGGGTCAACAAAGAAATCAAAGATGAGATTAAATAATTATATGAAGACAAATGAAAGTGAAAACACAATGGCCAGAATCTATGAGATGCAGCAAAACTGTTCTAAGAGGGAAGTTTATAGCAATACAAGTCTACTTCAAGAAACAAGAAAAATTTCAAATCAACAACATAAGCTTACACCTAAAGGAGCTAGAAAAAGATGAACCAACAAAACCTGAAACCAGTAGAAGGAAGGAAATAAAAAAGATCAGAACAAAAATAAATAGAAACTAAAAAAAAAAATACAAAAACAAAAGAAAACAAACCCAATAGAACAGATCAAAACAACAAGAAGATGGTTCTTTGAAAAGAGAAACAAATGGATAAACTCTACCAAACCTGAGAGAGAGAGAGAACTCAAACAAAATCAGAAATGAAAGAGGAGAAATAACAACCAAACCATAGAAATACACAGGATTATAAGAGAATATTATGAAAAATTACATGCCAACAAATTGGACAACCTGAAAGAAATGGGAAAATTCCTAAAAACATAAAAGCTACCAAAACTAAATCAGGAAGAAACAGAAAATTTGAACAGAACAATTATGAACAACAAAATTAAAAACTCCCAGGGGCACCTGGGTGGCTCTGTTGGTTAAGCAGCTGCCTTTGGCCTGGGTCATGATCCCAGGGTCTTTGGATCAATCCCAGCATTGGGCTCCCTGATCAGTGAGCCTTTTCCTCTCCCTCTGCTGCTACCTCTGCTTCTGCTCTCTCGCTCACGCTCTCTCTCTCTCTCAAATTAAAAAAAAAAGAAATTAAAAACTCCCAACAAACAAAATTCTAGGACCACATGGTTTTACAGGTAAATTCTACCAAATACTTCAAGAAGAGTTAATACTTATTCTTCTCAAACTGTTCCAAAGAATAGAAAAGGAAGTAAAGCTTCCAAATTCATTCTATGAGGCCATCCTGACCATGATACCAAAAGCAGACGAAGGCATTACAAAAAGAGACCTGCAGGCCAATACTGTGATGAACATAGAAACAGAAATCCTTAACAAAATATTGGCAAACTGAATGCAATATAGATTTAAAAAAATCATTCACCACAATCAAATGGGATTTATTCCTGTCATGCAAGGGTGGTTCACTATTTGCAAATCAATGTGATACATCACATAAACAAGAGAAAGGATACAAATCATATAATCATTTCAATAGATTTTTGAAAAAGCGTTTCACCAACTGCAACATCTGTTCATGATAAAAACCCTCAACAAACTTGGTTTAGAGAGAACACACTTCAACATATTAAAGGCCACATATGAAAAACCCACAGCTAACATCATACTCAATGGCTAAAAACTGGGCTTGTCCCCAAAGATCAGGAACAAGACAAGGATATTCCACCACTTTTATTCAGCACAGAACTTAAGTCCTAGCCACAGCAATCAGACAAGAAAAATAAATCAAAGACATCCAAATCGGTAAGGAAGAAGTAAAACTTTCACTATTTGCAGGTTACATGATACTCCACATAGAAAGTCCTAAAGAGTCCACCAAAAAACAACTAGAATTGATCAATGAATTCATAATGTTGTAGGATACAAAATCCATATACAGAATTTTTTTCCATTTCTATACACTAATAATGAAGTATCAGAAAGAGAAATGAAGAAAACAGTATATTTTACAATTATACCAAAAATAATAAAATACCCAAGAATAAATTTTTTAATAACATTTTTGGCTTTTTCGATTTTTTTTTAAGATTTTTATTTATTTGTTTGATAGAGGGAGAGAGATCACAAGTAGGCAGAGAGGCAGGAGGAGAGAGGGGGAAGCAGGCTCCCTGCTGAGCAGAGAGCCCCAATGTGGGGCTTGATCCCAGGACCCTGAGATCATGACCTGAGCCGAAGGCAGAGGCTTAAACCCACTCAGCCACCCAGGTGCCCCCCCAAGAATAAATGTAACCAAGCAGGTGAAAGACCTCTACTCTAAAAACTATACAACACTGATGAAAGAACTTGAATATGGCACACATGGAAAGACATTCCATGCTCATGGATTAGAAGAACAAATATTAAAATGTCCAATCTACACAAAGCAGTCTACAGATTTAATGCAATCCCTGAATAGCCAAAGCCATCTTGAAAAACAAAAACAAAAGTGGAGGTATCATAGTCCACGATTTCAAGATATACTATAAAGCACTAATAAATAATCAAAAACAGTATGGTATTAACAGAAAAGTAGATACAGAGATCAACAGGACACAATGGAGCGTCTGAAAGTAACATGCAATTATATGATCAATTCATATACAACAAAGTCAGCATGAACATGCAATGGAAAAAAGTCCTTTCGACAAATGGTGACGGGAAAATTGGATAGCTACATGCAGAAGAACGAACCTGAACTACTTTCTCACACCATGCACAAAAATAAATGTGAAACCTGAAACAATAAAAATCCCACGAGAGAGCCCAGGTAGTCATTTCTCTGACACTGGCTGCAGCAACATTTTTCTAGGTACATCTCCTGAGGCAAGGGAAACAAAAGCAAAAATAAAACTATTGGGACTAGATCAAAATAAAAAACCTGCTGCACAGCAAAGGAAATAATCAACAGAACTAAAGATAACCCACAGAATAGAAGATATTTGCAAATGACATATCTCATAAAAAGTTAGTTATCCAAAATATAGAAAGAATAATACAACTGAACACCCAAAAAACCCCAAGTAATTCAATTTAAAATGGGTAAAAGACATGAGCAGACATATCTCCAAGGAAGATACAGATGGCCGACAGACACATGAAAAGGAGCTCGATATCACTCATCATCAGGGAAATGCAAATCAAAACCACATGAGATATGACCTCACACCTGTCAAAATGGCTACCATAAAAAACAAGAAGTGTTGGCAAGAATGTGGAGAAAAAGGAACCCTCTTGCACTGCTGGTGGGAATGCAAACTGGTGCAGCCACTGTGGACAACAGCATGGAGGTCTCAAAATATTAAAAGTAGAACTGTGCTATCGTCCAGCCAGTGCACTACCAGTTATCAACCCAAAGAATACAAAAACACTAGTGAAAAAATATGTGCACCCCTATGTTTACAGCAGTATTATCTATAATAGCCACAATCTGAAAACATCCCAAGTATCTATCGACTGATGAATGGATAAAGAAGAGGCGGTATACGCATAGTGGGATATTATTACTCAGCCATAAAAAAGAATGAAATCTCACCATTTGCAATAACATGGATGGATCTAGAGAATATAATGCTACGTGAAATAAGTCAGATAAATATAAACATATTATTTCACTCATGTGGAATTTAAGAAACAACACAAACTAAGAGGAAATAAACATAATAAGGAACATAAATAAGAAATAAACATAAAATAGAAACAAAATACTAATAAACATAAAAAGAAATAAACATAAAAAAAAGACTCTTAACTATACAGAAGAAACTGGTGGTCCCAGTCAGGAGGTGGGTGGGGGAAGGGGTGAAACAAGTGAAGAGATTACGAGTGTACTTACTGTGATGAGCACCGAGTCATGTAGAGAATTGCCCAATCACTACGTTGTACACCTTCCACTAATACGACACTGCATGTTAGTTATACTGGAATTTTAAAAAGTAATAAACAATGACAAAGAAAATACAGGATCGTGCAGAATACTATCGGTGCTCTAAAACTCCCGTGCTCAGCCTGTTCATACGTATTTCCTCCAAAATGTTATCTCCTAGAGTACTTTTGAAAACATTCTCAGATCACAGTTCCCTCAACCGTAAAATGAGGACTCAACCTAAATTATCCCTTGGCTTCCTGCGAAGATACTACGAATATATTTGCAAATGGAAAAAATGTATCTCATCTCTACGGTTTTCGGAAAGGTATGGGGATGTTTCCTTTAATCCCACAGAAATTATTCAGTAAAGATATGGATACGTTTCCTTTAATCTCACAGAAATTGTTTGGTATTAGCTCCAGTTCTGTGACTTCCAGCTCCATTGCTGCATGATGGTACTAAGACCTGGAGCTGTCGGCCTAACTCATTTATGACGGTCCTCGATGGCGGCTGAGCCATCAGAAAGTGTGTCCAGTCGATTCAGCCCAATATAAATGATGGTACCTATTAAAGACACCAGATTTCTGCAAGGTCTCAAATTGCAGAAGGTCTCAAATTATATAAATCCAGTCTCAGGATGGATCTGACTAAAGACAGAATGAGTTACGTGAAAATAAATAATTTTATTCCAAGCATGGAATTCATAACAAGGTAGATGGAGCTGTGGCTAATTGCTTTTGCACAGTCAACCCAACCAAAATTTACTGAGTGAGCTGTATGTAAGGGAAATGGAAAACTACTAAAATGGGAAAATGGAGGCTTTTAATACACTTAAAGAACAAAGTCAACAAATAAATACGTCATTCATTCCAGTATGTCATACGTTAAATAGAACATGTTGCTTAAGAATAATGGTGGCAACAAGGAATTTTTTCCTTAGTGTGCAAGAGAGCACTTTGATTTGAAAGTTGGGTGCTTCCAAATATCATGCTTAATGTTGTCAGGTACATGCCTTGCACTGAAGTAAGTGAGTAAAGCTACAGGTATCATCTCAAAACGGGTCATGGAATGATCACGTGCATGAAGCCATAAAACTGCTCTCCTCTTCCAGCCCTGTGGTTGTACAGTGTCTGAACTTCCTTCCACTGACCTTGTCTTTGGGGCAAGTCAGGGACATTTTGAGGAGGGTTAAACTCATTAGAACATTATTAATTATCCAAACCTGTGGACTGCTCGATTGTCTATTCTATTAAGCAGCCAAAGAAAATTACTGAAGACAATGGTATCCGGAAGAATCATGGTGGTCTCCCCTTGCTGATTCAATGTAGATCATTATGATTGGGCCATTTGATTCTAGGTAGAGGGCATCAATTGCTGTTTCTTAAACTTTTTTCCATGATCACTTTCCTAAGGATCCCTGCTAGGCATTCTTTTCTCTACTTGCCATTCCCAATGAAACTTTAATCCCTCAGATGCTCTGTATATTTAATCATGTATTGTGTGTATACCTGTACTTTACATATAAAAAAGTGTGAGTTTTTTTCACCCACGAGAACAAACTTCTACCCCTTCGGTGGTGAGATTGCTCCTATTGAGAAGGTATGGCATGAATGAACCACTGAACAGCCAAGAAGAAAGCATAACATAGAAAAGTCTTTTTAAATGTCTATAGCACTTGTGTAGATTTACTACTGATATGAATTACTAAACCACTGAGGGCCTACTTCTGGTCAGATACGGTATCACACAATAGAAAAATGAGTATTTATTTACTTGCACATGATAGATCTCCTATCAGAACAAACATTTCTTAAGGCGAGCAGTACTCATTTTCATTTTCATTTTTGCATTCTTCATCAGAGACAGAGAAGCGCAGTGTACAAGTCAGCTTTTCCTGGATGGATGGATGGATGGATGGAAGGGGGGAGGATGAATGGATGGAAAGACAGAAGAATGAGTGAATAATTGTTATGTAATACGACACAGAATAGCTTTTACAAAAGCTCACTCAATCCTGGCAAGTAAAGGGATGGGACTGTGGATTCGTATGGAGGAACGTCATCTCAACATTTTATATCCAAGCACTTGGTAACAAGTCATTTCTAAAGCAGACCGTGTGCCTTGGCTACACTAGACAGGCAGTCAAAGTCATTCTGAGGTCAGATGAGTGTATCTGATGCAAAATTGTTCTTTCCGTGGGTATTACAGTGAGCAATTCCCAAGCACCCATGCTGCCTTCATAGCCCGATGCGCTTATTAGAGAGAACTCACTTTCGAAAGATATTTGTATTTCCATATTTGATAGACTTGAGTTTTTAGAGCAGCTTCAGGTGCCCGACAAAATGAGCATCAGGAATAGGGAACTCCCATAGGTCCCCACCCAACTCATGCATGGCCTCTCCCAGTAGCAACACCCCCAGCAAAGTCCCTTCACGATGTACCTTCATGAACGCATCATCACCCCCAAAGTCCCTCGTGGACACTGAGATGCACTCCTGGTGGTGCACATCCAATGGGTTGGGCCACGTGCAGAATGACATGTACCCAACATTACGGTATCATACGGAATCACTTCACGGCCCTAACGGTCCTCTGTGCTCTGCTTGTCCATCTTTTCCTCCCCGCAGTGCCCGGCTACTACTGATCTTTTCATCGTCTCCACAGTTTTGTCTTTTACACAATGCAGAGCTGGAATCGTCCAGTATGCAACCTTTTTACACTGGCTTCCTTCACTTAGAATAGTCATTGACATTTTCTCCCTATGTTTTCACGGCTGGATGGCTCACTTCCTCTTAGTGCTAAATAACATTCCACTGTCTGAATGTATTGGTTTATCCATCCACCTATCGAGGGACAGCCCGGTTGTTTCCAAATTCTGGCAATTATAAATAAAGCTGATAATAATACCCATGAGCAGGTTTCTGTATGGCCATAAAGCAGAGGCATGAAACGTGATCGAGCAATGTTATTATTTGGTTGTTTTGGAAGAGTTCTGAGGCACTTTTCAAACTCCTAACCCCAGTATCAAAAATATATATAATACACACACACAGGGGCGCCTGGGTGGCTCAGTTGTTGGGCAACTGCCTTCGGCTCAGGTCATGATTCTGGAGTCCCTGGATTGAGTCCCGCATCGGGCTCCCTCCTCGGCGGGGAGTCTGCTTCTCCATCTGACCTCTTCCTCTCTCTCATTCTCTCTCTCTCAAATAAAAAAAAAAATACACACACACACACGCCCACAAAATGACACACACATACACTTAGCTTTGCCATATACATTCATATACCACATGTCAGTTTGTATTTCCTGCTGGAGGAAACAGATTATCATGAATTATGTTTTTTTCTTTCTTTGGAAAATAAATAAAAGCCTGTTAAAAATTACTAGGATTCCCCTTTTTTAGGGTGTGTGTTTAAAGTCTTACTATATTTTTCAAGAAAATTGTCAGGCAAAAATGAGACTATTGACTTATTTTGAAATACCTAGTATTTCGAGAGTGAAGACAGACTATGAACCTTCCATTAAAATGCAAATTGTCCACAATAAAAATCACAAATTTTTGGGGGGGGGTTACGTTACCCAATAATTCAAAATGCTGTCATTTTAGAGCACTGGTGTTGTTTTTGATAAATATCATATAGTACTGTAAATGTATTTTCTCTACCTTATGATTTTCTTAATCATACTGTCTTTAGCTTACTTTATTATAAGAATGCAGTATATAATACATAAATCATTAAAAAATGTAATAACCTGGGGTGCCTGGGTGGCTCAGTCATTAAGCATCTGCCTTCGACTCAGATCATGATCCCAGGGTCCTGGGTTTGCCCCACATTGGAGCTCCCTGCTTGCCAGGAAGCCTGCTTCTTCCTTCCCCCTCTCCCCCTGCCCTGCTTGTGTTCCTTCTCTCGCTGTGTCTCTCTCTGTCAAATAAAATCTTTAAAAAAACAATGTAATAATCTACTATTTATGTTATGGGTCAGATTCCCATCAACAGTAGGCTATTAGGAAAGCTTCTGGAGACTTAAAAGTTATCCGTGAATTTTCAACTGCACAGGGGGTCAGAACCAGAACCCCTGCATTCTTTAAGGGTCAAGCGTATTACCACAGTCCTTAGCACAAAGAGGTCAGAAGAAATTTATCTTCTCTCATGAGTACGATTTAAAAAAATCCTCTTTTACAAATGGAAACTAGCACTAGGTGAAATAATTAAAAAATGTGAACAAATGTTCTCATATCAACTGATCCAAAAATAAAGTTTATTTTTTTGGGAAGATTTTATTTATTTATTTGACAGAGAGAGAGAGAGAGAATGAGAGAGGGAACGCAAGCAGGGCAAGTAGGAAAGGGAGAAGCAGGCTCCCCATTGAGGAGGAAGCCTGACCTGGGGTTCCATCTCAGGGCCCTGGGATCATGACCTGAGCCGAAGACAGGTGCTTTAATGACTGTACTACCCAGGTGCCGCACAGATAAAATTTATTTTTGAATATTCATGACTTTCCCTTAACCTCTTTGAAGGAGCTGTAAATATATTATTCCATGTCCCTTTTTTTTGAATATGCATAAAACAAGGAAATTCCCATCTTTGTATTTCTTATGGAATACCGTTAAGTAATAAAAAACAGCATAATATGGCTTCTGTTTAAACTTAAAACTCTCTGAAATTAAGTATAACTTAAAATGGAACATCAATAATCATGTCTCTAAAGCACTGCAAATTTGGAATTTCATGAAGAAAACTAATACAAAATTAGATTAAGTATATCATTCCATATGGTGTCCTTTCAAGTAAATTGAAACCTTTTTTCTTTTTGTGACTCATTACCCCCCCACTCTCTGTCATCAGAAATGAGACTTTCAATTTTACTATTTTTGGAATTATGTTAATGATTGGAATGGCATTTGCTGGTATTAAAACTCCTTCAGAAGACAACACAATTAGGAAAAATACTATGAAAGCAAAGATTTCCAGAGCAGACATCTGATGAGGAAAAGATTATAGGTGTCCATATTCAGTTAGGATTTCTAATCCTCAATGCAATAATTGTCGTATGATACACGCTGCAAGTGGGAAGCAACCTTTCCAAGCCCTTCACATCACAGAGCCAACAACATTTTTAAAAATTGATTTTTAAACTAAAAGGTACTTTTCCCAGAGGAAAAGAAATAGTCCTAATTATTGGGAAAGGATTTTTCTGCAGACCATCTTCTTATTCTGTACTTTTCTGGGTTTATTTTCCCTTCACCTTTTGGGAGTTTACAAGTTGTTGTTGTTATGGGTTTTTTTTTTTTTAGATTATTTATTTATTTATTTGACAGAGAGAGAGAGAGAGATCACAAGTAGGCAGAGAGGCAGGCAGAGAGAGAAAGGGGGGAAGCGGGAAGCAGGCTCCCCGTGAGCCGAGAGCCAGATGCGGGGCTCGATCCCAGGACCCTGAGATCATGACCCAAGCCAAAGGCAGAGGCTTTAACCCACTGAGCCACTCAGGCGCCCCTATAAGTTGTTTTAACCTAAGAAATATGATGCCTTTTGAAAGCCAGCGAGTATTGTTTAGGGGACCGCAAGACTTCTGAACGTGACGACACAGGGAGCCAGGCAGGCCTGCTTCCGAGGGAGTTATTAACTAGGTTCTGTGTCTTGGGTCTAACTGTGTGTCTACTGAGGAATGAGAAGGGCAAGAGGGATCCATTGTCCCCTACTACACTGGGTGGAAGGTGGGGAAAACATGTTTGTAGACAGAAACCTGAAGAACCAAGGAAAACTGAAATTACTGATGAAGGCACTCACGGCGTGAAAGCTAGCACACCTATCCCCCCTCAGGGCCCCTCCCCAGCACCATCACCACCACCACCACCACGTTCCCGAATCTGTCCTTTATCATTGATTTTCCCCCTGGTGTGACATGATGGCCAAAGTCGCTCCATAAAGAGAGAAAGCCTTCCAACTGCGGTGTCACGAAAACAGAAGTCCAGTCCAGCTTCCACACTCAGGATCTGTGTACCCTGGTCCACACCAACCCACAGTGGCTCTGAAGATTAAAGAAGTCACGACTTCGGAGAGTGCCCGGACCACCGCTGAATGCCACGTTCAGACGAGGGACATGCAGTACACAGCGCCCACGGGGGTTTCTATTGTAAGTGGTGGTATTGTGAGTACACAAGGTCGGTATCATTTTCTCCACATAAAAACATGACTTATTACCTCACCATTAAAGACATTGTCTCTCACAGCACTGCAAAGCCGAGGTAGACAGCAGTGGTTTCTCAGAGTGCCTTTCTACAATCTCTTCTGAACATTCCCAGAAGGCGGAATCATTTCCGCCTTTCCGTAGGATTGCAAGCCAGGGCCGCGTTCCTTATCTACCGGTGACTTCTGCGTCAAGGAAATGCTGTGTCCAAAGCTAGGAGACCTTTGAGTGACCAGTCAGTGCATTCCAAAAGATGCTTCCCTCCACCAACACCGACCAAAAAAGCCTATCCCAAGAGGAAATGGCCAGATTTCTTGTGGGTATTTCCAGATCATTTTGATTCTATTTTTAAATTTTTTTTAAAGATTTTATTTATTTGTCAGAAAACAAGAACATGAGCAGGAGAAGAAGCAGACTCCCTGCTGAGCAGACTCCCTGCTGAGAAGAAGCAGACTCCAATGCGGGGGCTCGATCCTGGGAGCCAGGGATCACGACCCGAGTGGAAGGCAGATGCTTCACCAACTGAGCCACCTAGATGTCCCTTTCCCAATCATCTTTAAATTCACCCATGTAAGATTCCCATAAAACTGCGACAATGATTAATTCCAATTATTAAGATGCAGACCTTAGCGGAGATGAATTTTTTAGATAAGAAAGAATATTCCTTGCAAATCATCCAGAATCTCTAGACAGAGCTTTCTGACTTTATCTTCACTTATTTTATGCTTTCATAAAGCACAATTTCATAAAGCATTAAACAGTAATTACTTTTTGAATAGATTATACCTGGTTATCGAAAATACAATTATACTGAAATATTCTTATTACTGAAACTTATGGGACACAGTCGTTGGACTATCCCAACGGTGAAAGTCTAATCGCTTGAGGCCAGCCTAGAGCTATGAGAGAGCTGCAGCTAATTTCGCATCAAGGTGGATTTGTATATAAGGCAACTGTATTTGAATTCATACACCAAGCGATGGTATTTGATGACATTAATTTTGTTAACAGAAAAGGAGAAACTGAAATATTTCAATTTCACAGTTTCACAACTTAAAGTCTCAGGATTCACGTCTTCATTAGTAGCGCACAGAAAACATTTCCCTCATCTGACGTACTGCCTGTGAAACTACTTCAGCTGTCCCTGGAATATATGTTTCCAAAGATGATGAGTTAATATCTCCCTGCAGGGCACTCCTAAGGGGGTTCTGAGACCAATTCAAAGAACAAAGGTTTAGAGCCGTGATCACAGTTTTAGAATACATGTGTCTAAACAAAGGTTTAGAGCCGTGATCACAGTTTTAGAATACATGTGTCCGTCCCCCCCTCCTGTTGAAGGCAAGTGCTCATTTGCACGTGTAAGTTCTCACATACTTTGTGAACAGCCGTCCCAGCAGGTAGACTGCATTCCAGAAGCCCTTGTTTGTAGACGGGAAACTGAGGAGTACTTGGGATTCAGGGCACGCCAAGGGAAGGTTCTGAGAGGTCAAACCTTTCTGCCGTTCCTCGTTCTTACTCACCTGAAATACTTCAGGAATGGGGAGGTGGAAGGACCTACCAAAACCAGGAATGCCTTCCCTTCCCGGAAGGACCTTGAAGTTTTGAAATGGATGTGCGGCTACCAAGAGTGTTTCTACAGACACTTGGTGTGTGAAGGGATTAGGACCTGGAAGCTGGCTGCTTCCAGACGCCCTGTGCAGGGAGCGTCTGCTCCTGCAATGATCCAGGCCCCCGGGAAGGACGGTTTCACTCGGAGCGCGTCTCCACGTTACATGGTCTCCACGGGAAAGAGGTGAAGACTGCTTGTTTCCGTGAGCGGGTAGCATTCTTCTAACACGGAGGAGCCAGTTTCTCTGTTCTCCGATAGGGTCCCTAGTCAGCAAGCTTGCGTGCTCTGTGGACCAGAAGATTCCTACCCTGGCCACAGCGCAGCACACATTCTCTTCCCTTATCACATATCCTCTTCCTTCCTCTGTTTCGTACAAAAAGACACGCCCCTCGTCGGAGTAGCTTGTTAATAAGGCCATTCCATCAGGTGCACGAAGGGAGGACGGAGAAACATACCACAGGGGGTGCCGCACAGACGGGCGAGCAGAGGCTGTCCCGTGAAAGGT
>CM052801.1:3715315-3756129 GCA_028533885.1 Nasua narica | reverse complement strand
CTATGGCTTTTTCTGCATCTACTGAGAATTTTCACTTTCATTTTTTTCATGAGGTGAATCATATTGACTGATTTTCAAATGTTGTAACCAACCTTGCATTCCTGGGAGAAATTCAAGCGGCTCTTGGAACAACCTTTTTAAATTATCCCTGAATTCAATTTACTGTTGTTTTAGCAGAATGTTTCTATCCATACTCATGAGAGATACTGATCTATAATTCAGTTTTGTCCCAAAAAGCCCTTGTCAAGTTTCAGTATCAAGGATCAACTGGTTTCATAAAGCAAGCTAGGAAGGAATCCTTCTTTCATCGTTTTCCTGAAAGAATGTGTATATGATTGGTATTACTGTTTTTTCACTCACTAGTGAAATCTCTCAACTGCTTAGGTGAAATTGGGCTTTGATCATTTTTATGAAATTTGTTTTAAATTCTATTTATTTTACAGATAGGATATTCCAAGTTTCTTCTTTTTCCTTCAATTTTAGTAACTTGTGGGTTGTTGTTTTTTTCTTGAGGATTTTGTCTATATCATCTAAGATGTAAATCTTAGTCTTTTTAAAAGTTATATTCCTTGAACATCTTATAGAATAGTGGGCTTTTGCCCCCCATTTCCTTTTCTCCCATTGACGCATTCTGGGGGAAATTTCCCTAACTAACTGTGATGGCTAGTTTTATGTGTCATTTTGACTGGCTAAAGGACTTCCAGATAGCTCACAAAACACTACTTCTGGGTGTGTGTGGGAGGGTGTTTCCAGAGGAAATCAGCATTCGAACAATAAAGCAGGTCCATTTTCTCCAGTGGGTGGGCACCATCCATCCATTGAGAGCGCCAGTCCATAAACAGGGCGAGGGACAGATCTGCTCTCTGTTCAGCCAGAGACTGTTTGTCTCCTGGCTCTCAGGCCTCTGGGTTTGGAACCACCCATCCTGTCTCCCGGGCCTCCAGCTTGCACAGGGCACATCGGAAGACTCGGCCTGCAGAACCACAGGAGCCGGTCCCTCATAATACATCTCTTTCTACTCCATCAATCTCCTATGGGTTCTGTTTCTCTGGAGAACCCTGACTAATGCAGCACCTTCTCCAGGGCACTGGTCTTCTCTTCGGTTGTGTCAAGTCTGCTATATATCTTGTCAACTGAGCTTTTCTAACGTTCAGGGATCACAGTTCAATTTAGAGGGGTTCTTTTTTTAGTATTCAAATGTTTATTTTCATGCCTAATAATCTCGAGTTCCATTCATATTTATGTGAACTGTTATTCTTACTTCTCTAAACATCTACCTATCTGTTCTACATTTGATAGCTAAAGATTGTACGATCTATAAGAAATCTCTCTGTGACTCCTACTATTGTGGCTTTCCTTCCTGGGCACCCGATCATTTCAAAGTGTGAGCTTACAGCTGATCTCAATCATTAGAATTTCTGCAGGCCTAATCCGAGATACGCTTTTTCAAAATTCCATTGCCACCTGTGAGAACAGGTGTATTTTTTCCCATTATTTTTGCATCATTCAACTTGTGGTCTGAAATGAAAAATATATAATTATATATATATAATATATAATTATCCATGTTGCACAGGATATACTAGGGATGTATATCCCATTATAATGTCATATTATATGTCATACAAAAGATTGTATCTATTACAAGGCTATGATATAGTTTATATATATTAGCACCTATGTTAAATTTGAATCCTTTTAAACTTTACCTTCTTGTCTTGTATTGCTTTTCATGTATTTGATAATGCTATTTTCCACCCAATTTTCTTCTTCAATTCATACAACCACAATGCTATATCGCAACAAAAAAAATTGTATTTTAAAATGAAATGTTTGAACTTGTGATGAGTTTTTAATTCTAAAATTGTATACTTTACAGAAATATTTATCAACATTCTGATGGTATTAGTGTTCAACTTTCCTTTACTCATTCTATTAGGATAAACTTTTCTGGTGGGTGGATTGGAGAAATCGAATAATAAAATGATACCTTGGGGTAAAAGTTAAAAGAAAAAGTAAAATTTTTTCTCTTTTCCTTTAGGCAGTTTATGGAGTGGTTTGAATTTGTACTTGGACTGGAACGATTTATAAAGGACTTCTCCTGATTTAAGCCAGGAGTTTTAAGGATCAGAACCCAAGTAGATATGGCAGCTCTTTGCTGTTTGTCACGTCCCCTTAACACAACCTGAAGGGAGAACTACTATGGATCACTTTGAAGTGCTTCCAACTTTTAATCTTTTAAAAATGGAACTGACACCGAAGTTATTATATAACCCCAAATATCAGAATGCAACTATCTCTACGCAATTCTTATTTTAATACCTTCAAAAACACCTTCATTTTATCATCCTAAATGTCTTGACTATTTTTGTTATCAGCAATATTGCATCCATGGTAGGGCTTAAAGTATATTGTCCAGGAAACAGAAGTCTACACAATCTGTTCTTCGAGAACACGCATGGATAAGTTAGATAGAAAGTGAAAATTATAAAAACTGTGTAAGAAAATCAAATCTAGCTCTTGTCATTTGGTATCAAGCTCATTATCTTCATAACAATGTCTGCCTTTTTAAAAATTTAAGTACTAGCTTTCCAGTGAAAACGGTTCTGTGAAAATATATTGAGTGTGGAACAAACGATGGAAATAGGTAGCTTTACAAATGTTTAAAATCATTTGAATTGAATTTGGTATATATTTATAGGCAAAAATAAGACCTATGGAATTTTTCATGAAGCAAAACAGTGAAAAATGGCACAAATAGAGTCTTCTTATTATAATTTTCTTCAAATATTCATCAGCAGTTGTTTCAGTGGCAAACACTGAAATGTTCCATCATCAGTTTTAGGTTGTGATGTGAGCTGTCTCGTCTATTATACAAACTCCGCTGACAAGTTCTTTCTAGCTGGGTTAACTGCTCACCTACCCAATTTCTTCATGACAGTGCTGTTCTGAGATCTTTTTTTTTTTTTTTTAACATTTTACTTATTTATTTGAGAAGCAGAGCATGAGAGAGATAAATCACGAGCAGGGGGAGTAGCAGAGGGACGGGCAGACTGCTCACCAAGCAGGGAGCCCGATGCGGGGCTCGATCCCAGGACCCTGACATCATGACCTGAGCCCAAGGTAGACACTTAGCTGACTGAGCCACCCAGGCACCCCTCCATCTCTTTCACTTATAGCGAGATTTCATAAGATTTCCACGGCTCATCTGCTTTTGGTTCTAGTCTCGTAACTTCACCTGTGCATGTTGTGCAAACCATTCTGAGCCACGCTGTAAATATTGGTGTCTCCTTAGCACCAAGAAGCCTGGTTTATCTTGCAGGCTGGCTACTTTGAGCCAACAAAACATTAAACTCAAAACAGCAAACAGCAAAACTTACGTGTGGCCTTTCAAAAATATTTTTTTCACATTTGTGCAAATGTTCCAAGATTATTTTAGGAGAGATTATGGATTTTCTAGTTTCGGCCTCCAGATCTTTCCTCCAACGCATTTCTGACAATGGCTCTCAGTCCTGGCAGGAGCACAGGGCATACACCAGCCAGAACTTCGGTCTCCCCACCACCCTATGCACAGGGATGTGCCACTCTTTGTGGCCGCTGCATGATTCCACCACCTGCAAAACCGCACAGCGTGTTCTTCAGGCTCCCAAGTACACCTGTGCGGCGGCCCAGGCGACTCAGGACTGCAGCTCCCGCATGCAGCACCCCCATCACCTGCTGCGGTCTGACTGCGTGCCCCATCTCAGGCCAGTGCAGGTCTTCCTGAGTTCACCGGTCTCTCCTCCTTCACTAAACCGAAAGGACACTGTGCAGTCCTCATCTTATTTCTTAGCACGATCATCCCTGTTGGGTGACATTTCCTTGTTGAAGAACTACTCTTCCTCCATGTGTTGGGATGGATAATTTGGGCACATTAAGGTTGCCATGGGCATGTATGAAATATCCTTAAACTCTCAAAACTGGTTAAGTGATTGAAGGCTGCCAACCATACTCTTTCCCCGTTTTAACTGCCTTCCATGGATTATTCAGTCATCTCTACAGAGTAATGTGACATTATTCTCAACCTCATGACTTAACTTTAAATCAAAGAGAGTAATTAATCCACGGTTTCATCCAAGCATTCACTGAAAACCTATCCCTAGGACAGTACATAGCACATAATAGCTTCTTTATAATTACTATGTCCCTTTACCGACCCTACTTTAAAGACGCTGTTGAAAGGCCCTATTACTGGGGATAGAGAGAGGAATCAGATATGAATACTGAACTCAAAAGAGTAATGTCTAATAAAGAAATTAAAACATATATGACAAAAAGCATTCGTTTCTACAGTACACACACATGTGCTAGAGTGCACACACACAATTTACAAAGATGAGTGGCACCTATAACACGGCAGGTCCTATCCTAAAACCAGACCCGGATCATGCGTCCGTGGTCCCTCCAATATGCCGGGGCAAACGTCTTAATAAAACCACCCTGACAAACGTGCAGTCACAACTCTGATGTAGGTGGTACTTGCTGCGGCAGGAACGTGGCACCTGGATAGCACGCGTCGGAAAGATCACCTTGCTGAGGGAGGCTCGGAGCATCCCATTAAGAAGGGACACTGATTTGGTCTCCAGTGTCCGACTAAGAGATAGTGATGGGCAGAGGGGAGGCAAGAACAAGAATGGACTGAGAAGACATGATATGGTACAAGAGAAGCACAGGAGAAACACGACTGACTCATAATAAATCAGCAAGCCAGCCAGAGATACGGAATCAACAGAATGTATGGACATATACCGAGAGACAGAGAAAGAGAGCGAGCGAGCGAGCGAGAGAGATCTTAAGGACACAGTTCCCCTCAGCGTGGGAGCCAGAGAGTCTGATCTCCAAAGCAAGGTTGAAACCATCTCCCCGACAAACGTGAAAGACTGTGGTCTGAATCCCGAAGGATGAGTGGCACTCGGACAGAATGGGCTGGGGTGTGGGCGGAGGGACACGCTCCAAGGAGTCCGGGTAAATACCGTGGGGTACACAGGAGGCACACAGATACCTTCAAGCCAGGAACCATTTATATTGAAAGTGATCACTGATATATTGAGGTGTAAGGGTCCAACCGTGCTACTGGTGTATTTGCCTATTCCTGGTGCCCTTTTCCCTCTTTAGCTTCTTTACTTTGGCTTAATTGTTTTTATGATTCCATTTTATCCCCTTTTTCAGGGTATTAGCTATAACTTTTTTTACTTGCAGCATTGCTGCCAGAGTCATACTATGAGTCATTAACTTATTATAGTCTACCTTCAATGCTATTATGCCTCTTCACATTTAGTATAAAAACCCTAAAATAGTTTACGACCATTTCCTGTCCTGGAATTCATGCTGTTGTTGTGCGTTTTACAGGGGTTAAAACCTCATAATATATTATTAAGTTCAGTAAAACAATCCACTATATTATAAAGATATTTAGATAGTACAAATATGACACATTTACTTGCATAATTACTATTTCTAGTGCTTTTCATTCCTTTGTTTAGATGCACGTATTATTCTGATTACAGACCTAAACCATACGAGCTTGGGCCCAATACCACACGAACTATTTGTGACTTCTCTTTGTTTCCCCCACTTCTGTTTTTCTTGCTTCCTGATCATTCCTTGTTTTTTATCCATATTATTTTACTGGTTATTTTATGGGACTTACCTCACAAGTTTACCTGAATAAAGCCTGGAGTTAATGATTACCTGCACTTTTATTGTACCTGACCTATTGTAAAAGCCCATGCTTAATATCTTCCAAGACAGCTAAAATTTAGTAAACAAAAGAGTGGAAAAATTGACTATAAAATCAGATAGTTCTGTTTTTTTAAAAAGACTTCTTAATTTATTTTAGAGAGCGTGTGAGTGCAGGGGGAAGGGCAGAGGGAGAGGGCGAGAGAAACGCCAGCACACTCCGCCTTAAGTGGGGAGCCTAGTGTGGGGTCAGTCTCATCACCCTGAGACCACAAGCTGAGCTGAAATCCGGAGTCGGATGCTCAACCGACTGTGCCAGCCATGCGCCCCAGACAGTCCTCATTCTGAATCTTGGATTCCTCTTTTCTTGACTAGAAACTTGGGTAAATAAGTTATCTTCTCTGAGACTTGGTTTTCGGATATATAACATTGGGACAGAATCTTTAATTGTGCCATTTGCAGGGTAGGATTAAAAGGCACACAATACTGCTCCTAAGTATTAGTGACAGTTCCTTTCCTACAAAACTTAATGAGGCAGGTTTTAATAAGGGGATGTTATCCATTTGATTTGAAATACTCAAGATAATACTGAAACACATTTCTACCAACCCATGATATAATGTGAACGTGACACCATGGTTACACAGAGAAAGAAATATAAAAACAATAGTTCAGTGAATTTAAGAATGAATGAATAAATGGCATTTTAAGCACCAATAACCCACTAAAGTTCAAAACTAGAGACAGGATCACGGAAAGGAATCTATTTTCATCTTGTTTGTTGCATTATCACTATCATTATTCATGCCTTTACTTCAATTGGACTCAGTGTCTTAATCTATGAAATGTAAATACTAAATTATGATGCCTTTAATATAATGTAGATTTCTAAATTTTGGGGATTCTCTAGTTTGACTTGATAATTTGGGAAAGTAAACCGTATATCTCACTGTTCATGAGAGAAAGCATGAACACATCTAACATTTCGATCCATAATATAAGCCCGCAAATGTAATTTTAGAAATGATGTTACTATAAAGGAATATTTTATACAAATACAATTACTCCATGTGTTTTAATTATTTTTTCAGTAGAAATCAGTAGCTTTCTGCTTAGAATCAGGAAGCACCTTACTTACTGTCCTCTGATCTCAGAAAAATTTGTTTCACTGATGTATGTTCCAAGGCTGTGAAGTTGTGTTTTTCAAATGGTAAACTGCACATTTTGAAGAATTTTTGTTATTTTTCTTCAGAATGCCAGTGCGGTGAAGACTCCCCCGACAGTGCGCTAGGCTGTGCGTTATTAATTGCTTGTCCACGTAAGGTTTATGTGGTGTCGGACATTACTAATTTCCTTCTTAATGAGAGGCTGAATCTCATTACTTTCCTAAACTCATGATTATTCCTGCAGATTAGCAATTATGAATCAAAATACGTTGTTACCAGTTCACTGAATGTCTAAGAATATGATACATTTTTAACATCAAAGTAAAATCATTTTATCCAATTCTTTTTCCCAAAAAATGTAATATTGTTTGAATACATTACAGAAATTGTGCCAATTTCCCCTTACTATTGCTTGCTCTTACCATATCAAGTAGAAAAAAATTAATAATGTCTCTGAAGAATTTTTTTTGCCAGCACCAGACTAAAGCTTCAATTGAGTTTGTTGTTTGGCTATTTTAGATTTGACATTTTAAATCTTATTTTATGGCATAATAATGAACAGTTTTTGTATCACTGAATAAATGAATCCACACGGAGTGCTAACTCGCTGATGTTCAGGTTTGTGTACAAAATTAATTCTGTTTTTATGCCTGAAGCCATTCTTTCTTGCACAGATCGCTCACTCATAAGAGATGAATTTTTCTACTTTGAATTTTGTGTTTTAATATCACGTAGCGATACCACTCGCTCTTACCCTTTGCACCACCAACGGAATCTGTTGTTTCAACCCTCTTCACACCTCAGCAAAGTTCACAACCCTTCAGCGTCTCAACACAACTCCCCCCTCGTCCCTTCAGCTCATGGCCCAGTCTTCTCTGGACTCGGGCTCCTTTACAATCTGACGTCCCTCCTCCATCCTCGGTCTACACCGAGGACTTCCCATTGCTAACTTCCCCCAAATCTGAAGATGCGCTCAACTTCTCTGCATTGAAAGGGCTCCGCTTCAATTCCTTTTCTTTTCTTAAATTTTTGCACCTGTTCTTCCCTTTCAGGAAAATACTAATATTGTGAAATAACATTCTAACATCAGCAAACCTGTGTTTTCCCCTTTTCACTACTTTCGGCTTTCTGCTCGACTGTAAAGCTGACACTGGGTTTGGAGTTTGCTTTACAAGATGATCTTTTTTTCTTTTAACCGAAGAATGCTGAACCTGATCAGTTTTGCAGCACTGGAAACCGCAGACTCACTTCTGCTTGTTTCTGTTTTTCTCCAGTTTCACTGCCTTCTTTCTCTACGGTTGCACTTTCTAAATCTTTCCAGCTGGAGCCTCTCTCTTCCAGCCCCACGTGCACCTTAACGCTGACACTGGCTCGGGGTCTATAATCAGTCAGCGTCTTTCTCCCTAAAATCGCGGCAGCCCCACCCTCCTCCATGGCTACACCGACATCTCCAGGCCAGTGGCTTCCTAAGTCTCAGATTTTCCTTCCAGATGTCTCTTTCCCTACTGCCTCCTGGACATCCCCATGGGGCTCTGCCCCAAATGACTGCAATGCATTCTACTGAGGGGAGAATTCCTACACACCTGTGCACACATACTCCTCTTCCTGGAGCGTGCCCTGATCATGAGCACCACGAAACCCTCTAGCCCTGAAGAAATGCAAGCTTGCCTTCCTTTGATGCTCTTTCAAGGTCTAAGGACCTGCTGTGACTCTGTGTCAATGCTCCCCCATCTTGCTCCCTGTCTTCCCTCACAGGACTTGTCCAGGATTTACTACCTGCTCTCGAGTACTCCTTATTTATGTGCTTATTCATCCACAAGTACTAACTGAGAGCCAACAAGGTGCTTCGTGTTAGTGTGCATTCTACATAGAGAAGAACTTCAGGGGGTAAGAGAAAAGAAGAGGTAAATGCAAGTAAATACACAATTATAAACACCAGTGTAAATGCTTGGAGGAGACATGAGTAGGGCAATAGTGGTATCGTATGCATGTGTGTATACCTAAGGACGTCACCAAGGGAGGTAAGAGTTAAGAAGAGATTTGCAGATGAGCATAGACAGGTAGAGAGGGAGACTGTGTGTCCTCAAGAAGGACCAGAGGGGTCCCTGGGTGGCACTGTCAGTTAGGCGTCTGACTCTTGGTTTTGGCTCAGGTCGCAATCTCAGGGTTGTGATTTCAGGGTCAGGAGACTGAGCCCCCACCTTGGCTCTGTGCTCAGCACGGAGTCTGTTAAGGGTTCTCTCTCCGTCTCAGTCGAGCCCTCCCTGTGCATGTGTGCACTCTCTCTTGATCTAAAATGAAGAGATAAGTTAAAAAAAAAAAAAAAAAAGACTAGAGCGCCCAGCTATGGAGGACAGAGTGGGATAGGTAGAAATTTATAGGTTGTCAGGGACAGGATTATAAAAGTTCTTTTCCGGGGCGCCTGGGTGGCTCAGTCGTTAAGTGTCTGCCTTCAGCTCAGGTCATGATCCCAGGGTCCTGGGATTGAGCCCTGTTTCAGGCTCCCTGCTTTTCCCTCTCCCATTCCCCCTGCTTGTGTTCCCTCTCCTGCTGTCTGTCGAATAAATATATAAAATCTTTTAAAAAAATTCCTTTAAAAACAAAATAAAAGTTCTTTTCCAACTATGTTAAAGTATCTTAAAGTTAATAAAGAACCCCTGAAAGAACTGAACAAAGGGATTTATGGAACAGATTTCTTTTTGCTACTCACTCCCATAGTTGTCTGGAGCATGATTCCGTGTGGGGATAGTTGAAAGATATAGAAAGACATAATTTGGAGTGTGTTATAATAATCAAAACGTAAAAACTGACAGCTGGTGGAATGCAGAGGTAGCTTGGAGAAATAAGCAGATAGAATCTTAGGACTCAGAATGTGATTAAACATCAGTTTATTAAGTGGAAGACAGAAGGTGCAGATTTGAAGGAAATAATAAACTGATTTTGAGAATCTTTAATTCAAGGGACTCCTGGTAAAACCAGAGAAGTCTAACAGTTTCTAGGTTATAAGGATGAGTAAGTTAGAGGGTTTCATGACAGAGCTAGATATTTGGGAGTTTGCCAATCAGTGGTATCTATGTGCTACTGGGAATTGTGGGGTTTTTGCGAGAAAGTTTCCATTATTGGGAAAATACGGAATATTTCTCAGTCTTAAGAGGAAAAATGTAGCTGAGAACACCACTCTGCTGAAAGCACGATTTATAACAGTTTGTATGGAAGTACATCTTGAAAAGAAACTTGAGATGGAAGAACTAAAGAAGTAGAAGGAAAAAAAAGTCATCCCAGAGAATGAGAGTAGGGTCACTGGGAAGAGGTCAACAAAGCGGAGCCTGGGCAGACTTCCCCTCTGACTCTGATCTGCCCATCTGCACATCTCCATCAGAGCCACCCCAATCATCCGCCGCCCCAGTTCAATCGAAACAATGCTACTGAGATCCTCTTCCGCAAGCGGAGGGCTCTGCGTTGTACCCCATTGTGCTAACTTTGATAGGGTTCTTGCAAACTTGCGGGGATGGACTGGGATTGAGAAACGCCTTATGTCAATATCCAAAGCCTCTCAACACTGGCTCCAACCGATTTGTACCTCTTCCAAAAAGCAATCCACCTTTTCCCTTTCCTCTGCCTGTACGTCATGGCCTGTGGGGACACTGACAGGAGTAACAGTTTTATAATCCACTTTGTCTGGATGCATTTGTGAGTGCTTCTCTCTGCCCCTGTGGAGTTCTTAAAGGTTTACTTGAGTGTAGTGTTGTGCACTTAATAAACGGAGAAACTACTGTCAATTTTAGTAAGTTCCAACGGCGACCGTCTTACGCATTGAATTCTATTATTTAGAATTGTAGAAATTTTAAAGGGCAAAGGACTTTAAAGACCCTTTAGCTCAAGCAGCTCATTTTCCAGACAAAACCAAGGCCAAAAGTTAGACATAAACACCAGTTCCCCGACGTGGTACAAAATGGAAGTGAAAATTATTTCAACTCCTATGATTAATGCGATTTTGGTGAAATCCATACTGAGAGATCTCAGATAAAGTGTCATAAATTAAAATAGGTACAAAAGCCTTTTGACTGGAATTTACTGACAGTTGTTTGAACTACAGCACAAAGTGTGTTGTTTATACATATAAAATTTATTATGATTAGCTGGCAAACCATACCTTACAGGTTAGAAAAACAGAAGCTTCTGGTTTAACTTTTCTCTAATTTTAGGGATTTGTAATTGCATTTACGAAGTCCCTGTTCTCACCCAGTATCCTAAAAAGATATTTAAATTACGACCTCATGTTCTCAAATGACTGACAAAGGTCAGTTATGGGTGCCCAACACTGATAAAGAAATTAGTCCCAAACCGCACAATTTGCCTTCAATAAAAACAGCTATTTCTAACAAAGTGGGAGAAAGATAGTGCTGGTGGATTAAACCACAATTTCCTTTTTAATATATCGCTGTCTCTTGGAAAACATCACTATAGCTGGAAAAACCATACTCACAACTCACTCTTGATCCCTGAAATGACATTTTGTAACTCCAACATGTGGAGTACTTCTTTCTGAGTCAGTTGTTTTATCTTGGATGCCCTTTAAATCACTATTCCTGGATGGCAAAATGATGTAGGACTTCTTATTACACTTATAGGCCAATTTGCTGATATATATATGGCATGCAACAGTCTCCCTTCTTAAGAAGAAATCCCTAGTTTCAACTTACATGTTTAGGAAGTTATATGCTTGAAGTTTTAAATCATGGGGCTTTACAACCTAAGCTGGTAAGTTACATGTAATCTTGTGAGGAAGAAGAAGTCATATTTTAACGTAAATGTTAACTTCATGGGCCCCTACTGTCATCTTAGATTTTGCAAAACAGAAAATGAGTTCCCGTTTTTAATTTACCTCCCGGCAGGCTTTCTTTCGCCTACATTAACGCTGATGGTCTCGAGAGAGAAAGGGGAGGCCTTCCAGTAGGTTGTCTGTCTGCAACCTATTAGTCCTACAGTTGAGTGTCTACACTTGGCTGCCTACTTACAACAGAGAAGAAGGTAATTACCTAGTTAACAGGAAAAATAAAATTTGACCCAGATTATCAAAGTGACTGCTTTTTTGGAAAGCGGAGACCAGACTGGCATGTAAGTGACATCGAGAGATGGAGAGATAAAAGCTAGAGGAGGAGATCAGGTAACAGCACCGTGTGTGGACGTCTCCTGCCTGCTGCCGGGACGAGGTCACTTACGACACTGTGCTAACGAGGTCAAGGGTAGGTCAAAGCCCTGGTGGGTGGCTGAGTGTGCTCTGACCCCTTTCGTTGCAGCTGTCTCAGAAGACACAACCAGGGACAACAATTCCTCACCGTAGGAAAACAATGATTCACACAGGTAGGCACAGGTAAGCCACTGGGGAAAAGGACAAGTGACTTTAAAGGCAGGTAACTGGGAAATAAATGATGAAATCACCCATCAGCATGCACAGTTTCTTCCATATGAGTCCCGTTTGAACATGATTCTTCACTCGGCTCTCTGCTGGGCCGCCGGTGGACATCCACTTAAAATTGTATGTCTGTGTCATCAGGCTCATTGGTTTTCTTGAGAACGTGTCTACTTGGCCCTCTGGGTCAGTCAGGGAAGTCACCCAGACTGGCCTTTCATCGTGAACGTACGACCCTCCCACCCAGCTTCTTAGTAGCAGCTCACGTCCTATTTGTGCTGCTCTGTTAACCTCCAAGCCAGGCTGGGGACTGTCATCGTCGTGGAGAAGTGCTTAAAGGACACAGGAGCTACCTGTGCTTCTCCGGTCACCCCGGTTCCTGCCTTTAGAAACAGCATTCAATAGTACGGCTTCCGTCACAGCAAGCGTTCAGCTCCTGCGTGGGCTTACTACCCTAACCTCACTGTCCTTTACTCTAATTACATCCTTTTTCCAGGTCATTTTAAATGTTTCCGTAAGTTATCACTAATTGAGGGTGAGGTAAGCCCCGTAAACCTAACTGAACACACGAGCTAAAACCAGTAAGAGAAGTAACTGCATACACAGTGTCCTTTGGGAACCACTAAGATTTATTTATCCCTCCTGCCCTTTCCTTCTGCTCTCCCTCTGAAATCACCGGACACAAGAACACTGGTTATTTAAAACGCAGGGCAAGGCACCCTGGAAAGAAGGTTTCGAACACACTGACGCTGACAGTGGCAAAGCCGGGCAGAGGGCAATGCTGACATCCTCCTTGTCAGCTGCTCTCAGAGGAACCGGACGCGAGTCTGAGCACTGGGAAACCGATCGTTCAGTCCACTGGTATGCATACACATGGGGGCACAAGACACGTCCTCCAGTTCGCACGACTAAATCAAGGGGAAAAGCAAAGTGTCCTTAAAAGAACTCCTCGGTTGAGGAAATTGACGTGACAGCAAGAAATTAATTCTCCTTTTAATAATATTGGTTCCAAACATACTGGCTACTGCAATAGCACAGTAAAGAACCCTCCCAGGGGCTGTCCAACAGAAATTTCTACAGAGATGGGAATATTTTATAACTGCACTAAGATGCAGTCACATTTTGAAAGGTGGCTAGTACCACTGAGGAACCGGTTTTTGAATTTTATTTAATCCTGAATAATGCAGAGTGGTCCCAGGCGGCTCGTGGCTACCACAGAGGACGGCCCAGGTGGAGACTCTGGACGCACGAACACTGACAGTCCCCTGTGACATCTCACTGTTTTTGTTCGCTGCCTGTCCTTGCTACCTTTTCTAGTTATTCCGTACTTAACTGTATCAATAAAATTCTCTAGTCTGTATTCTTTTTTTTATTATTATTCATTCATTTTGAGAGAGAGAAAGGAGGGAGGGCTAGAACACGGGCTGGGCAGAGGAAGAGGGAGAATCTCGGGCAAACCCTGAGTGCTGACCCTGATGCGGGGCCCGATCTCACGACCCTGAGATCAGGACCTGAGCCCAAACCAAGAGTCGGACACTCCACTGACGGAGCCACCCACGTGCCCCATCCAGTTCTGTAGTCTTAGTGCCTGCAAGCATCACCTCTGCAAAACCAAGATGGGTCAAGCTTGCCTGGTATCCTAAAAAGAAAATCATGCACGGATACCCTAAAACTCCTGTAAAGTAAGGGACATAATTTAAGCTCTAAGATCAAGTCTACGACATCTATCCTGTTGGTTCACACAGATTTGAAGACAGAAAATACCTGAAGATATTTGAAGACTGAAGATTGTGCCTGAAGATCGTGCCTATCACTTTACAAGTGTAAAAATGCACACGAGGAAGAAAATAGCTCTATGCTCCCAGTCTCCACGTGGTCTTTCTATGAAGCCATTCCCCTTACACGTGTACAATGTACTAATACGGTTTGTGACAAGCTAGTGAGGTGCTGGCTTGGACCACTTAGGAGTATTCTTTAAATGAGAAGCAACAGATGGCATCCATGAGCTGTACGGCGGGGTCCTTCTCTTTAGCTGTGATTATGCCTGAAAAATGGAATTACCAGTCCTGGGGTTACTTAGGACTTTCCTAAATTGGATTATGGTGCCACCCGCTTTTCTATATATGCAGCCTAGAAACTGGAAAGCCATTTGACTCTTATTTCACCTTTTTCCTTGCCCCACGAATTAACACACCCTTCAAGTCCTGGCGACTGAACCTCCCCACTCACTGGAATCTGCACTGCACCCGCCCCAGCCCTTGCTGTGGTTCGTCTTATATCAGATGGCTTACCCGTTCTCACCACCCAGCAGCCTCTGCTCTACATCCCCCCATAGGACAATCACCGAAAGTCAGTATCTCTTCCTAGAGTTAACACTGTATCATGATCTACCCTGTTAAAACACCAAAAGTCAGTATCTCTTCCTAGAGTTAACACTGTATCATGATCTACCCTGTTAAAACACCAAAAGTCAGTATCTCTTCCTAGAGTTAACACTGTATCATGATCTACCCTGTTAAAACACCAAAAGTCAGTATCTCTTCCTAGAGTTAACATTGTATCACGATCTACCCTGTTAAAACAAAGAGCAAAACGAAACACAAACTTTACTTCCAGAATAAAACACAAACTTTTCTCTTGAGCTGAATATTTAATATCCTCCAACACACTAATTTCCTTCTTCATTAACTCCTTCAAATAACACCTCTGCGTATAAACACAATTCCTAGAACCATGGGTTAATAATAATCAGGACAAACGTTAAGGAAAATAATAACAAACTTTTTAAAAGTCATGGACTTTGTTAAATAGGATACAGGAAACTAAACAGCGTTGACAAAAGCGGGTAGCCCCGTGGCTGAATCGAGGAGCTCAGGAAGTCCTTTGTGGAAGCTGACCTTAGAACGACGATCTCACGAATGCATGCACAACCAGTCCTGGAGAAGACGACGGGGGACAAGACGATTTCAGGGGCAGGAACAGTGTTTCTACACAAAGGGGTTTAGCCAGAGGAAGCGGCGTGTGCTCAAGAAAGGGAAACAAAAATTTGTGTTGCTGTTGCCCCGAGAGAAAGGGCGGAACATCGTGCCCTGGGAGCCGGGAGAAGGGACTGCGAGTGCAGCCTCTGGAACGGCAGCGGCAGTGCGAGAGACGCGGCCGTCCCCGGCCGCCAGGGGAGAGCGCTGGGGCACCGTCGCCTCTGCGCAGGCAACCGCTTCTGCGAGACTGAGAGGACTGAGGAGCGGTGTCCAGAGTCAGCCCCTCCCAGGCAAGACTGGGTGGCAATCGGCGACACGCCCGCGGACATGGTGGGGGGGAGAGGCGTTGAACGGGTACACCCGGCAGAACGAGCAGTCAGATGCAGGGTGACCGGCAGGAAGGGGGCAGACGGTCGGGGACTTCGCTGAGGTCAAGTGCTGGTTCGCTGAGTCACATTCAAGTGCCAGGTGCCACTGAGATACCCACGGAGAAGTGTGAGGGACACCGGAGGACAGGAGCAAGCACCTGGGGGACAGCCACACGCAGACAGCAGCTGAAGCGGGGGCAGGGAGGGCAGCGCCTGGGAAGAGCGCACAGAACGGGGACGAGCTCTGGCCCCGAGCCTGGCCTTCGGAAGGTGAAAGTGGCGCGGGGCGGGGCGGGGGGGGGGTACATCTCCCGCACAGGCCTGCTCTCCTCGGCCATCAGGGCGTTACAAAGTACGAGTTAGCTTTGCGTTCGCTCCCACGTACCACGGTCCCCACAGTCCCCAATCTCAGCGTCTATGCCGCCAGCTCCCCCGTTTGCTACCTCCCTGACCCCCACGGATTGGCATTTGCCTCTCAACCTCTGCTTTTAACCGCCGTCACCTAAGTGTTCAAGCACATCTCTTGCAAAATGTTTTCGTTGCTTGTCTCAGGTCCTGCGCCGTGTGCTAGAATTCACACTTTCCTGAGCACGGGCGACGTTTCAGGACCTCTGCCCTGACCACGTTCAGATGTCCCCTTTCCCATTTGCCCATTCTCACACCTTCCTTCTGCTTCAACACGCAGATTAACGCATCTTTTCTCTGAAGACTCATCTGATGCCCGTCCCAGTCAAAACGTTCTTCATCCTCACGGACCATGGCAGTTTAACGTTATTTCGTATTTATTTAATTACATAATTACATGTTTTTGTGTACCTGCGTGTTTCGTGCGCAGCAGAACGTTCCCAGTAGAGAGGGAGGTGTCTGAGCCAAAAATCCTTTACAGCACCCGTGTAATGTCAGGTTCACAACTCAACAGCTGTCCACTCATTCGGCTTTGCAGCAACTCCTAAAAACACTAGGTTCCTGAGATCTGCCTTTGTAGCGTCTGACAAATGGCATAAATAATAGCAAACATGGCATGGTCTCTGAGTGGTTTCATGCTCCTCATTTGTAAGTGGGGGATTTGGAATTATATTAGTGGCTCCTAATTTTGTCAGGGCACCAAAGTCTCATGAGGGCAGGAGTTTGTTTTTTTTTAAATAGAGATTGCTAAGAATAGCATATGATTCCACTTATGTGGAATTGAAGAAACAAATGAGCAAAAGGCAGGGGGGGAGAGAGAGAGAGAGAAGCTAAGAAACTCTTAAGTCTAGAGAACACTCTGATGGTCACCTGGGGTGACGTGGGGGAGAATGGGTGAAATAGGTGATGGGAATTAAGGAGAGAACTCGTGAGGAGCACCAGGTGATGGACGGAAGTGTAGAGTCGCTACCTTGTACACCTGAAACTAATACTGCACTGTATGTTAACCGACTGGAATTCAAATAAAAAATACAGATTGTTAGGCTCCACCTTGGACTTTCTAGATCAGAACACCCAGGGTTATGTCCTGGGAGTCTGCATTTCCAAACAGCCCTCTGCGGCACTGTGATGTGCCTGGCTGGTGGTATTGCTGTTCTTGAAGGTTTTCCTTGCATAATTTTAAACCATCCATCTATTCATACTCTAGCCTCCTCCTATTATTTTTTTTAAATAAGATTTTATTTATTTACTTGAGAGAGAGCATGAGAGCAAGAGAGAGCGAGCACAGATGGAGAGAAGCAGACTCCCCGCTGAGCAGAGAGCCTGATGTGGGACTCGATCCCAAGACCCTGAAATTATGACCTGAGCTGAAGGCAGATGCTTAACCGACTGAGCCACCCAGGCACCCCTACCGTCTTTATTTTCTAGTAATTTATTTTTATCATATATTCAAGAAGGACAAGGATAATGTTAAACAAACACTCTTGGTTATTTCACCTTTCATAAATAAAACCTGTATATTCTAGAATTTACAACCAAGCAAATATTAGTAAAGATTTTATATTTAACGGTTTTTTTCCTTTTCCCAACAGACTTAGAAAGACAGACTATCTCTTCTTAATCTGTAAAACAGCAATATTTGCATGCATGGCCTTGAAAGAAAAAAAATCTATATAAAGATACTAAGATAAACACTTAAATATTAGTAATTCCAATTTCAATATTCAATATGTAAATTATAGATTAATTTAATAATAAATACTGATATGAATTGTTTCTTTAATTTAAAAAGTGTCCAAGTCTAAGTTTGATCTTATTCCTGGTCATTTCTTTGGCTATAGTGGACCAACTTGAGCTAGGAAGGAAGCAATTAAGAAATATTCTTTTAGCTACAGATTAAAAGGTGCATACATTATTTTTCCCAGGGTGTTTTGTCAATGGAAAATATATCTGAGATTTCTTTAAAGTTCTGTACAGTTGAGCAGACTGCTCTGGGACACTCTTTTAGTCTTTGGTTGTGCTTGGATTTTGGTGTTCTTTCTCGGGTTTCCAAGGAGTCTCCAGTGAATCGGACTGAGCTTTATTTCTGGGTTCCCATGGCGGAGGCCTCATTTGATTGACAAGTGCTTGCAGGGAGGCTGCGATGCGCCCGGGAATCTGGCATGAGGACCAAGAAATAACAGCCAGCCTCTCCCCACGATGGGACTCACAGAGTCATGCACTGGCCACAGCGCAAACACTTACTGTGACCCCTTGTGCTGCGGGCCAGGTAGGACTACTGTGTCCTAACTGAATTCCTCGGGCCAAGATACACGGAAATGAGGAGGCAAACGTGCAAAGGAATGCCTCCTTATGGAATGGCGGCTGAGCTCCCGAGTCTCTATGTGAGAGAGTGCTGCAGGCCGTGAGCACTCCTACCCCTGAGAAACGGCTCCCTTTTGGACAGCACCGTTTGTTTTATTTTCAGACTTAAAAGAAAATTCTAGGAGTGGAAAGTTAAACAAAATTCAAATGCGAAACAGGGGAAACACCGAGTTTAAAGTGACATTGGTACAAATCAGGCTCCAGGAACATTACACTGTAAGCTGACACACGGATCCATGAAAAAGAAAGAGTGCTCTCTCGAAATAAGAGATTCCGAGGGCTACAGATGTCTCCTGGGATGTCACTAGGGCTCACTTTCTTAGTGATTATTTAAAAAAAAAAAAAAAAAAAAAAAGGGCAGTGAGTTTCTCTGGCAGCTCGCTGCAGGTCGGCTGCCCTTGAGGCATTTGGTGGCGACCTTCTAAGTCAATGTGTCCCCTTTCGTAAGTACGGTTGACACCCAACGGTTGTTAGTTTCAGGTGTACATCAGAGTGAGCTGACGACACGGTATGCGATGCCGTACTCAGCACAAGTGTCGCTCTCCCTCATCTGTCACCACACCACACCATCATCCGACTACGGACTCCGTTCCCTATGCTGATCCTGTGTCCCCGAGACGTGTTCATTCCATAGCTGTCGCCCCTTCACCCATTTTGCTCACCCCCCAACACCCTGAGTCTAGCAATCGTCAGTATGATCTTCGTATTTATGGGTCTGTTTCTGCTTTTTGGTCGCCTGTTCACTTGATTTGTTTTTTGGATTCCACATATAAGTGAAATCCTATAGCATCTGTGTTTCTCTATCTTAATCACTTCACACATTACCCCGTAGGTCCATCCATGTTATTGCAAATGGCAAGATTTCATTCTTTTTGATGGCTGAATAATATTCCATTCTCTCTATATACTACCTCCTCTTTCTCCATCCATCAGTGAGTGGATGGACACTTGGGTTGCTTCTGTATCTCGGCTATTGTAACTAATTCTGCAAGAAACATAGGGGTGCACACATCAGCATGCACATGCTTTCACATAGGTCCCTTGGAGTATTCATCACATCCCTTTAGAGGTTCCTATTTATATGATCTTTCTGCCCCTATATCTCTGTCCAAGACAGAGATCATGCCTTACCTATTTCTTTCTTGGTGCCTGCCTCTTGGCCTTTTCTTTAACTTGTCATGACTCTTACAAAGAGTCCAAACTTCCTCCAGTGGCCAAAAGGCCATTTCTGGTCTGCCCATCATCTTCTTCCTCCACTCTCACTGGTCATAAATCCCCCGCAGCTTTCTACTCCACAAAGCCAGCAATGCAGTAACTCTTCCTTCTCCCTCCTCCCTGCCGCGCCCATGTCACCAGGGAGGCATCCACTCATTCTCCATGGCCCTGGTTAAACTTTAAGGCTTCAGGGCAGTTTTCCCCATCCACGAGCAGCTTCTGTTATACACGGTGCTAGGTGATGTTTTTTCACAGTGTTCAATTACGCATACAGGTCAGTGATAAAGGTCGTATCTATTTCTCCAAAGTAGTTATAGGTCACGTATCAGTGGACATATTTCTTCTACATGCTTTTCTTTATTTTGAACCCTCAAGCAGAGTGAATGGTGCAGAGTAGGTGTTCAGGATACTTTTCTAACTGAATAGGAGTATCTAAAATATCACAATTTATGTATCAACTGATGGCAAATCTACTCCTTCACACTGAATTTTCAGACTTGAATCTAAATGCCCTTTTAACAACTATCAACCAGCTTATTACTCTTACGGAATGGAACCCATATGTTCCTTGATGATTCTCTGCACTTACTAAGTAATATCAACAATAAAAATAGAAAACGTGCCTTCTCAAAGTGGTCAATAGTGTCACTTCAGATTTTAACATCTCTAATTAATAGGCAAACTATCAGGAATTTCAGGAAATATTTGTGTTCATTCATTTGTGATCAAGACTAAGCACTAAAATTATACCAGATTGGCATAAGACATCTTCAACTTTTAGTTGAGCAAAACAACTTTTTAAAATAACTTCATCTTACATAAGGACAAATGAAAACTTATATATGCAAAATTGTTGGGCATCTTCCTTTCTGTCAGTGATTGTTAGAGTGCTCGCTGGAATACATTAACACTTGTCTCTTCTAGCTGTGTAACTATACCTTAGACGCATATGAGGGACCTGCCCAGGCTGAGCCTCAGGCTACTAAAATACAAATCTCTGCAAGATGTGATCTGGGCACATGCACTTGTAAAACTCCTAGGATGAGTCCAATGCGCAGCCAGGGTGAGAAGCGTGGGACTTGATCTCAGCCTTCGATGTGTGCACAAGTCACCTGGGCAACTGGCTAAAACACAGATTTTCGCATTGGGGTGAAACCTGAGAATCTGCATCTTAATGAGCTCCCAGGGGATACACAGCACCCAGTCTGACCAGCACAGGGCCTGGTGATCCCTAAACGGGGAGAAGCATCCCAATCCCAGGAGTATGGAGAACCGAGTTCTTCCTTCCTGAGGGGGAGGCCATTTATCATTAATGACCAGCCTGCTTTAGGACGGAGCTTGCATGAAAGAGATGACCACTGTCCAACTACAGCATGAGAGGGCGTAATACAAGTGTGGTAAGCCAGCTGGAAAGGCAGCCCTCCCGAGATTCTCACCTCCGGTACTTAGGCCTCCGTTTCATCCCCTTCTTCCCAGTGGGCTTCCCCAGTGACCTGAACAGGGTGAAGGCCACTTCTCCAACAAGGCTACTCAACACCGCAACCTCCACCTTGCTAGCACACACTCTGTACCATGTCCCAGGACTGCAGAGTTCAATAAAGCGAGATGCCATGGTGGAGAGGCCCACGAGGCAATGACTCAGAGCAGCCCTGAGCCATCGTCCACGAAGAACCGATACTCGCAGCCCAACAAGTGGTGAGGAGTTGAAGCCTGCCGACGATCACTTGTGCTTAGAATCAAATCTTGGCACTCAAGCCCCGACATTACAGCCCTCACAGACATCAGAACCCCAAAGCCAAGGACTAGTCATACATGAGTTGGGTTTTTAAGATTTTTTTTTTAATTAATTTATTTATTTGATGGGGGAGGGGGTTGGAGGGTAGAGGGAGAGAGAATCCTAAGCAGATTCCCTGCTGAGTGTGGAGGCCAAAGTGTGACTTGAGGCTCCATCTCAAGATCCTGAGATCATGATCTCAGCTAAAACTGGGTCAGACACTTAACCTACTGAGCCTGATGAGTGTTGTTTTAAACACCATGATGTTTTGTGGTAATTTTCCACATATCAATAGTCACCAAATACACTGGGCAACATACAAGGTATGTGAGATGCGTTGGTACAAACAAAGTTTCAGAAAAGCTATAGTGGTCTGTTTGGAGCTTGCCTAAATTTGATACACGAGGAGCTACAGTGGTCTGTTCGGAGCTTGCCTAAATTTGATACACGAGGCACGCTCATCAACCCCCACTCCTGCCAAAATGACAAAGACAAATGATGGAACAGCTCATTTTGTGAAAAAATACAGCAGTGGTTTTGAAACAACACTGAAGGACACTGACGGGTTGTTGACGGAATTCAAAGAGGTAAAGAGGACTCCTCTTCATGGGGTCACATACATGAAGAAATAAAATGGAAAAACGAGCAGAAAACATGCACTGCTTTTGTCAGAGTTCTTCAGGGAACGTACAAGCCCCCACGCACATCCAGAAACTAAGAGGGGAGCCAACGTGATTTATCCTCAGTTTAGTATATGTGCTGCTGAAGCGAGCACTATCCTCAGTTTAATTTTATCTATATCTCCGTGTGTCTATATATCTATCATCCCTCTATCCAGTATCTATCTATCTATCTAATCTTTTATTTATTCATTTATTTATTTATTTAAAGATTTTATTTATTTATTTGACAGAGAGATCACAAGTAGGCAGAGAGACAGGCAGGAGACGCAGACTCCCCGCTGAGCAGAGAGCCCGATGAGGGCCTCGATCCTAGGACCCCGAGATCATGACCTGAGCCGAAGGCAGAGGCTTTAACCCACGGAGCCACCCAGGCGCCCCTCTAACCTTTTTTAAAACGAGGCTCCACGCCCAGCACAGAGCCCAATGTGGGCCTTGAACTCATGACCCTGAGATCAAGACCTGGGCTATGATCTAGAGTCGGATGCTTGACTAAAAACCACCCGGGCGCTCCCTCACCTTAATTTTAAACCCATAAACAATGATGCTATAGTTGACTTGGATACTAACAAACATTCAGGTTATAAAGTATCTTTCAAAGATGATATTTTAAACACTTCTTATTTAAAGATATTGTTCTTGGGGCACCTGAGTGGATTAGTTGTTAACTGTCTGCCTTCGGCTCAGGTCATGATCCCGGGGTCCTGGGTTTGAGCCCTACATTGGGCTCGGCAGGAAGCCTGCTTCCTCCTTTCCCACCGCCCCTGCTTGTGTTCGTTCTCTCACCGTCTCTCTCTGTCAGATAAATAAAATCTTTACAAAACAATTTTAAAAATAAAATTAAAAATAAAATTAAAAAAATATCGTTCTCTTTCTGACAATGCAGGCCAGTAATTCTAAGACCCTGAAACATCTTTCATGAGATATACAACATACCCAAGGATTCTCTCCTGAGGGTGATGCTTTGAAAATATTAAGACTAAAAAAAGAAAAAAGAAAAGAAAGAAAGAAAAAGAAAAGGAAAAAAAAAAAAAAGAAAATATTAAGACCAAATTGAGAGGCCAAAACCCAAACAGGTCGGTAAATCTACAATCACCAATAGTCAAAGTGATTTTCAAACCACACATATGGTGTCTTATGACTCATTATTTGAGTTGTGGGTGTGAAAGTGTGATTGTGCCCAAGAATTTCTAACGTCCTGGTTTCCTATGTACACAACAGAGCTGTGTGGTTGCAAGTGTGTGAATATGCCTCAATCTCCCAGTTTAGGTCATAGCTGCTGCCATGTTTTCAGGACATAAACAAATCCTGGGCTCTGTCCAGTCTCCTGTGGTGCTGATCATCACCGAGATGGCCACACTCGCTCACATCTCCCATTTCCAAATACCGCCTGTCCTCTGTGTTCTGAGGTCACCCACTATGGGCCCCTCTCAGCCAGGAAAACTATAATTGAGGCCTAATCTCTACCAAGACACATTTTACTTGCACACACCTCACTTTAAGGAAAAAGTAACTGTCTCTGGAATTGGGAACCAGTGCCTGGGACTTTGCCAGTCTAGGACATGCGGAGAAGGAAGAGACTTAATTTTCCTTTGGGGTGAAATCATTTCTGAAACCGTATTTGACTGTTGATCTATCATTCCACACTGCCCTCTTCGTTCTCACTTCTCTGTTCTTTCTACCAACCAGAGCCATGCAAGCATGGGTTCCAGGGCATTCCAAAGCTCTGAGGCAGCTTCCCTCTGGGCACGCAGACAGACTCCTTGGGTTCACAGTTTATCTGTGCTTTAGTTCTAGAAAACTAAGACGACCACTAGCCAGAAGCTACATTTAAGGTTTTAAAGTTTCCTTTGGGAAAATGTAGGCAAATAACCCTACACACATCTTTCCCAATCCCACAAGTAAAACAGTGACTACATTCCAAAGTGATTTTCCCTTGGGCCAAGAACAAAATGTGAAGCACAGAATGGGAAATGCTTCAACTTTAATATTGTGATCTTACTCCAAATCTCAACTCGCAACAACTAAGAAATGTTATATGATACTATGTTTACAAGATCTAACAAATGCCACTTTTATGCCATCATAATTGTATTACTTCGACATTACGAAATATCTGTATTGAAATGATTTCCTTCTTCACTAACTCAATTACATACCTAATACCTAAAAAAAGATCTGAGACAAGCACAATGTGACTTGAATTTAAAATGTGATATAATTCTATTAATTGTACCACATTCGCATATTAAAGACACTAGACTATAAAACTACATCTTAGTTTAAAAAAAACCCACTTAACTGCATTGTACATATCTGTGACCTTTGTCTCTCATGTAAAAAAATTCATACTTCTCAAAAGTGTCTTTCAGGTTCACAAGACATTTTAGTGTCTCAGTCTTTATACACATTTAGCTTCCAGTAAGCTAAGTTTAAAAACATAAATAATAGTTCTGCAGTTCCAAAGAGGTCTATTATTAGTATCATAACTGGAATTTTTAACACCTTGAGTGGATCTGAGACAGGCTAGTCCTGGAGAGGCAGCACTTCTGACATTATGATAAGCAGTGGTCACAAAACCCAGGCCTGCGATGAATGGTGGAGCCCCAGAAGGAATATGCTGAAAATAAATATAACCATATTGATTCAAAGAAAAACTCTAAGAGATTTCATAGAAATGTGTGACCAAGGCTGAAGATTCTTTTTTTTTTTAAGATTTTTTTATTGACTCATTTGCCAGAGAGAGAGAAGAGAGATCACAAGCAGGCAGAGAGGCAGGCGAGAGAGAGGAGGAAGCAGGCTCCCTGCTGAGCAGAGAGCCCGATGTGGGGCTCGATCCCAGGACCCCGAGATCATGACCTGAGTGAAGGCAGAGGCTTTAACCCACTGAGCCACCCAGGCGCCCCAAGGCTGAGATTCTATGAGTGTTTTCAAACACCTAGAAAATCTAAACAATTAAGTGATAAAGAGGTTTTTTTTTTTTTTTAAGAAAAAAAAAAAGACAGCAGAATAGGTGGAGAGAAAGGTGGGGAAGAGAATAAAAGCAAATTATAAACAAAGAACGTGTGCTTTCTAATTTGTCCTGACGTCACTGGGGGGCCCCTTTGGCTGTCTTGTTGGACAACGGCCTTTCTAGCATTGGCTCCAACAACACGAGTCACCACTACAGTGTGCTATTCTAGTATTAAAGTAAAAAGAAAAAAAAATCTGAAAGAACAGGTCCCATTAGAAATTCTATTTCCACTAAATATGAATCCCATTTCTGACTCCACTCCTTTTGCTTTCCTAAATATGGAGCCTAGCTGATTTCCATCATAGAATTCACGTTGGTAATTCCTCAACGTGAGAAGCAAGAGATGAAAAGACAGAATGCAGATTGCTGCCCAGTCCGCACGGATGGAGGCACATGGAGGCAAAGTCTATGCATTTCCATCCATCTCTCGGAGACAGAAGACTCTATAATAGCCACATACACCCACAAAGTCAGAATTTCACACTTGCGACTGTTATAAATTTCAAAAGACTGATTTTTTTTTTTTTTAAATCCTGCAGCCATAAACTAAGCAGCTGTAATTCTCGGGTTGTAGATCTGGCCAGTTTTGACATCTTCTGCCTTTATAATTCCTATTTTTATCGCATCACTGCCCCCCAGTTTGTAGCCTCGCGGCCGACGTGGTCTGACGTCTTCGCCGGCACGTGCTGAGTGGCGACAGACTCCTGCAGCTCTGAGTATCTTCCCAGCCCCTGACAAGCCCGACTCTGTGCCGACTCACAGCCTGGGTGCTTATCCCACACTCTTCAAGGGAAGCGCTATTTTAGGATACCACTTTTGCCTTATTCCAGCTCTTTATCTCCTCACCTGTGTATTTCCTTTGCCTTGGTTTCTGGAATGAAAATGTAAGAGGCAACCAGGGACGCAGCCGGCGTGAAGGGGAACGCGGCACGGACGCACTCAGCTTCCGGACAGGAGTCACTGCCTGAGCGAGGCTGTGGCGGGTGGCGCGCAGACACGGCCGGAGCACGAGGGGCCCTGCTCAGATCTCCACAACCACAGATGTGCGAGTTCACAACCCATGCAAGGCCACAGGGCCTCTGAAAGATGGAAGTAAGGCTTCCATGTGACCCTTCGGTTCTGAGTTCAGTACAAGGGACGTCACCCCAGTGCATATCCAGTCCCGTCACAGCGGACCTTCACAAGCAGGGCATTTGCTCAGCAGAAGGGAAAGCCACCGAAATCCAAGCACGAGAGGGTGTCCGTGCATTGTGGCTGGCTTTGAAGACAGAGCGAGCCACAGGTGGGGACAGCTCGGAGTGCTCCCTGGCCGACATGCAGCCATGACGCGAGGACCTGTGCCCTAGTTGAAGCTGGAATCTTCAGGCATGAGAGCAGGCCTGGAAACCGAGTCTCCTCTGGAGACTGAAGCTCAGAGCCTACCCTTGCCTGGCCCCTTGACTCCAGCTTTCTAAGACCTTTAGGAGAGAACCTCGCCAGATGCTGCTGGATTTCTGTCCTCTAGAACTGTGAGCTGGTAAACGGGCGTTGTTTGAAGTCCGCCAGATCTGTGGGAACATCTTATACCGTGATTAAAACTAACACCAGGGTCTTCTACTAAAACGAAGGCTCTGCTGTTTTGAGGGCAAGTATCTACCTGGTGATTACTTCTCTAGCTTTTCACTTATAGTTAGAAGTCATATGGCCTTCACTCTCTACACATTTCTCAAATGCATCCCCTTCTGATCTTCAGCCTGAACTCTATTTAAACCTCTGGCAGCGCCCCTCACTCACCTGCAGCCTCTACTCAGGGGTCCCTCTTATCTTCCACCAGTAGACTCACCTTCCAGAAACACAACTGTGAGCACGAAATCCTGATAACTCCAAGCTACTCATGAATCGTGTTACATACTTTATTAACTGTGAATCCTTCCTAAGGGGACTCAGGCTCTCCACCCAAGACCTGTCTGCTGTCCACCTTGCAGGCATTGTTTCCCTTCTCTTCACGTCATGCGCTATGGCTCCATGCAAATGGATGGCTTTGCTCTTCTTCTAGCATGTTCAAAGTCGCGCCTTTGCACAGGCATGTAGCTGAAACGCACACCCAGATACTGCCTGTTCTTTACTCGGAGTTCAGATGGGACCTAGGGTATGAAGACCTCCCACGTAGTACGAGTGTCTTTTCCACTTCTGGTTTCCATGGCACAAGGATGCGGCCCTTGGAAGTCTAGCCTCACAATCTAGCATGTCTTGTAGCCCTTCCAAGCTTGTAAAAGGCAAAATCTATCCTGTATTTATCCTTGCATTCCTTCGAGTACTTGGTTCAATGCCTTAGTGCAGAGGCCTAGAGGCCTTGTGCAGAGACCCCAAAACGACGACTCTCTGGAGTCCTTAAGGATGTGAGGGTCTCCTCAAAATACATACACGATATGCATCTAAGTTTAAAACACGCTGGATTATAGGGCATCATGTACCAAAGGATTGGAGTCTTTGTTGTGGTGGTGGTTCTTTGTTTGCTCACTGACTTTTCAAAGACAGGAACAAAGAAAGAGAGGAAAGGAAGATTAGACTCCAGTGGTGTAAAAACACCATATGCTAAGGGTGGCTACTTCCTAGTCGGGAGAGGACAGGCAATAGAGAACACCTTGCTTTTATTGCTTTTACGTGGCACAGAGCTCACGAACTAAGTCCTCGTTGTTCTGGCACAGGGTAGGCCTATTTCTGTGAGTGACTCCCAGCCTGCCTGAATGGGTCCCAGGTCACAATGCCCAGCGGATGCATCCTGTGCTGTTTCACTCAAACTTCCAAAAACGTGCTGTCCCTTGCTCTGGGCAACCTCTGCGCCTTCATTTCCAATCTAATTTAGGCAAATGGTAGGGGTCAGATGTAAATTAAATCTGACGAGTGCAGGATGGACACAAACTCCAAAATCTAAGAGTCCTTACTTGGAAGGCATTTTCTCTGCTTTTATCTGAAGAGAGAGAATACATAATTCTGCAGCCTTAAATTTATTAGGCAGACTCTCAACTTTCATTTCCATCATTCCAGAAAAAAGCGAAAACAAAACAACTGAGATTTAAAATAAAACTGCTGAAAAAGTGTTTGAGATGTGCATTATTTAGAAAATAAAAATATTTTTGTTAAAATCCATACAAAAAGTGTTTTTATATTCTGTGTTTTCAGAAATAAGGCTCTATTTTTATTTACGAAACTTATTTCCAATAAAATAAGGTCAAGTTATAAGTGATTAGTGTAAATGTCATATAAAATGGAAACATTTCATAGGAAAAGGCTACCATTGGTAACGATGTGTTTTTGTTTGTGAATCAAATTTCAAAAAGGGCCTATTTTATTTAAGTGTTTTAAATGTTTCCTTACACTATGTGACAGTGGTAGGATAAGGAACATTACTACGGAAGGAATGTTACAGATGATTTATCCAATCCTTCACTTCATGGGAGAAGAAAAACAAAGTTCATGGAATGCCGGTGTATTGTGCAAATTGTGTTCTGCATGTCTCAGATCTGAACCATCAAAGTGCACTACACGTATGGGAGTGTGGTCATGGAGTTACGGTTCTGTAAGTTTAGTGATGTGCAAACAAGCTCTTGGGGTCTTCTGGCTCCACATTGTGGGGGGATAACAAGGAGAAGTCTCCATCCCCTCCCAGGTGCCCACGTAAAAAGAACAACAGCCACCAGGAAGGGACAGATAATTGGTAAGAAAAGTAGAAGAAGGTCAGCGCTTCAAAACAGATCCCTACAGGTTTCTGGAGGGACTCTTCGTGGATCCAGCTTCCAGAACACGTGTTTGATTACGTAAGGACATTCAGACTCAGAGAACGAGCGAGCGGCAGAGGCCAGAGGAGGGAGGGAGCAGGAGCCAGGTAAAGAAGGCTGATGAGCAGGGACATTTTCCAGGCAGTCTGTCTAGCTGCTTCCTCAAGCCGGCAAAACACAAACACCAAAGGACCCCTGCCTTTCTCAGTTGAAAGAGTGCCTGGAGAAAATGAATACGCAAGCGGAGGTCTGGTATCCCAGGGTAAAGAGTATCCTTATTCTATCACTCAGGAACTCTGTGATATGAAACCCAACCCTGAAAAGCTCCATCCAACAAAACTTTGCAATCCACAATGCTCATCTGGACTGAATACCTGGAAGGCTTTCACGCTCACTGGGGGAAAGTAAGGGGAAAATGGAATATTGCAAAACCGCAGGAGAAGAAACTCCCACCGAACACTTTGTACAATCAACCCCATCTTCTGAAAACCCCAAGTCGTGAGTCAGTACGAAGTCAGGCAGAAGGTAAGGTAAAAAAGAGAAAACAAAAAACCTTGTTCATTAAAGATATAACTGATTTCAAAGAAAACATGTTTTTGAGACGAGAATGTCCCCCCCCCACACACAGACACACACTGACCGAGCCCTCAACAGCATCCAAAACATTTTACATCCATTAAAAAAAATTAGATTTATATGAAACGATTTAGATGAAATTATGAGAAAACCAGAGAGAATACTTGCAAATTAAAAATATAAGGATGGAAACAATTCATTGGAAGGCTGTAAGACAAAGTAAGGAAACTCCTACAACATTCAGCTAAAAGATAAATACGTACAATTTGAGATATAAGCAATTTAGGTGCTCAATCAAGAGCTTGGATCATAGCAGCACAGTTTATAGAAAGAGAAAACAAAAGGGAATAAATTATTTTTAAAACTATAAAGTCAGAAACACATGGTTTTAGGTCATAGGTGGTATGAATGAATGAGAACTCACGTCCTTGTGAAATTTCAGAATGCCAAGAATGAGATATGTCTCATAGAGAGCAGAATATCCAAACAGCATAGATCATCTACAAATGAATGCGATTAAGATTGGCTTTAGACATTTCACATATGAGTGTGGTTATATAACACCAAGAACAATATCTCCGAGTTCTTAGAAAAATGATGTGAACCCAGTCAAACCGTGAATCAAGTCTGAAGAAGGAAAGCATAAACATATTCAGGCTTCCTAAAATTTACGTCCTACACAGTCTCCTTGATGACTTAACTGGAAGATATATTTCAGGAAAATATAAAAAAGAGAATGTCTGGGTTTCGAGACATGGTTGAACTAACCCAGGAGGGAGGAATGGAAGGGAGAGAAGGAGGGAAGAATAAAAGAAGGGAAGGAAGGGAAGGAAGGAAGGAAGAGAAGGAAGGAGGGAAGGAGGGAGCGAGGAAAGCAGGGAGGGAAGGAGGGAAGGAGGGGAAGGAGGGAGCGAGGAAAGCAGGGAGGGAAGGAGGGAAGGAGGGGAAGGAGGGGAAGGAGGTAGGAAGCAAGCAAGCTACGTCTGAGAAGCCATCCTGGAAGCCAAAATCCCAAGTTAAGACTAAAAATTCCTGGACCTTTAAGAAACAACAACAACTAGGCTAAAAGAACAATGGAATGGGCTCCATACAAGTCATGACACGACTACAGATGAGAAGTAACTGAGTATACGCTTTAGAAAGCACGTGCTTATCCCCACAAGGCCCAGAGAGCGGGCGACGTTCCCGGAGTGGCCGGCCGCCAGCTTCCAGCGGTGCGTCGGGACGATCATGGGTCAGACCTGAAGGGGGCCCCAGAGTCGAACGCGCGCCGCAGACGAAAGAGGCGCCTGTGCAGGAGGCCGATGCCCACCGCCCTGCGGGGAGGGACGCAGGGCGCAGGTGTCTTCGGAGACACGCGCACCGTCCACACGGACCCAGCGGCAGGAAGAGCTCGGCTGAGGGAGGACATGCTGCCCGCGGCACTCACAGTACTGCCCGGACCCCACAGAAACGTACCGATTTAGTATCAGAAGGAAACACCGCCCAGTATGTGGATTGGATCCTGCAGGATCCGATGAAAGGTTTTCATTTGTTTTTTCTTTCTCACGTCGGCAAGTACGTACACAAATTAATAAACGGCAGAAGAAATACATTTCTAGGACTGCTGGCAGAGGGTGTCTCTCCCTCCATGAGGACTTCTACCACCAGGTCTGGGCTGCGGGTACCTGCCCCTTCGGGACAGCCCGTCAAGGGTCAGTCCCAGCTTCCGTCTCGTTCTCGTTCCGCACGCCACCGTTACTTTCAGCATCACTGGGTGGACTCATTAGAACTAGCTGGAGGCAACAGAGACTAGGTGCCCCTTTTGGTATTTGTTTTTAGACATAGCATCCAACTGTTCTCGGCTTTTGAGTATTGACACATTCCTGGATTGTTCCAAAGCAGGAGGATGGTTTCTTAATATCACTGAAATTTCCCATCGCTGCAGCTCCAAACCACAAACTGGCCACTTCTTAAGAAACAAAAACCAACCAGTTGACATGCTGAGTTCAAGCCAGTGCCAGAGCCTTCTGTGATTCCGTGGCCACCTTTTATTAATTTAAAGTGGGGGAGCCTGCCCCATTTCCTCCAGACTACAGTGGGGGTCGCTCCTCGGGGAAAACGCTCATCTAGAACGCACTCCAAGTGCATTCGGACGTTTTACATTGCAAGGTGCAAAGATTTCGGAAACATACTGCACGGCGATGGTTTATTTCTACCTTATGGCTCCAACAGCTCTAGCGGATCTCACCCTATTTACGACTCCAGGCACTCGTCTTTGCTCCGGACGCACATTCAAATCAACTTTTAAAAATGAGCTCTAAAAAACAGAGGCAGTTCCCATGAGCTTCTTACCCTGTCACGGCGGAGCTAGAACCCAAACTGGCATTTTTACAAACAAGCCTCTTGTTGGCCTTATTGTGCAACAGGACAGAGAAAAAAAAAAAAAAAAAAAAACAACCAAGCAATAAAGCTACTAACGCCGTACCCCCGTGATCCCTTGTCTAGCGCATGTGAAGATCTGCCGGCCAAGAGCCATGGCACCTAGAACCCTGGTATTGACCTGTGCCTTCTTATGTCTTCCAGAGAAGGCTGGCCCTAACCTGCAAGGTCTTGCCTTTACCATGCCACGTGCTCCATAAATGTCATGGGTATTACTAACTCCATCTCGAAAGTCTACCCTTGCAATTGACTCATCATCACATAATAGCCATATCGAGCCTATTTAGGGAGATCCTAGGGATCTCCCTAAGAACACAGTAAAGCTGAGATGAGACACACAAATTAATGTTGTTAAGACTGAATTGTATTATAATGCTTTTAAAAATATCTCATTTGGTTAAAAACTCGTGAAACTGAATCCCTTTTGAACTCCTTTCCAAACCAATTGGCCATTCTCTTTAATCGATGCAGTTAAACGAGCACCACAAATCAGTAAAGCTGATCTCCAGACAGAAGACCTTGTAAAAACATGGTTGAATCCAACTTTTTCCAATTTTAGTCTGTATCTCCTCCAAAGACTTAATTATTTTCTGGATTTTAAAACACTGTTTTCCATGTAAAATTACCTTTATACTGCTGCATTTTACAGACGTTCCAGTGTATGCTGCTGATTTAATTGGGTGACTTTCCCTCTCTCTCTCTCATCACTGGCATAGTTTCAGATTATCTGGATTTTTCAACATCTGATTAGCTCTGGGTCCCAGTCTTATCTATATAACTTCATTATAATATAATTAAAGCAAGCATTCCATATTACTTGAAAAGATCAAGAGAGTCTTTCTTGCTTGTCTTTCCATTTCCTCCTCCCTCTTTCACATTGCAATGTATTAGTAAAAAATTATTTTGTAGAATTTATTTAACCATCTTCAAGTAAGTGATAGGTTTAACGGTAATACATCCTGGTCACATGATCCTATCTGAGGATTTCCAGAGTCGATTCGTCTGAAATTTACCAATCTTAATTCTATTAATCTTAGATGTCGGAGACCACGGTTATGCACTCTGCAAAGGAAGACTGATGGATACAGAGATCACAAGGTTTGGCAACACTGTTCGTAATATTCAAGTTATAAATTTTCCCTTGCAATTTCTGTGGCACGCTATTTCTCTTAACTTAGTTTCCAATTTGTATTTAATTCTTTTAAAGGATGACAGTAATATGTATCCACCCAAAAGGCACCGCCAAAAAGGAAAAATGACTGTTTTCATGAGCATCTCGAGGCTGAATATATTTTTTTTCTTATTGCAAGTTAACACCATAAACACTTGCATACTTTTACACATTTAAGGAGAGGGGGGGATATGTAATTATTCATCTGATTGCTGACTTGAGTTTTCTGCTTTATATTCCTACAAAGTACTAAAGTCTGTATCTTATCAAAACAAAATGACTATGAAAAGGGCACACTATATTAGATACATTAAAATACAAAATAGTCTCAGTGGACCATGGAAAGGATTACAAATTACAGTTTTAAAAGTAAAATCAGTAGGTATTTATGTGTGACCTTGCCCTCTGTATGCATTTCTAAATATATAAACATGTTTTTCCTTACATTCCCACAGGAAAATAAATCAAGAGTACCAACCACAAAGAACACTAATTACAATGCCTACCATTATATTTTCTGCACATAAGGCATTATTTGCCTCACTAGCGGTTAATGTGAAAGGTATTCGTACACTGCTCTGAGAAGCAGGCACGGCTGGGCCCACACTGTGTAAAAACAGGAGTCCGTGCGTTCAAGGCCTGTGCATACATAAAAGAGGGGACCAAGTGTGAACAGACTCTAAAAATGTCAAGGGCGTGGATGACTTTCCGATTCTGCTCTTTCTCTGTTTTTCATTATCACATGTGACTTTTAATGAAAAGAACGGGTTTTTCGAAAGCACTGGGTTAGGGAGCGGAGGAGACGGGTCGAGCACAGAGGATTTCACAGACGGCAGTGAAGCCACTGCGTGAGACACTGTAATGGTGGACACATGGCGTTGTATGTTGGTCCCAGAACACTGGACGTGCAGCCCCAACAGCGGACCCTGGGGGAAGGTGGGGATGCTGGGTGATCATGACGGGTCAATGCAGGTACAGCTTTGGTAACTAGTGCACCGTTCTGGGAAGGGATGCTGATCATGGGGAGGGCCGTCTCCACGTGAGGGAGCAGGAGCTGTGTGAGAAAGCTCTGTACCTCCCTCCCAATTCTGTTACAAACCTCGAGCTGCCCCCAAAACAATAAAACATTAAAACATCACGAGGCACGGTGGCTCTGAGTTCACAGACAGTACAGTCGCGCATAGGACATCAGCATCGTCTACCGCTGCTACCCCGAGAGTGGTTCGCTACACAGCGCCACGGCTCCGGAACCAGCCGTGGTCCCTCAGATCCTTGGGAGGCGGGCGGTGCGGCGGCCAGCCCCTGCCCCAGCACTGCGGGGTCTCCCGCTCTCTTCAAATGCCAGCGGAGAATCCCAAGTCTCTCCTCACGTGTCCCGGGCTTGCAACGCCTTTCTGGTTTTTTCTGGGTTCTCAATGTCTAAGACCCAATATGCTATGTTCACATGTTTACAGAAATGGTACGTCACCTGGGGATTCTCGTGGGCCGCTTAAGTCTGATAAACATTCATTACAATATTATCTGCTGCTTTAATCAATTCATAGGACGGATAGTCTCTTTATCTCTTACTTTTGTTCTATGACATAATAACTATTTCCTTTATTTAAGAAGGACAAAACCAAAGACAATTAGAGAAGTCAAAATCAGAGTGAAGTTCAGGTATAAACGTAGGCCCAATACACAAACCACGTTAAAAAGAGACGTACCCCTGGCAGATGGTGGGACAAGAAAATATCATAATACTCTGGAAAACGATATTTCAAGACCCATGAAGAAAATACTAAACATCATTAATTGAGCACTTACCATATTTTACCACTGGACGGAATATTTTTTTTTAAAGATTTTTTTATTTATTCATTTGAGATAGAGACAGTGAGAGAGAGCATGAGAGGGGAGAAGGCCAGAGGGAGAAGCAGACTCTCCGTGAAGCTGGGAGCCTGATGTGGGACTCGATCCCAGGACTCTGGGATCATGACCTGTGCCGAAGGCAGTTGCTCAACCAACTGAGCCACCCAGGCGCCCCTGGACGGAATATTTTATATGCAAACCATCCTAACAAGATTCCTGTTAGAAATGTGTGTCCACGCTCATTTCCTAACAAGAAAACTGCAGTTCCAAAGTCTCAGTACTTGCTGAGGTCCGATGAATGTACGGGGACGAGACGGAACTCGGCCATAGGCCTCTGCTGACCTATCGGCTCTTGTGTCTTTATTGCAATGTTTTTATTCATTCTCGAAATATTAATCCCAGTAACCTCCTTCCCAAATCTTTACTAAAGGAAACTGTTTTAACAAATCCAAGGTTACGTGCTGGGAATACACACAGCAGTAATAATCGTGAAATGCCCACAAAACAGATTAGTAGGCAAGGTTTTGGTATCTTGATCAAAAGACAACCATTATAATTCTGAAGCACATTTGGGATTATGGAAAAAGATGCTGATCAAGCGTTAAATGAGAACGCAGAATAAAACACCTTAGGAAGAATATAACGTCTAACGGAGAAAACGTAACTCTAGGACTACATTTAAAAACCATTACAAAATTCCTGTGTTTAAGAAGGTTAGAATTCTGAAGCTTTTAGATTTCAATACTCTGTAGTTTTTGACATTGGTAAAATATCCATGTGAGTTGGGTGTAACTTGAACTTAATGAAAATCTTTACAGTCTAATTTGGATTAACAAAACAGACCCATTAAGCCTGCAGCTTTATAAGAGAAGAAAAAACATAAGGGCATTAATACACCTCTGGCCATTAAAGGCCTGCAGAAAGTGGGAGCCACCTTCTGCCACAAACAACCCTGCTTTTTGGATTGTTGCTGCAAGCTTTTTCTACAGAAGTTTCCTTACCTGAAACAGGGTGCGTTTGGAGATCATCTCTTCACTCGCCTTCCGTGGTCATAGTCTGCGAATGCATACATCCTGGGAAGAAAATGCAACACAAGAAGCAAGGTCATCGGTCTGGCACTGCACATAAAAAGGGAACAGTTCTGCAATGGGGAGTTGAGTCAACCCTAAACACTGAAGTTACAAACAGTTATGGATCCGCTCCATACCCCTGTGCAGGTTTCTAAGAGGTCCTAGCAAGGTTGACGAGTCTGATAGACACAGCAGGTTAAACGGGTGTTTAACCTGTTGAACCCTAGGACTACACTTGCACCCAAATACTGGTGTATTAATGTCACAGCTTCCTTTGGAGGGGACTGCCCGAGACACTCTTGAGCTCCCAGGCAGACACAGAAGAGTCGGGGCTCCCCGGGCTTCATGCGGGTGACGGGCCCATGGGGGGCGAGTGACGCGCAGGTGCCGCCGGCCGGAAGAGTCCTGGAGAGACCCCTGCACCTTGCTGGCCTGTCTCCCCACCCCCTAACATTCCATGTCCGATAGCTCATCTGCAGTTCAAGGTCACCACTCATTTTACCCACACAAGCCCATCTTCGGAGTTTACTGGGTCAGAGGATTCCTGTGTCTCACTGACACATAAAAGGCAGGTCTTTCCATTCTCGTGGGCTTTTTATCAGACTGATGCGATTTCTGCATGTGATGCATGCTTTAAGGTGTCCACTGTAATTATCCATGACATAGATCCATGAATATAAGATAATGTATTTTTCTATTCACGGGTATTTGGACGGTTTCTAGTTTGGAGGCTGGAAACCAAAAATTCAGATGGAAACTTCAACTTCCTGTGTGTTTCTCTTCCCTGATTTAACCACACAAGCAAATGATGCCCCCCAAAGTGATGCACGACGGGGTGCAGTCATCCAGGGTGAATTTTTTCAATCCCTCTTGGCTATCTTGAGTCCTCAATTTTTGCTACGAGTTCCATGTTCAAATGCTTTAAAAGCAGGGCATAGTCAATAGCTTATATTCAAGTTCCGTGATCCCAAAATCACAGCTTCTACGAGTGTCCCCCCAGGATGAGCTCTGCTCTTCTCTGTCTTGGTGAGGGTTAAGGGCCCTCTTCTGACCTGGCTAGTTAGTGTGCCAACAGTGCGGTCTACACAGGACCCATACCTCCCAGCTAACACTAGGAGCTTCTATAGATGGGCCAAAGCAATCCTAACATCCCAATCATACTTCTGGACATACATGAAAGAACGAACTTGACACAGTTTTCCACAGAAGCCAAGAAGAAAAGGAATTTCGGAATCTTGGGTTTGTGCAGTGGCCTAGTTGTAAATTTCTTTCTAAGTGATTGAATTTCATCTTGTCTGAAAACTAAAATAACAGGAAATAACTAAGAGGCTAAGAAATGAATTTATAACATGGTAACTTATATATAAGTTTTACATAAACACTCTGAAGAACACAGTATGATTTTTTTTAAATATATTTTATTTACTCATTCGAGACAGAGAGAGCACAAGTAGGGGGAGGGGCGGAGGGAGAGGGAGAAGCAGACTCCCCTCTGAGCAGGGAGCCCAATGCAGGACTCGATCCCCAGACCCCGGGATCATGACCTGAGCCGAAGGCTGACGCTCAACCATCTGAGTCCCCCAGGCGCCCCCACAGTATGATTTTTAAATGTCTCCAATAATACTTGAAAACCAAATAGATATTATGGTTTAGGAGCAGCAAACTGGGACAAAGAAGTCTGTGACAGCAGATATCCTTAATTCTAAATCTGTCCCCCAATTTGCCTTCTTAGGAACTCTGATATACTGCATGTGGAATATTCCAACAAAGACCATCACTTCCAAAGCTATAAAATGTAAAATGATCGCCATGGTCAACCTCTTTAGTTCAGTTCAATTGTTTATTATATTATCTTCATTTTGCCCATACTCAAGGTGCCATCAGAAAAATTCCCATTTTTACTCTTTCTTTCAGCAAATATTCCCTAAGTATATGGTATATCCCTGCCTCTGAGCTAAGAAAAGTGTATATTACGGTAGGGACAGAGATGTATAAAGTTTTGGAATTTTTTTTAAGTGAAAAAACACCTGTGAAGATTTCATCTCTTTTCAGGTTTTCAGATGAGAACATGCTTAAGGTATTTCTGTTTTAAGACTCTGAAATCCTCTCTACATCCCTAAAAGCCTCTAAATGAGTCTCTTTATGCAACAATTTGAAGTCTGCCTCCATTGTCTTTGTAACTGAAGGGCGTGGTGACTTTTTATGTTTGCTGTTAACATTCACTTCTCTTATTTTCCATCTTTAGAGTCTGTTTTCTTGGTGTGGTTTTCAGCTGACTTATCCACAAAGAATTTACTCTCCAAGTCATCAATCATTTCACTGCTTGAATGGTCTCTTGAACTTTTCCAAATATCAGGAAAATTCCACTACTGGTGTTGGATTAATACTGCCCCTCTTGTTGTGGCCATTATGAACTTCAAATAATTTAATTTTAAAAAATGACATGAATTTACATGGAGTTCACATAATTTATTTCCTGGTGTATCTGCACCTGAAAACCATAAGGCAAGATATTCTTTTTCAAATTACAGTTATCCATATCTTTGTAGACAGCTTTATTTCTTTAGCCGCTCAGAATGGTAGTTTCCTAGACTTGAAGGTCCATTCCTGAAGCTGTTTACACACAGCCGGGTGCCCGTGTACCAGGATTTCATAGGAAGCACCAAACAGTGCTGTGAATTTAATCTAGAAAACATCCAACTTCCCTTCCAATGCTCGTATATCCTGAGGCCCCGGGAGCCCACAGATCAGTGTTTTTGCCTGATTTATAGTTTGAATCCTCCTTGGGGAATAAAAGTCTTCTTTTCTGGGGATCCAATAAATACAGAAGGCTCCAATATGCTGATGAAATTTTACTGAGACAGAACTACAATTTGCGTAATTAATATATACCTACTCAAGCATATCATTTAAGGGGCTGATAATGTTCCACTGCATTTATTGTTTTTAGTAGACTCGACGCCTAACGTGGGGCTTGAATTCATGATGTTAGATTAAGAATTGCATGTTTTGGGGCGCCTGGGTGGCTCGGTTGGTTGGGCGACTGCCTTTGGCTCAGGTCATGATCCCGGAGCCCCGAGATCAAGTCCCACATCGGGCTCCCAGCTCCACGGGGAGTCGGCTTCTCCCTCTGACCTTCTCCCTTCTCATGCTCTCTCTCTCTCTCTTTCTAAATAAATAAAGACATAAATGAATAAATGAATAAACAAACAAACAAACAAACAAACCAACCCACAATCACGAGACAGAGGCCATCCGAGACTCCGCCGTTACTTCCGTGCGCGGGTTAAGGTGTGCTAGGACGATGCCCTCACGGTGGCAGCTGTCGTGCCCAGCTGAGAGCTTCTGCTGGGCCCCACCTGAAGCCGTTCGGCAGCCCTGACATAGGGCCTGACTCCACAACACTCTTGCTTTGATCTTTACCCTGACGTCACATCTTTCCGGTAGAGTGCTGGATTTGATCTTGTGCCCAGAATTTTAACTCTTCTGCATCCGTCTCATCGTAGTGCCTTCAGTATGCCGCCAGGAGGGACCCGAGGACACGGGCAACAATCTGCATGAAGCTGTCTCTGCTCCAGGGCAACAACGTATCAGGGACATCTTCTGTCTTCCAAAATTACCAGAAACGACAACGTTACCGGTATTTGTGAAATGCGCGGCACACTCACAGTCCTTTCCAGCATCCTACGGCAGTTTCCTTGACGTGTTCATAGCCTCCTACATTTTCACACATCCTTGGTTCCCTGTTCCCTCTTGCCCACACTTGCCACGTGTGGCCCTCCGCAGAGGGGTCACTTTTACTGATACGGCACAAGCAAAAGCTTCTCAACCCGGTCTCCCTTTGTTGTCCTGAGCCCCCGGATTTCAGGAGAGTTAGTTTGTCCTCTTCTGGGGACCTGGGACCTGCCATTCTTCGCATAATAGCCCTTGGCTCTTTGGACTTTTCTGCAGGGGCTGGGTTCACTCCAGGAAGATACTTCTCCCAGGCATCTGGTTCTCCTCTGAATTCAGAGAAGAAATAACCCTGAAGGCTTCTCACTTGCATCGCAGAGCCCACTTGGTTCTCCTGCTGGCCAAGCTGCGTGCCACCACCCGAACCATTGCCATGGACCATGTGGAAAATGAAGGAATGAGTGAGAGCTGGACGCTGGCCTCCGCTTTCAGTCTTCAGAGATGGCAAGGGACACACCATGTGGGGCTCTTTGGGAGGCCCGACTCACTTAGCAGATTTTGAACTATTTCATTTCTCTTTAATCTTCTTCTTCCCCATGCTCCTGATATTTACAAAAGCCGGGGAAAGAAAAGAAACACAGTTTGTTCCTGTTCCGTTTTCTCATCATACTGTGTACTCTACTGGTCTTCTCATGTCTTCAATGGCATGCGGATCTTCAGAAAGTGGTTCCTTTTCTTGGAAAACTTCCCCCACCCATCTTGGGCCAAATTCTTTACCTGTCCTAATGCCACTCTTACAAGTTGAGGGTAATTACGGGTCATTTGGAACCAATTACGGGTAACAGGTCCAGCTTCACCAAACTCTCTCCTTATAGAGATTCAAAGGAGAGGAATGAGAAGCCACGTGCACCGAAAGGCACCAAGCTAAAATTCGCAGACACTGGGAAATGTCAGGCTTCATAGTCTGCCGGTCATAAATCCTCTCCTTTGTTTGAATGCTGCTGGTGTTGGAGTAAGCTAGTTAGTGCTTGGCTTGTGTGTTTCCAGCTTTCAGTCTTGCTAATTCTATCCCTCTTTTCCATAACAGTTTATCTGTGGCAAAATTGGGGTCGTTTGGATCATAGTGTTTCCCACAGTCTGAGTATTGCTTGTTGTCTATCGAGGTTGTACTTACACAGGTTGTTCTGTTCTCTGCCTTCCC